>JAHBOF010000081.1:0-442326 GCA_020736565.1 Coprinopsis sp. MPI-PUGE-AT-0042
GACCTGCACATTTCATCATTATCATGTCCGATGGAACCCCCTGCACACTCTTGGATAGTGAAACAGGCAGCCTGAGCTCCGCGTCTCCAGAGACTCTTGTATACCGAACCATTCGGCGAAGCCCACGACGTTTCAGCCCATTGGCTGCAGCCCGGCCTGCTCGCGCTCTTACCGACGCCATTCTTCCGTCAGAGAGAAGCGAAGATGATGGAAATCAAGGCCCTTCTTTTGGTACGTCATACTAGACTCGTTCGATGTAGCCTACTGATAAAATCAACAAGGGAAAGCGACAAAGCCACTTCGCCAACAGGATTCGAGTGTCGATGTTGGTCAGATTGACGCAAGGACGAACAGTAAGCGTGTCGGTACCATCATCTCTGCTTCGTTTCGCGCTAATGGCATCTCTCAATCCCCGCAACAGATAGGCAAAGCCAGAGCAAGGACGCTACGGAAGGTCTGAAGCGTACCATTGAGCGACAAAAGCGCCAGCTTCAATCCAAGGCGAAGATTATAGAACGCATTTGAGAAGAGCTTGGAAACTCCAAGCAGCAGATCGCTGAGGCGGAGAAGGGGCTCGATGAGAAGGAAGACGAGCTGGCCTTTTCGCGAAAGAACGAAGAGCAGTATCGAAACTGGTGGCTCAACGAAATCCAGTTCACCAAGCTACTTTTAAACAAGATTCCAAACCCAAATCGGGACATCGAGTTGGTTAGAACATCTCAAGCTCACTACCTCGGCCATTACTAGCGCCATCCCTTCAGTTTGGCCATTCGGAAAGCAACAGTATCATCTCCCAGTATGTAATATAGACTGAATGTGATTTTTTATTGGAGGATCTGCTGAAGTAGAGAACAACGATGGGTGTAAGAGTTTTATGCACCCCATGTTTTGGAAGCCTTCGGTATCTCAAGATTTTACCTCTCATTGAGTTATTGAAGCCCAACAATGTCGATCTGACCAGGTCACCGTCACGGTCCTGCAACTGGCAGTGACGTCCGACATCTCGTGTACGTCATTTTTGATCCGGTCGGGACAGCATTTGTCAGTCCTGTCCTGGTGTATGGTTGCGCTGGGCAGACGAAAATATCCCTGCACAGGTGAGGTTCGAGGGAGCGATGGCCGAATTAGAGCTGGTCTGGGAGAGCGAGGTGCAGACTGATTAATCGATACGATGTTATTCCACAGACACAAATAGATCTATTTATCCCATGCACCACCACATTTCTTATCAGAATCGCGGCGCAAGGGTATTTGAAGTTGCCGGGTGATAGTGGGGAACCTGTTGCGATCCTCTATTTGCCACCTTGCGATGGGGGTAACTCCAATTGCGTGCAGAAGGAGTGTATAAGAGCGTAGCACCGGGGATTCTGCTGAACCTTGGGCATAGTGCGGAAGATGGAATGAAACCTCAGCGCTTCCTCTTGCCTACAGATTATAAAACAGCGAGTCCCGTAAGCCCACTGGCATGACGTGGGAAAGGTGTAGTTTCTAGCTGCGGCCCAGTCGCTGACTCTTCGAATTTCTCGCTGCGGCTGCGGCTCGCCGCTGGTCAGGATTCACACTTATAGTGTGCAAGTTATCAGTGTCGCCTCCCAGTAACCCTCTCACCTCAGCTTGGATGCCACCAGTAACCCGATCTCAACTCCAGCCGCGACAGCAGAAGGCACCTCAGAAGCCCCGCCGCCCACCTCCTACAGATCGCTTCAAGTCTTCACGTACTAAAGCGCTCTGGGAAGACAGGAAAAAAGAGTAATGTCACTCTACTATCTTGATGTCAAACCTCCCCTCTAACCTGGCTACATTGCGTGCTTTAGCTATTTGACCGATCCCTTGTTCTTCCTGGGCCAGCGGTTTGCTCGGACAGTTGACGCTTTCGTAGTCCTGAAGACAGTGATTAAGTGCGAGATGATGGCTTTAAGACGCTTGAACAAGCGATCCGAAACCTGGAGACAAGGAATGCGTCATTTGTAGGTTTCTCGAGCCATGATAGAGCTGCTTCAAGCTCACCTTTCAATGGATAGCGACGAGCGACGGGATCACCGGACCTATCTCGCGTTAGAGCAGCTTCTCTTGCTTCAAGGGGAAGATCTCGCCAAGTCGACCTTTGCCGTACAGAAGCATATCATGGACTTGGTTAGTGTCGCCATGATCCTCTAGTATAACGCCCATTCATGTCAAGCGCAAGGTTTCAGCGGGACAGGCTAAGGCGTGGTCGATAGATCTTGCTAAGGCGCAAGCCCTACTCACACACCGTCTCGGAGATCTCGAACAGGGCTTCGACAATGAATTGATCGGACGCCTATTATGTCCTATCACCCGTGACTGGAACAGTGAGGAGTACGTCGCTCCGCCATGCCTTCCGTGGCCTGCTGATAGTGTAAAGGTCAAGACGCTCTCTAAGAGAAGCACCGCAAACAATCACGACTGGCTCCTGGCCAACGGTGTTCTATCAAAACATGGAGTTTGAGCGCCAGCGTCCGTGGGAGGGCTTTCTGAGAAACAGCCTGCTTGTAATGGTGCGCGTATTCGCTGGTTTGAAGGAGAATATGTTAATGATATACACGGATAAGACATACAGGCACATCTTCAGGGATCTGGCTCGTCCGTTGCTCGAGCCCTATCAGGGGCTCAGCCTAATTTCCATCGCATACATCGCGACGCTGGTACGAAGTCTAAAAACTCTTGAAAACGTAAAAATTGGTCTTAGATATCCCTAGGTTACTGTCACTCTGGCATCCGACAGCAGTGCATATGCCTCTGGGATCAACAAGCATCTGTTCAACCTCTTAGCCAGCTTCTTGTACGAACATCGGGAGAGTAACGAGGCCAAGGAGCTTGTCCTGTGGTGGGATCGGTGAGCGGCTTTATTGTGTAATCTTAACGATTTTGACTTGCAGGAGGCAACTTGGAAATCACTATGTAGAGAGAGTCAAGGCTGCCCCCACGGGTCTCACTATGCTTGAGAAGCTGGAGCGGGCCAGGCTGGGCATGGTGTAATTTATTCCTTCGTGTAATATGCCATGCAGCGGGCTCCAAGTCAGTGTTTCGTTTGCGTAGCCCATCTACTATTGTGTGGTAAACAAGTACACACACCGAGAGAATCGGATATTAATAATCACGCAGCAACCGTTGTGGTATATCAATGTGAGCGAAGCTGCTTGGACCTGACCACCATCTTTCCCAACTTGCCCTTTCTCCAGCTCTACCAATGAGTTTCCCTGACTTTGAAAAGCCTCTCTGAATGAACGAGTACGTTTTACTCTGCCTCTCGCCCGATATTGACGAGCTCTCGAATGGGTCCTTGTATGTTGTGGCTAGCCAAGCCGCTCTCACTTCTCCGCTGTTTCGTCGGTTGAGCCTTGTTAGAGAAGGTCCTACCTCTGTCAGCGACTCATGACTCTTGAGTCGTGACTCGTCATGCATCATGGCCGTGGTGAGCATCGGCATTTAACATTTGTCTCCCCTGACAAACTCCAGTAGCGCGCCTCTTCCCTGGTGCTTCCTGACTCGATATCGTGAGTGGTCGGCCTGTGTTCCTTCATTCGTTGGCCCTGACACATGTATATCTTTCTTCCTCTCTGGCCACGCTAAATTCCTCTAGCTCGACACATCACTCGAAACACCGTTGTACGTCATCACTGGGCACGGACGAGGTGAGTGGTTGGCATGTGTCCTGCCCCTCAGTCCTGACATCTATACAGCTTCCTCGCTGGGTGCGCAGAACCCTTTGGCTCAACACATCCTTTAACACATTGTTGCACTCGTCGATGCGCACGGACGAGGTGAGTGGCTGGCCTGTGTCCTGTCCGTTGGACCTGTCTGATGCAACTTTTCCAGTTGAACACTGGTCACAAGCACGAGTGTATCCCAGGGTGGCTCATGCGGACTGTACAACCCGATCTATGAATCTGCGACCATGGGATAGCAGTGGATGGGATGTGCTTCCATATAATAGCCTTACGGTGCATCTCGAGGATATTAGTATGCTCTTCAATCGTCGCTAGTAAATTCGAATTCTCTTCTCCTTAAGAGATAGATGTTTTTAGTCGATGCCACAATAAAACGATTTGTCTGGACTGCAACTATTCACTACACCTGTCGATCTATGCTGTCGGTTCCTGCCATTCATGTGGTTCCAAGAATCCTAATTTGTATATATGCAAGCCTACGCACAAATTCATTGTTCAGGATCAGTGCCCAGCGGGCAACAACATCACAGAGCGATCCCGTGTGTGTGTTTTGGTCCGGCGCGTCGGTTTGTTTGGCCCATCCTGTTTGGGCACGACGCGTCGGGTTTCCTCTTGACCTAGACATTCGATATACGAACCTTCCTGTGGCAATCAAGGGTGCAAAGTCTACTCTGCCCCTCGATAGTTGTATGCAGACTGTTTCACGGAATGGATGAACTGGTTGATCAAATAAAACGCTATCGTTAGAAACCTACACGACCCAGTTAGAAATAGAGAAGACCTATTGGGCGCCGGGGCTATAATTCTTAGAATGCAGATCGATCACGTTGGGAAAATCCGGTGGTATCCGTGGACTACCAAAGGGATTACCTTGTTCTCTTCGATAACCTTGCGATATTCCTTCGATAGTCTGAGCCAGGCTATCCCGGGGTTTTCCTGTGCCAGACATTTTGCAAGTATTTCTTGAAATTTATGTTTTAGCCCATGCAGCGGCAAGAGCTTTCAGTTCCGGGGGAAGGGGTCCAGTCCAATGGCACGCGCAAGCCCGTCCTGAGAGGAACATTTCCCTTTTCAGCCAGACAACCGTCATCAAGCCTCCTGTGAAAGCCGGTAAGTATGACTTTAGACGTTAGGGTGCAAACTACAGACCCCAACTACGAATGACCGATCAAATGTAGAGCCTCCCAGCTTGATCATCGCAGGCTAGGCATAGACACAGGCAATGGTCATCAATCGAATGAACGCCAGAGTTGGGGTGCGTTATCATAGTCCACAAATCATGTCTTATGCGCATGCGTGCATTGGGGTTAAGCTTGCAACTGCGTTGGTAAAGGAGAGTGAATATTGGGGAGAGATGGAGCTCTAGTAAGCCCGTCCAGGGTCTCGCTGTTACCCCTCTGCTTCGTCAAACATGTCAATCAGTCCTCATCCAAGACACTGTCTACCGGCATTACTGCATCGCGTGTATGTGTATTTGATCGTTCTAGCGTCTTCATTCAAGATACCGAAGAAGTTGCCCGAGCTCTATCATGCGTAGCTACTTTATCTGCGACACTCAGTCCCAGTCGCCGCATTTTCATACTTGTACTCATAACATACTTCGTTCAGGGATATGCCTATTTGTCGCCCTCCAGCCGACCGGCGCTTCTCACATTCTACCTTCCGCATCACGAGAACTGGAAGGCAACAAGCTCACTGAGAGACTTTGATCGTCCATGAGCCCGGGCATAACCTATGAGAGAAACCACCAAGCCCAGCAAGCATTATAAACATATATACCATTTGATCTATTCTGGCCAATTGTGACTCATGTGGCACGCTGGCCCTGGCTATATCAAGATGTTTCACTAGATGGCATCGAAAGAGATCCCGCACCCCTGCGGCGAAGTCGCCTGACTGCGATGACGCATTTGCCATGTATACCCCAAGCAGGAAATGCCTGGTAATGTTGCTTATCATAATGACACTAATGGCAGGGAAGGTAGCGATGGTAAACTTGTGTAATGGATGGGCGTGTGTTGTTGATAGTCCTGATGAAGGTCCACGGCACTCGGCGCATCCTTGGGCTCAGTCGCTGGAAGATGTCGCCAAGCAATGACAAACATTGCGGTCGCCAATCTTCGTTGCGGCAACCTCTTTCTCCATCTACATAATCCAACAGCAAGTCGCCTCTTCAAGCAACACCTCCTCATTCCCATAACACGTCCCATTGCTGATGTCCTCCCAACCATGGCCTCGACCCGCACGACCCTGGATTTGGTTCTCCTTTGACAGAGTCGACCATCTTTCCCCCTGGCCTTCTCTACACATCCCGCTTGCTCATCAGTCACGACTCCAAGGCAGACCTGGCTAACCTCTTCAGCTAGAGCTGCGGTATGCGCTGCTTTCTCGCCGAGGATCTGGCCAGACTATTCGTCCAAGGGATCAACAAACGGGGTGAGTGTAGCTTCGGGTGTGGATGTGGCGAGTGTTGACGTCGTTGATTTCAGTTCCTCAGAGAAGGAATCGTCTGAGCCGGTCCTCCCTTTTGTCAATTCCTTCGAAAATGCCCTAACATGCCAATCCCCTCGTCGAAGCTGGGGCTTGCAGCCAGAGGAACACCCCATTCCCTCAAGCCAAGTCGAGAATGCAGCAGCTGCAGTAGGATTCGCTGCTTCGACCACATTGACGGCGTGCGTAACCCTTCTTTCCTTGTACCACTGTCAACTCACCCGCGCTCGCAACGTTAGGACATTGTAGCGACTGCAATACGACCATGCCGTCTCCGCCTTTCATTGCAGACCGTCACTCCCAAGCACTCAAACGAATAAGAGGCAGCATGATGTCTACGACATCCCAATCCACTTCCCGAATCACCGAGCCCTCCTCGCCACCAGGTTCCCTCTTCCATCTTGCCATCCCCGCAACGGACGGCACACTCTCCACTGTCATGCCCACTCGCTCTCCTACCCGACCGACGAGGAGATCAAGTTGCTCGACGAGGGGCTTACCGTGGCCGCTATCCAATCCGCCTCGATCAACGTCAGATACACCTGGTGGATGCCTCCTGTGTTCCAGGAGAGCGAGGTTCCTGTGCTTGAGAGGTCAGGGGTGCACGATGCCCTGTTTAATGGCGAGAAGGAGTCAACGGAGTCAAAGCTGCTGCCGCTTGCGGCGCTCTGACTGTCTCGTTCTGTTGCGCTGTGGTTGGCTGAGACTTACACTCATGCATCAACCTCATATCGATCCCCGCGCCCTGTTTGTTCTCCCTGTCCGCAGGAACTTCCAATGTCACTCTGTATCTTTTCCTCCATAATGTTCTCCGCTTTCGGTTGCTCCCGCTGTTTTCTTTGGACATTCATTCATTGCCCCAGCCCAAGTCTACATGTTTGCTACCATTCGCAATGACCTGCGCATCATATTTTTCCTTCAAATCTTGCAATTCCTTTCTAGCCGCAGCACCATCTACACCCGATCTTTCGTTGCTTCCTATTATCCTCTCTCCGTCTGCATTCGATCGCCGATTTTTCCATGGCAAACAAACCAAACAAGCTTCGAATGCCCGTATATGGAGGTTTGCACCGTGCGTACACATCACTTGCTGAATACTCAATTTTTCCATCCTTCTTGAAGGCATACCAAAGGGTTTAGACATTGAATATTGAACGGTCGCCGTCGCGAATGCTCTGGTCACAGTTATATTATTACACAGTCCCTACACCTTACAAAAGTATGTTCACAAAACGATTTAGACGTGAAGCTACTACACTCCGTGAGTAGCTGGGACTAGGGAGATTGCCTCGTTTAGATGCTCAATGTTGCCCGTCAACTCGTAAGACTTCTGGAGAGAGTTTGCCACGCTGGTCAAGCGCAATGCGCGCTTTGGGTGATCGGTTGGCAATATCGACACTGCTTCGCGATGAAGGGAGATTGCCTCATCCAGGCTTTTGCAGATCCCTGTCAGCTCGAAATGGGAGTCAAGGGAGCTCGCCAGGGTACTAAGGGGCTTTACACGATGTGGGTGACCTGACAGCCATATCAGCAACACTTCTCGACAGAGTGCAATGGCTTCATTCAAGCTCTCGATAGAGGCCGCCACATTATGACGAGAGTGGAGGGATTTAGCCAGGCCGTTGAGGGCCCATGGGCGGTTTGGATGACCTGGCATCCAAAGCAACAATGCATCGCGATTGAGTGCAATGGCTGTGTCCAAGCTCGCGGTACAGCCCGTCACCTCGAACTGAGACTGAAGGGAGATGGCCAGGTTGGTGAGGGGAAACGGGCGGCCTGGGTGCCCTGGTGGCCGAAGCGACAGTGCTTCTCGGTTGAGCATGATGGACTCTTCAAGACTTGCAATGCAGCCTGTAGCCTCGAACTGAGACTGAAGGGAGTTGGCCAGGTTGCTGAGGGATGACGGGTGGTTTGGGTGACCTGGCGGCCGAAGCAACAGTGCTTCTCGGTTGAGCACGATGGACTCTTCAAGGCTCGCAATGCAGCCTGTGACCTCGAAATGAGAGTGAAGGGAGCCGGCCAGGTTGTTGAGGGCGAACGGGCAGCCTGGGTACCCTGGTGGCCAAAGCGACAATGCTTCTCGGTTGAGCACGATGGACTCTTCAAGACTCGCAATGCAGCCTGTGACCTCGAACTGAGACTGAAGGGAGTTGGCAAGGTTGTTGAGGGCGAACGGGCGGCCTGGGTACCCTGGTGGCCAAAGCGACAATGCATCGTAATTGAGTGCAATGGCTGTGTCCAAGCTCGCGGTACAGCCCGTCACCTCGAACTGAGACTGAAGGGACTTGGCCAGGTTGGTGAGGGGAAACGGGCGGCCTGGGTGCCCTGGTGGCCGAAGCGACAGTGCTTCTCGGTTGAGCATGATGGACTCTTCAAGACTTGCAATGCAGCCTGTGACCTTGAACTGAGACCAAAGGGAGATGGCCAGGTTGTGGAGGGATGACGGGCAGTCTGGGTGACCTGGTGGCGTGAGCAATGCCACCGCCCTCCCCAAGGAGATAGCCTCTTCTAGGTCCTCCTTCATGCCTAGACAATCAAATCGCTCCCAAAGGCATATTGACAACATGCAATGAACTTCATGACCTTCATATCCCCCTACTTCGGCCGCGCAACGGCAGGCTTGCGTAGCATTGTCTATAAGACTATGTGATGCATTCGTTTGTGCAGCGCGGCTGTACACTGTACCCAGGTCAAGCCAGGCATGTGAGCTTTGGTGCTGAAGTCGAACAGCCACTTCTGCCACAGCAATCATGCCTGGTGTGCCTTCTGTGTCCGGTCCTTTGAGAAGCAATTGGGTGATGTGAGAGATCAAGTGTCGACTTGTATGAGATGCCAGGGTTCCCATTGGATCTAGTGTCGATGGTTGCACAAACTCTTCGATTATCACGTCTTGAGCTGCGCTAGAGTTGCAAAGGCGAATATACGTCGCAGCCCAATGCTGCCACTGTTCCATAGAGAGCTCGTCAAGAATTGCGAAGTGTGGTGTCCCCTTCCATTTGACATCAGAAGTTGGAGTGACAGTTGGAGTACCATGCACTGTGTGGGTTGGCCAATATCTCATGACATAATTTTGAAGAGGAGTTGTGAAGGAAAACTGGGAAGAGGATGGAATCCGGCGAAGCTCCTCAAGGCAGGCTTTGCCAATCTGAGCATGTAAGGCAAAAGTGTCAACCAGGAATGCAAGATGGGAGGGGGTCTGTGGGCTCTGCAGGTATTCCAAGAAGGACAAATGGAATGTTGACGCAGCCGGGAGAACCAGGTCCTGGGCTCGCTGCACCTGCCCTGCTTGCAGAACACCAAGTTCAACTTGGATTTTTCGAACAGTAGTAGTGTCTATGGACACCAAGGAAGCAAAAGCGGCAACTGGGAGGGGTTCTTGTAGCACCAGCACCGCTCCCAGGTACGCCCTGAGCTTTTCTCGATGAACAGGCTTGGGGAATCGCAGGTTGATTGTGCTGTGGTACAGATTCGCCATGATTTCGTCGTGGCCTATGCTCTGCTGCGATTGGAGGACGGCGGTAAGGGTGTCATGTGGCTTTGGGCAACTTAGCTCATCTTCCAAGAGAGAGCAAAGTGTCGAGCTCCAGATGAATAGGCCATCAGCCTTGTCAATTAGCTGATCAATGGTTTGTGGGCTGGGTTCGCGCCCGTACTCCCATCGCACCTGAGTGAACCGTTCCAAGAAATACAACCGCATAATACGTTCAGAAACATCTCGCAGATCATATTGCCTGAAGCAGACGTTCTGGAAGCGATCCTCCAGTCCCGGTCGCCCAAACCCAATGAATCGGATGAGATGGGTTTCAGTGGCGAGACAACCGAGAGCTTTGACGAACATAGGATGAGGTGCCCACTGATCGAGGGCATCCAGTACTACCACGAGGGGGTGTGGAAGGTGAAGTGACCGAATGGGTTCCAGAATCAATCGTCGGATCCTGGTCTCAAGGGACACGGAAGGACCGACATCAAGGTCCAGAGCTTCTGCGATAGCTCGCTTGAGCACGGGATATGTCCCGCACAGCTGGCCTGAGGCCATCCTGATAACTGACTCTGGGGTCCAGTCGGGGAGGGCGAAGCCGAGGAAAACCTCAGCGGCGAGACGGTGGTCATGCCGTAGCCTTGCCGCCAGGTGCTTCGCCAATGTCGACTTACCCACCCCGACCTTTCCAAGGACACATAGGACGAGCTCTGGCGGATGGTTAGAGTCGATCCATTGGAGAATGTGTGCTTCATCGTCGGCTCTACTGTTGGGGAAGTAGTCGCTGAGATGGCCGCTGATGTCGGGATGGAGGGGGAGGTTACGAAGCACGTTGAATTCCTCAATGTGTATGGCATAGCCTAGAGAAGGGCGGACATGACTTCAGCGCTGTCAATTCGGTGAGTCCACGATAGCACTTACCATAGTTCGGTCCCATAAGGACATTGCCCGCCCTTTCGATGTTTACAACCTGCGCATTTGCATGCCGATGATCCACCCCGATTTCTATCGAGGTCCAATCGGCGTTAGCAATCACGATCAGAGAGAAAGGAATGGCTACAGGAGAAAGCTCACCTTCAGGTCTGACTTGTTGAGTCTCCACCCATCTGCTAGAAGTAGCAGATCCCTCGGTCCCAGAGAATGGTGTGTTTGAGGGGTTAGTCACACCTGCTGCTCTTTGATCAGAGCCGATACAGCGAGGGAGGTCGACTGCACTCACGTATCGTGTGCAGTGACCTTGGGTCGTATGGATTGACCTCGTTTCGTCTACCTGCGGAGGGTACGTGCAAGTCCGACGTGACAATCAACAGAGCACACTTACCTTGATCATGAACCATTGGAGACTGGGCTAGTCTAGATAGGGCCAGGGAGAAGGACATCAGAGCGGAAGATTGGCCAGAAGCCTGAGGTGGCGGCTCTTTGAGGAATTCGGCACTCATGAGTGGGTTCCGTTGGAGAGGGACATCCGAAGCAGGATCCATAGTCTCGCTTTGCTCCTGGGGCATAAGAGGCACCAAGATGGGTGAAGGAAGCAAGAGACGCTGTGAGACAAACTCGAGCGCTCGAGTGACATGCAGGCCGGCACGTGTCTGCTGCAGAGCACACCCTCAGGCTGATGCCAATTCATTACACCCAACCAGATAGCTGTGTATATGCTTAGAGGCAGTGACATATAAAGTGGGCAGGTGCTGTGAGGAGCGCGGCGCTAGTGGACAAAAAATCAGCTTCAGGTCCGTTCATTGAGCACTCGAGTACTCACCGCATCGTTGCTCTGCTCGCGCGCCTGGGTGGTGCCCGATGTAGATGCGCGATACTCAAAAAATCTTATTCCTTCTGGAGAAAATAGGGATTCTAACGCGAAGCCTGAAGAATCAGCGAAGTGCTTTGCTCAAGATAGAATTTCTTGATTGACATTTGCAAGAAAGGGTATGGAAGCACGCCGAGGCTGGGCAATGCATAGCAAACGGGCTCAAGGGCTTGGAGGACAAACAATGGAAAATGTCGCGTCTCAGGCCCAGGACTTCGGCGTTGTCCGACGTTCTTCTCAACCGTTGCCTCATTACGCAGTCCAACACGACGCCACCTCCTCACTCTGGATTTGGTCCTCGTCGGACAGAGCTAGGCATGTCCCTCCGCTGGCTCTCTGCACTCCAAGCCCGTTTCCAACCTGCTGCTTCCCGAGCTCCTCACTCACGGATCTGAGGCCAACTAGCGCAGTTTCTCAGCTGAACTTACTCCGTGCACCACCTCCTCACCAAGCAGACGAGAAGTGGATAGGTCTACATATGTGGTGAGTATCCAATATGTGCCCAGAGTCGTACCGTGCTGACCTTGAAGGATGTCAGTCGCTCAACTCCTCAAGGAGCTGCCTGGCCTGGCTCTCCCCGTTCATGGCTCCTTCGAAAGTGGTCTGACGCGATGATGCCCGAAGCTACGCCCCCTGAAGCTGGGACCCTCAGCTAGAGGGACTTTTCATTTCACCAAACGTTGTCGGGTACGATCTTGCAGAATACGATGTCTTAGTATGGCCAACCCAATAACGTGCGTTTTCCTTCTATTTCCTCGTACCCTCGGTGGCTCACTCCAGTTGCAGTTTCTCAGAACCTCGGAACGCTGTCCCAGTTGAAACTCATCGCCAACGCTGGGTCGCCAAACACAATCATGCTCTCGACAAACGGGCAACCCTTGAAAAGGCGCCACGACACCTTCGGTATCCTAATCTGCCCCCCAAACATCATCCCGAGGAGGCCCCTCTCACAAGTCACCACACCCGAAACCGACACCTCCCTCTTCACCAGCCTGCCCGCCCTACCGCCTGACCAGCAAAGACATCGGGGTGCTCGCCGAAGAGCACAACCTGGGTTCTGCCCTGTCCATGTCGATCAACAATGTGGATGGCTGCTGCAATCCAGAAGAGCCAAATTTTGAGTGGAAGGGGCTGGGGATGTATGGCATTGCGTTGGCTTTGAGCAGGAGACGACCTTGCTGCCTTTCATGTTGCGCTAGGGTTGGAAGTGCTGTCCTTGGATCCCAACTCTTACCTGTTTTCCCGATCTGGCGAATGGCTTCGCTACTAGCCCTGGTTTCCAAACCTACATCTCCCGTTGTTCATCGTTACTTCATCCTCCACACCCATTCACCTTCTCAGTTTGGCTTTCACATGTTTTATCCTGATCCCTCGTTGCATCACACCTCGTAGCCTCTTCAGCTAAGTACTTCTCCGCCGCTGCCCCATTCATATTCAAACCTTTGTTGCTTGTATACTTACCAATTTAACTCGTTCAAGTTTACTCTTTCACTCTTCCCCTCTAGTGATCTTACGGTCCAGCAATTCCATAGCGAACACTCCAAACCAGCTCCGAACGCCCATGGGTGGAGATCTGTGCGTACGAAGATGGCCCCCGAATGGACGCCTTTGCGTTCCCTTCACGAAGCAAAGCGGAGGCGGCTGAACGGTTGCGATATGGGTTTCACGCTCGGGAAGTAACAGGGGTTAGCACATTCGGTTTTGGAAGGAGGTGAGTCTGGGTGCTGTATGGCTACCACCCGAATCGCGCCCTCTTGCTCCCTTTCCCGCCGACGTTCACCCATCCTGATTTGCCTTCGCTTTTGCTTACCATATTGTTAGCTGGTTCGGAAAGAGGTTGCTCGCCGTGTCGAGTCGGCCAGGCACAGGGATTTTTTCATCCACCCAAACATCATATACACCCAAGGCTAATTTGACTTGATACCCCTTCGTAATGTCCATTGTGGTATATCGCAGACACAAGGTATTCTGGTCCTTCTCCGATCGCATGAAGAAAGCTGTCCGACGACCATCGTTCCAGATCCCAATGCGCTTTAACTCCCCATCATTCCTCTCTCCAGGCCCAAACCTTCCTGGACTTGTGCGTCTAACGATGAGTGGCCATGTTCGAGGTAGACGGGAGGAATGTCGGGGCATTCGACGAGATGGAGATGAAGTGCAGCTGCTTCATGCAGAAGCGAGTTTTCCAGGTGTTGACGGGGTAGCCGGCTGCTCTGTTGGGTGGGGAGAGGATGATCACATTGTGGGCGTGATCATGAGGTAGATGACACTGGCGCAACATTTGCTCTCTTGAGTGTGGAAGATCAGGCGGTCATGACTGAATCATCGGATTCCATCCTGACTGAGCCCCTGGGGCTCGGGACCATTTGTTCGTCGCCTTTCCGGAATCGACAACGGAGGTAGATAATCACAACGAAAGAGGGAATAGTCCTTCCGAATGCGGATGAACCCTCTCGTCAGTACTTTGGGGCGCTTCGCAGCGAAAGATTTGAACTGCTCTCCAGCGTCTAGCTTGTGTAATGGACTATACAACTGTACACAGTGTATTAAAAATATACTTCACATTCGCGTCGGTCTACCTCTGCTCTAAACCATAGTCGGCCCCTCTCCAGACTGAAAGTGCATCCACCAAACGTGAGCGCGAAACTATTCCGCCTTGTCAATAGACCGGATGAGCGGCCTCGCCTCGTTCAACTGCTCGATGTCCCCCCGTCGACTTGTAGAATACCTTGAGAGAGTTGGCCTGGATGCTCACATACAACGCGCGTTTTGGATGGCCTGCTGGCACTCAAGACAGTGCTTGGCGGCGAAGGGTGATCGCCTCATCGAGGTTTTCGCGATCGCCTTTCAGCTCGAAAAGGGACTCAAGGGAGGTGGCCAGGGTGCTGAGAGCCAGTGAACGATATGGGCGACCTAGTCGCCATATCGACAATGCTTCTCGGCTGAGTGCGATGGCCTCATACAAGCTCTCCGAAGAGGCTGCCACCACGTTGTGACGAGAGTGGGGGGGGAGGGGTTTGGCCAGGCCGTCAAGGGCCCACAGGCGGAAAGAATGGCCCGAAATCCAAAGCACTAACGCATTGCGATTGAGTACGATAACTATGTCCAAACTCGTAGTCCTACCTATAACTTCGAAATGAAAGCGAAGGGAGTTGCCAGGTTGTTGAGGGAAAACGGTGTATGGCCTGGCTGGCCTGGTGGTGTGAGGAGTACACTGTGAGTACACTGTTCCCTCCAACGAGATGGCCTCATTTAAATCTCCTTCTAAGCTCAGGCAACCAAATCGCTCTGAAAGATGTATCGCCAACATCCGAAGGGCCTCATGACCTTCATATCCCCTATTTCGGCTGAAGAGCAACAGGTACTTACAGCATTTTTATAAAACTGCACACGATGCACTCGTTCGTGCAGCCTGCCTGTACACGTTACCCAGCTCGAGCCAGGCATGCAAGTTTTGGTGCTGAAGTCGAACGGCCACTTCTGCTACAGCGATGGTGCCTGGCGTGCCTTCTGTATCCCATCCTTTGCAAAGTAATTGGGTAACGCTGGTGATCGAGTGTCGACAAGTATCGGAAGACGAGGTTCCCATTAGATCTAGCGCAGGCGGTTGCATAAACTCTTCAATTATCAGGCCTTGGGCCGCGCCAGAGTTGACAAGGTGAAGGTATGATGTGGCCCAATGCTGCCACTGGGCCACAGAGAGCTGGTCGAGAATCGCAAAGTGGGGTGTAGCCTTCCATTCGACATCAGAAGTTGGGGTGACGGATGGGGTACCGTGGGCAACGTGGGTTGGCCAGTACCTCATTGCATATTTCTGAAGAGGAGATGTGAAAGAATATGAGGCTGGGGTGAGGTGAAGTTCCTCGAGGCAGGCTTTGCCAAGCTGAGCGTGCGAGGAAAAAGTGTCGATCGGGAATGCAAGGTGAGAGGGAGTATCTGGGCTTTGCAAGTACTCCAAGAAGGACAGATGGAACGTTGATGCTGCCGGAAGGACCACGTCCTCGGTGCCCTGCAACTGCCCCGCTTGCAGAACACCAAGCTCAGCTTGAATCTTTCGAACGGTAGGAGGAGCCATCGACACCAGGGAAGCAAAGGCGGCGAGTGGGAGGGGTTCTTGCAGCACCAACACCGCTCCCAAATACACCTTGAGCTTTTTTCCATGATCAAGCTTGGGGAATCGTAGTTTGATTGCCCCGTGATACAGATTTGCCATGGTTTCGTCGTGGCCTATGCTTTGTTGCGACTGGAGGACGGCGGTGAGGGTGTCGTGTGGTTTGGGGCAGCTCAGCTCGTCTTCTAGAAGAGAACATAGAGTTGAGCTCCAGATGAATAGGCCATCGGCCTTTTGAATCAGCTGATCGATAGTTCTATCGCTGGGCCTGCTCCCGTACTCCCACTGCACTTGGGTGAACCGTCGCCTAAAATAGTCTCCCATGATGCAGTTGGAAACGTCTGGCAGGTTGTATCGCTGCATGGAGACACTCTGAAAGCGCCCTCCCAAACCTGGTCGCCCAAGGACAATAAACCGGATAAGATGAGCTTGAGTGGTGAGACAGGCGAGAGCCTTGACCAGGATAGGATAAGGTTCCCATTGATCGAGGGCATCCAGCACCACGACGAGAGGCTGAGGGAAGCCTAGGGACCGGATAGGCTCCATGATCAGCCTCTGGATCCTGGTCTCGAGAGACACTGAAGGCCCGACTTCCAGATCCATGGCTTCGGCAACAGCCCGCTTGAGCACAGGATAGGTTCCGCACAACTGGCCTGCAATCATCCTGATAACTGACTCCGGGCTCCAATCGGGGAGAGCAAAAGCAAGGAAGACTTCAGCAGCGAGACGGTGGTCCTGCCGGAGCCTTGCGGCGAGGTGCTTCGCCAGTGTTGACTTGCCCACCCCAACCTTTCCAAGCACGCAGAGGACGAGCTCTGGTGAGTGGTCGGCGTCGATCCATCCTATAATGCGTGCTTCGTCGTCGGTGCGGCTATTGGGGAAGTAATCGCTGAGTCGGCCGCTGATGTCGGGATGGATAGGGAGGCGGCAAAGTACGTTGAACTCCTCGAGTGTCTGCGTGACATTGCCTAAGAAGAGATTCATGTGAGTTCCGCGTTACCGTTCTGCGAGTCTTGGGTCGGCCTACCAAAGTTGACACCTTTGAAAGCGTTTCCGACCTGTTCGAGGTGGACAACGGGGCCGTGGGCCTGATACTTGTCTGATGTGGTCCAGTCAAGTCACGCAGTCAATGATACTTACAGACCCAGTTCCTTACCTTCATAGGAGTGACCTGCCGGAGTGCTAAGTGGTTGTGGTACATTGGGCTGTGGTGTCAGGCCTACCACTGCGTCCGAGTCCATCTCTCAGGAGCAGTCAAGCAAAAAGGCAGCGATACACTCACTAGAGATTGCGATAAAGAAAGCGCTGTACAGAAAGCTCAACACACTCCTGAATGGGTCCCATGACACAGTCTGTGGGGGTCCATCCAACGCAGAATCCGGGGTCTGTGGCTGCTCGTAGGACATCCTGAGGGCTGAGATGGGCGAAAGGCACAAAGCATGTGGGCGGTCCACCACAAGCTAAATAACCACTCGATGCACAGGTTAGCACGTATATTAAGGCTTCGTGAATGTATGTTTTGTGAAGAAAACTCACATGTCAATAACCGTTATTAACGTTAATTAACGAGGACCTTCGAGCTCGGGATGTGAATAATGTGATTAAGTCGGGTGGACAAAAGGATGGGTGGAAACGTCCTTCCTCCGACTTGAATATAGCCGAACTGGTTGCCAACCCCATCTGCCTTCTCATGTCCAATGACTCCGCTTATCGAAGGAGTATGATATAAACGGGGGGGACTATGCAGTGACCGCGAGGGTTGGCGACGACGAGAGCGAAGACACTCGGTCTGTTTGGGTCATCATCTAGCCACTCACAAGCTCAGCGAGTTCGGTTCACCTGTTCCTGACACGACTCAGTCTTTCACCATCTTCGAAAAGCCCATGTTGTATCTCTGGAGGGACCTCGGCTATTAACAAGTTATTAACCATATATTCAGGTGTTAATTAACAGTGCACCTACTTGTTAATAAACATCAAAGAACGGCTTCTTAACCTGCCTCCGAGTCAAACCAATGTAACGTTATTAACAGAGGCCGGGGATTTATTCACAAAGCCTTAAGGTGTATGCTGTGAAACACGCGCCTCTAATACCAATTCATTTTATCCAATGAGCCCCATGTTTGAAGGCCTTTATGGACAAAGCAGACAGGCAGTGGGATGAGCGAATCCAAGTAGCAAGAAACTCAGTATCAGGTGTTGCACTGTTCATCAGGATATGGCCACATTGCTCCCAAAGGCGTCTGGGACAAGCATGGGCAAACGTCGCGTCGCCTCCCAATCGATCAATGCCACTGCTTGCCGACCTCCTTGACCATACCATTCCTAACAGGCAAACTCAACGTTCAATAATAGTACAGCTCTGAGCTCGAAAGCACCCTCCTTAATCTCACAGCACATTCTCTTTGCCAATGTCCTCCAAACGATAACGCCGACCCGCATCTCCCACACTCTGGCTTCTTCAACACAGCTCCTCGATGGCTTGCTCTTTCCAAGTTCACTGCCACAGTACTAGGTTCCTCAGCTGTAACTTCAAGGCTGGCTCGGCGCAGTTCTTCGCGAGAACCACTCTCCGATACATTCCCACCATGGGGACGAGGCTGGGGATGTGCGATGCTGCGCCAAGTCTCGAGGAGTCTCGTTTGACAAATGACGGCTTCGAGGTTGTCGACCCGCGTCGCATTCGTGTTGCTTGTCTCTGTTGTGCCCGGCTGACGTTACGCTTGTCGTCTTCGAATCCCGTTCCTTGCCTGTTTTCTTAAATCTCTTCGTGAGAGGAAGCTGCACCTCTTCCTCTTTTTCAAAACATCCCCCATTTCCATCGCTGCTTCATTCCACACCCATCCACATTCGCGGTCTACCTTTGCAATGTGTTTGTCATTGTAACGAGAGTGACACCTCTCTCGAATCACATATGTCTTCGTTTCTTTCAACCTCCTAGCATCGAGGTTCAACCTTCCGTGCTTGCGCGCTGGCCCAATTTATGCTTGTTCTTTGGTTCCCTCGATCTGCGTTTGAGTCTTTCCTGCAAGCTCTAGGTCCAACAATTCCATGGCAAATCATCCACACGAGTCTTGCATGTCCGCAGATGGGCGGCTCTGTGCGTGGTCATTTCCTGCTGAATGGATCTTCGCTCTCTTCGCGAAGCGGGTGTACGATGGCGAGATGAGCTCTTCTTTCAAGAGGGAAATCAGGGTTGGCGTTACCAGTTTGAACGGAGGCGGTGTAGGGTCCCGACTTTTCCTTTCTGTCTCCCTTTCTGCTAGTGTCCGTGGTTATCTTTGGCTTTCTGATACAACCGAGGGTGGTTTCAGGACGAAGCTACTTGCCGTGCAAGGTGGATGTGGTACAGGGGGATTTTTATCAAGCCAATCGCAATTGAAAGGTATCTACCCTTCGACCTACGCCGTGTTCTTGGTCGTCGGAACAACCTCATCTGTAGCAAGGCATATAGGTACAGTCTTCGTCATAGATCGGCTATACCACAGCCTCTATCCGTGTCAAGCAGACCAAACAGCGACCACTCGTTCCGATTGCAACGTCGTTTCCATTCCGGCTTGGACTTTACCAGCCATCCTTGAGAATTTCCTGCTCGAGTTGCGGTGCGACGGGGTAATAGAGTTGTCCATACGAAGTGGTCGGTGCGGTGGTGTCATGCCTAAGGTAAGCAGAACAGTTATCCGGAACATTGCGGCCCTCAACGCTCTGGGGCTTGTAAGAAAGGTTCTTTCAGAGAGGAGGAAACAAGCCTTCATGGCATTTTGTGAGCACGATTAGTCGAGCGTCGAGAAGGAAGCCGAGAAGGGTAATCATCATGATTGCGTAGGGCCAGACGGAATCCCGCTATTTCATCGTCTTGAGTACCCATTTGTGTTGAACTTGTACGGCGCGATGGTATGGCGAAGCCAGTGCACTAGCTCGTGGCCACTGACCGTTGAGATTGTCGGAAGAGGAAAGTGGACTTCCGAAAGCGGGCAAGCCGCTCTCGTGATTTAAGGTTACGCTTCAGCCTCAATCAAACTACAGAGGCGTGAATTGAATGTAATTATCTGTGTACTAGAGTGATGGTACTATATTGAGTGCAATACACGAAGGGATCCTTTGTTTCCACACCTCCTAGAGCATCCGTGCTACAGGTACTGAGGGCCTGTGATAAGCTTCTCTGTGTGCAACTTCCTAGGGTCCAGGTTATTCATATCACGACGGTGTTCGTGGTCATCGGACGCCTATCCTTGTAGGCTAGCAATCCCTTCAGGGGTAAAGTCGTGAATTTTGGGCGGGGACAATCGAGGCTTCTAGCGCTCCAGGGTTTGGGGCTTAGACGGATCGCAAGAAGCAAAGCATAGGTCCTGGCATAGCAGAAGGTGATTTAACTCATTACCTTTATTACTTGTTGACCTTGACATGTCTGCGCATAACCTCTAGAGAGAGGATTTTAATAAGATGGAGTATTTTATGGAGCAACATCCGTACTGTCGCATTTCGAGTGGTTCGGCACCTGGTCTTACGCGTTATAGGGGCGACAATATGTAGAAACGACCGAGACGCGTTGGTAGTCGGTATCATATCGCTGGGCCCTCTGGTTCTTCCCTACTGGTGTAAAAATAGAAATATGGAAGGGTTCATACACTAACATGGAACAAACCGTCTGCAAGGGCGAACACCAGAACTGGTTCCGGTCTCCGCGAATGCCCCTGTCACGTTGCGTCCTCGTCTTGTCGACGAATCGAGGCTGCTGCTACGCGTCGGGTACCAAATGTCTAAGCTGCGATATTAACAGGAGCAAATAGAGAGAATTGCGCGTCTAGAGAGTCCGAAGAGCCTCAACGTCGAAGAACGAGTGTTGTTTAAAGATAAGGGCTGGCCCGGGAAGGCCATGTTAGGCGCTTGATAACAATGTCGTCCTCAGATCAAAGGACTCATAGAGTATGCATAGAGTCACTCACTTGATTCGGCTACCTGTTTCCACAAACGAGAGTCCTCGCGAGCTGCTACGCCATCGCCAGTTTCCACAGCACTCCCTAGACTCGTGACCATCCCCCTCGCATCTACACGAATCTTAGGTTCGCATTCACAAGAATCATAATTTATTTCTATACACATAGGAGGTTACTTGTACAGTGACCCTTTCGCACCTCTAAGGTGAGCTTAAGAATACAAGCTCACAGCCTAGCAGCCGTTTCTTGGCTCTGGTGGAACCTTGCAAAGGTGTCTTGGACAAGCACCGGCAAACACCGCGTCGCCCAATTCCAAACGCGCTTCTTCGTCTTTCCCAACCTCCGTCTCAATCGAAGCCCAGCCTCCATGATCCATTCTACATGTGCACCAAACAGCTGAAACACGAATCGCCTCCTCATCACAAGCAAAGCGTCGTGGTGTTTCAACACCCATATCCTCGCCAATGGCCATGACCTCGACTTGCATCAGCTGCACTCTGGCTTCGGTTCTCGTTCGGCGATATCTGCTCAACGACCTTCTCAACATCCAAGCTTACATCCAACGTATCACCTCGCTACATTCCTAGTCATGGATCCTTGCAGCCATGTTTGATGGGCGTGGAAGGTCCTTCGCCCATCCAGGTCTTCATACGCCCACCACCACTGCCCAGCGAAGTCTTTGGTGCAGAGTGGTACTAGGGCAAATGGATGAGGATGCGCACCTCGCCGAGACGAGTCGTTCTGCGTTTCCGTCAAGGTCGTTGAAGGTTGAACATTCCACATGGCAGTCCAACCATTCAATGGCTTTTTTATCGTCATTTTATACCTCTTTATGCTACTCGTATGGATGAGACACTGTTCCTTCGTTCCGCATGACCTCCTAGTTGCGCTTGGAATCTGTCCGAATGGTAACCCTGCACACGTCCCATCTCGCAAGTCAAATCCTCAAACTCACCATCCCATCCCGGTCGCCCATGTCGCATCTCTACGCCATAGACGAGGAAGACTATGATGTCGGCGGCTACCTCAACCTTGGAACGGAGACGCCTCTCTCCGGCAGCATTTCGCCCTACCCATTTCCACCCTCACGCGGAAGTGTTACTGTGGAGCCTCGATCGAATAACGAAGGAGGGAGCAACACAACCATGCCTTCGTCGAAGCTGGGCCCATCGGCCAGAAGAAATTCTCTGACGTCGAAGAAGAGGGAAGCAGACCGGGATTGTGGAATATGTCTGGAGAATGCCGTCAAGCCGTGTCGAGCACGCTGCTGTGGCAAGATGTTCTGCTCCGATCATCTCAACGACGTGCGTATTCCTCCTGCCTTCCTCGTGCATCCGTAGGCTAACGAAGTTGCAGTGGCTTGGAACTTCAGAACACTGTCCAAATTGCAATGCACCGCTGACGCTGAGTGGGGACAACGCGATCATGCTCTCGTCACCTCTCAACTCAGAGCGTTCCTCGGAAACACCCAAACGTGCGACACCTAGTAGAGGTAGCATGACCCCCTCGGCATCTCAATCCCCTCCCCCGAACCGCCGCGTCCTCCTTTCAAGGAGGCGTCCTCTTCCATAGGGTCCAGGTTACTCATGTCACGACTTTTGGCGTGTTCGTGGCCATCGGATGCATCCCTTGTAGGCTAGCAATCCCCTTAGCGGTAAAATCGTGAATTTTGGATGGGGACAATCGAGGCTTGCAGCTCTCCATGATTTTCGGCTTGGGTGGAACGCAAGAGGCAAAGTATAGGTCACCACCGCTTGCATCCGTGCCTCGTTCCTCTGTCGCAGGTTTGGTCAGTCTCTTTTGGCATAGCAGAAGGTGATTTTTAATTCATTACCTTTGCTACTCGTTGATCTTGACATGTCTGCGCATAACCCCTGGAGAGAGGATTTTGATGAGATGGAGTACTTTATGGAGGAACATCCGTACTGTCGCATTTCGAGTGGTTCGGCACCTGGTCTTATGCGTTATAGGGGCGACAATATTTAGAAACGACCGAGACGCGTTGGTAGTCGGTATCATATCGCTGAGCCCTCTGGTTCTTCCCTACTGGTGTGAAAATAAAGATATGGAAGGGTTCATACACTAACATGGAACAAACTGTCTGCAAGGAACATTCCATCTCAATCGCCTTGGTTCGCAAACGCCACTGGGACTGGCTCCTGTTTCGGCACATGCCCCCCCTGTCACGCGTCGCGTCCTCGTCATGTCGACGAATCGAGGCTGCTGTTACGCGTCAATTACTAAATGTCTAAGCTACAAAAGTACTAGAACAAAATAGAGAGAATTGGGCGTCTAGAGAATCCGAAGAGCCTCAGCGTCGAAGCACCAGTGTTATGGAAAGGATAAGGGTGGGCTAGAGAGGGCCGTGTTATACGCTTGCTAGCATTGTAGACGTCCTCAGATCAAAGGAATAATAAACTATACATGGAGTCACTCACTTGAGTAGTCTGCCTACTTCCACAAACGAGAGTCCTCGCGAGCTGCTACGCCATGTTGGGGTCTACGCACTCGCATCCTTGGGCTCGGTCGCCGGAAGGCGTGGCCAAGCAATGACAAACATCGCGGTACCTAACCTTCGTTGGACCGACCTCTTTCTCCACCCAATCCAACAGCGGGTCACCTCCTCACGCAACACCTCCTCATTCCCATAACACATCCCGTCGCTGATGTCCTCCCAACCATGACCTCGACCCGCATCGACCTTGGATTTGGTTCTCCTTTGACAGAGTCGACCATCTTTCCTCCCAGCCTTTCTCTACGCACCTTGCTTGCTCATCAGTCACGACTCCAAGGCAGACCGGGCCAAGTTCTTCAGCTATAGCTATGCTATGCGCTGCTTTCTCGCCGAAGATCTTGCTAGACTACTCGTCGAAGGGATCAATGCACAGGGTGAGTTTAGCGGATGTAGCGAGGGTTGACGTCGTCGATTTCAGCTGCTCAGGGAATGAATCGTCTGAGCCAGTCCTCCCTTTTGGCGGTTCCTTCGAATGCGTCCTACCATGCCAATGGCCTTGTCAAAGCTGGGGCTTACAGCCGGAAGAACACCGCATCCCCCCAAGCCAAGTCCAGAACGCTGCTGCTGCTGGATTCACTACTGCGACCACACTAACGACGTGCGTGTCCCTTCTTCCCTTGTGCCACCGTCAACTCATCCACGCTCGCAACGTTAGGGCATTGTCGCGACTACAATGTACCATACGACCAGCCATCTCCACCTCTCATCGCAGACCGTTACTCCCAAGCACTCAAACGAATGGCCAAAAAGGCAGCATGATGTCCGCGGCATCCCAATCCACTTCCTGAACCACCACGCCCTCCTTGCGAAGAGGGTCCCTCTTCCACCTCGTCGCCCCCGCAATGGACAACTCACTCTCCACTGTCGTGCCCACTCCTCGCTTGCTCTGCCACCCCACCGACGGGGAGATGAAGTTGCTCGCCGAGGGGCCTTCCATGGCAGCGATCCAACCCACCTCGATCAACGGTAGAGCTACACCCAGTCGATGCATCCTTTGCTCCAGAAGACCAAGTAGTTTGGGTCCGACCGGTCTGGGATGTGCAATGCGGTGTTCAGTGACGAGGAGACGTCGGCGACGGAGTCGAGGATGCTGCCGCTTGCGGCGTTCCGACTGTTTCTCTCTGTTGTGCGCCATGGACCTGTGGTTGGCTGAGACTTACACTCATGCCTCGACCTCAAATCGAGCCCCGCTCCCTGTTTATTCTCCCCATATGTAGGGACTTCCAACTTCGCGCTGTATCTTTTCCCCCAGAACGTTCTCCACTTTCGGTCCCTTCCGCTGTTATCTTTCAACATTCATCCATTGCCTCAGCCCAAGTTGACGTGTTTGCGACTGTTACCAATGCCCCTTGCATCATATTTTTCTTCAAATCTTGCAATTCCTGTTTAGCCACAGCACCATCTGTATCCGATCTTTCGTTGCTTTCTTATTTGCTGAATTCAGCCTGGATGTGGATGAAGGTTATACACTCTCCATCGGCATTTAGCCCCGATGTGGCCCACGATTCCATGGCAAACAACCCAAACAAACTTCGAATGCCCGTATATGGAGGTTTGTACTGTGCGTAGACATCACTTGCTGAGCATTCAATCTTTCCGTCCTTCTTGAAGGTATGCCAAGGGGTTTGGAGGCTGAACAGCTGCTGTTGCGAATGCTCCCGTCACAATTATATTATTACACTGTCCCTACACAAAAGCATGTATAAAAACCAATTTAGACGAGAAGCTACTACACTCCGTGAGTAGCTGGGACTAGAGACATTGCTTCGTTTAGATGCTCGATGTTGCCTGTCAACCTGTAAGACTTCTGGAGAGAGTTGACCAGACTGCTCAGGCTCAATGCACGCTTTGGGTGATCGGTCCGAAATATAGACACAGCTTCGCGATGAAGGGAGATTGCCTCATCCAGGCTTTTGCGGATCCCTGTGAACTCAAAATGGGAGTCGAGGGAGCTGGCTAGGGTACTGAGGGGCTTTACACGGTATGGGTGACCTGGCAGCCATATCAACAATGCTTCTCGACAGTGTGCAATGGCTTCATTCAAGCTCTCCGAAGAGGCCGCCACAATATGATGAGAGTGGAGGGATTTAGCTAGGCTGTCGAGGGCCCATGGGCGGTTTGGATGACCTAGCATGCAAAGCAATAATGCAACACGATTGAGTGCAATAGCTGTGTCCAAGCTCGCAGTACAGCCTGTGACCTCGAACTGAGACTGAAGGGAGATAGCCAGGTTGGTGAGGGAAAACGGGCGGTCTGGGTGCCCTGGCTGCCAAAGCGACAGTGCTTCTCGGGTGAGCACAATGGACTCTTCGAGACTCGCAAAGCAGCCTGTGATCTCGAACTGAGACCAAAGGGAGATGGCCAGGTTGTTGAGGGATGATGGGCGGAGTGGGTGCCCTGGTGGCCGAAGTGACAATGCTTCTCGATTGAGCACGATGGACTCTTCAAGACTCGCAATGCAGCCTGTGACCCTGAACTGAGACTGAAGGGAGTTGGCCAGGTTGCTGAGGGAAAACGGGCGGTCTGGGTGACCTGGTGGCCGAAGCGACAGTGCTTCTCGGGTGAGCACAATGGACTCTTCGAGACTCGCAAAGCAGCCTGTGATCTCGAACTGAGACCAAAGGGAGATGGCCAGGTTGCTGAGGGACAACGGGCGGTCTGGGTGCCCTGGTTGCCAAAGCGACAGTGCTTCTCGGGTGAGCACAATGGACTCTTCGAGACTCGCAAAGCAGCCTGTGATCTCGAACTGAGACCAAAGGGAGATGGCCAGGTTGTTGAGGGATGATGGGCGGAGTGGGTGCCCTGGTGGCCGAAGTGACAATGCTTCTCGATTGAGCACGATGGACTCTTCAAGACTCGCAATGCAGCCTGTGACCTCGAAATGAGACTGAAGGGAGTTGGCCAGGTTGTTGAGGGACAACGGGTGGTCTGGGTGCCCTGGCGGCATGAACAATGCCACCATCCTCTCTAGGGAGATAGCCTCTTCAAGATCCTCCTTCATGCCTAGACACTCAAATCGCTTTGCAAGACATATCGCCAACATCCCATGAACTTGATGACCTTCATATCCCCCTGCTTCGGCTGCAAGACGGCAGGCTTGTGTAGCATTGTCTATAAGACTGTGTGATGCATTCGTTTGTGCAGCATGCCAGTATACTGTACCCAGCTCAAGCCAGGCATTCGAGCTTTGGTGCTGAAGTCGAACAGCCACTTCTGCCACAGCGATTGTGCATGGTGTGCCTTTTGTGTCTGGTCCTTCGAGAAGTAATTGTGCGACATGAGAGGTAGGGTGTTGACAGGTACCGGAAGACAGGGTTCCCATTGGATCCAGTGTTGGTGGTTGCCTAAACTCTTCAATTATCACGTCTTGAGCGCTCCTACAATGGACAAGGTTAAGATATGCTGTTGCCCATTGCTGCCACTGGGTCATGGAGAGCTGGTCGAGAATCAAAAAATGGGGTGTAACCTTCCATTCGACATCGGAAGTCGGACTGACGGACGGGGTTCCATGGGCTGTGTGGGTTGGCCAATACCTTGTCACATACTTTTGAAGAGGAGTTGTGAAGGAAAACTGGGAAGAGGATGGGATGTGGTGAAGCTCCTCGAGGCAGGCTTTGCCAAGCTGAGCGTGTGAGGCGAAAGTGTCGATCGGGAATGCAAGGTGAAAGGGAGTCTGTGGGCTCTGCAGATATTCCAAGAAGGATAGATGGAATGTTGATGCAGCAGGGAGGACTAGTTCCTGGATGCCCTGCGGCCGCCCTGCTTGCAGAACGCCAAGCTCAGCCTGGATCCCTCGAACGGTAGCAGCATCCATAGACACCAAACTAGCAAATGCAGCAACTGGGAGGGGTTCTTGCAGCACCAGAACAGCTCCCAGGTACGCCTTGAGCGTTGCCTGATGGTTAGGCTTAGGAAAGCGCAGGTTAATCGTACCATGGTACAAATTGGCCAACGTATCATTGTCACCTATGCTTCTCTGCGATTGAAGGATGGCATTAAGGGTGTCATGTGGTTTTGGAGAGCTCAGCTTGTCTTCCAGAACAGAGCAGAGAGTCGAGATCCAGATAAAAAAGCCATCAGCCTTGTCAATCAGCTGGTCGATGGTTTGAAAGCTGGGCTTGCGCCCGTACTCCCATTGCACTCGGGCGAAGCGTTCCGAGAAATAGGTTCTTAGGATGTGTTTGGAAACATTGGGTAGGTTGTATATCCTAAAGGGAATATTCTGGAAGCCATCTTCCAGGCCTGGTCGTCCGAGGACAATAAACCGGATAAGATGTGTCTCGGTGGTGAGACAGGTGAGAGCCTTGATGAAAATAGGATGGGGTGCCCACTGGTCGAGGGCATCCAGCACCACGACGAGAGGCTGAGGAAGGGTAAGCGATCGGATGGGCTCCAAGATCAACCTCCGGATCCTGGTCTCAATAGAGACGGAAGGACCGATATCGAGATCCATGGCTTCGGCAATGGCTCGCTTAAGCATGGGATAGGTTCCGCACAGCTGGCCCGCGATCATCCTGATCACTAGCTCTGGGGTCCAGTCGGGGAGGGCAAAGCCAAGGAAGACCTCAGCTGCGAGACGATAGTGCTGCCGTAGCCTTGCTGCGAGGTGCCTCCCCAGCGTCGACTTTCCCACTCCGACCTTTCCGAGCACACAGAGGACGAACTCTCTTGAATGATTGGAGTCGACCCATCCTAGGATGCGGGCTTCGTCGTCGGTACGGCTGTTGGGAAAGTATTCACTAAGGTGGCCACTGATGTCGGGATGGAGGGGGAGGTTGCGAAGCACGTTTAACTCCTCGATATTGATAGCATAGCCTAACGAACAATGTATGTGAGTTCACAATCAAACCCGCGAGTTCTGCCTGGCACCTACCATAGTTTGGCCCCATGAGAACATTGCCCGCCCTTTCAATGTTTACAACCGGCCCATTTACATGCCGATGAGCGACGCCGATTTCTATCAAGGTACAATCAGCGTTAGCAAGTACGATCAAAGAGAAGGGAGTTATTACAAGCAAAAGCTCACCATAACGCCTGCCTTGTTCAGTCTCTACCCGTCTGCCGGGACCAGCAAATCCCTCGATCCCAGATAATGACGCATTTGAAGCATTAGTCCTGGCTGCTGGTCCTTGATCAGAGCCGACAAAGCGAGGGAGATCGAAGGCACTCACACATCATGGGCAGCGACCTAGCACCGTATTGATTGACCTCGCTTCGTCTACCTGCGTGGAGTAAGTGCATGTCCAACTAGGATGTGGTGACAATCAGCAGAGCATGTGTACCTTGATCTCGAGCTGTCGGTGACTGGGCTAGGCTGGGTGTTGCGAGGGAAAAGGACATTGGAGCAGAATAGAGTCTCGCTTTGCTCCTGGGACATCAGAGGCACCAAGATGGGCGAGGGAAGCAAAACACGCTGTGAGATATACTCGAGCGCTCGAGTGACATGCAGGCCGGCACGTGTCTGCTGTAGAGCACACCCCCCGGGCTGATGTCAATTCATTGCACTGGCTATAGGCGGTGACAAATGAAGGGGGGGCTAGGTGCTGTGATGAGCGGCGCTAGTAGACAAAAGATCAGCGTCAGTTCCTTTCGTTGAGCGCTCAAGCACTCACCAGATCGTGTCTCATGCTCTATTCGCGCCTGGGGATTAGTGTCCGATGTGGATATTTGATACTCAAAAAATCTTATTCCTTCTGGAGAAAATAAGGATTCCAACGTAAAGTCTCAAAACTTGTCAAAGCGTTTTTCCCAAGCATTGACTGTCACATTCGCGAGAAAAGGGTACGGAAGCATGCTGAACCAACAGTAGCAAACGAGCTCGAGCCTGTCTGAGGGTGTGGAGGTCAAATAACGACAAACGTCGCGTCGCGGAATTCCGTTGTCCGAGGTTCTTCTCGATCATCTACAATCTAATTCGCGTTACACACTTGCTTCATCCTGTCGCCCAAAAGACATCTGCTCCTCACTCTGGCTGTGGTCCTTGCGGGACAGAGCTAGGCATGTTCCTCCGCTGGCTCTCTGCACTCCAAGCCCATTTCCAACTTGCTACTTCGCGAGCTCCTCACTCATGGATCTGAGGCCAACCTGACGCAGTTTCTCAGCTGAACCTACTCTGTGTACTACTCCCCACCAAGCAGACGAATAGTGGATGTATTTACATATGTGGTGAGTATTGAATATGCGCCCAGAATCGTTCTGTGCTGACCTCGGCGAATGTCAGCAGCTCAGTTCCTACGACAAGAATTCGCCTGGCCTCCTTGTTAATGGCCCTTTCGAAACTGGCCTAGCGCGACGATTCACCCCTTGGATCTGGGACCTTCAGTCAAAGGGACTCTTCATTTCGTAAACCCGTTGTCGAGTACGCTCTTGCGATGCGAGTCTTCCTACGACCATCCCAACTGTGTGCGCATTCCTTCTACTTCCTCGCAACCTCGGTGGGCTTACTCTCGTTACATCGGCTCGGAACTACAGAAAACTGTCTTAGCTACAGCTCACCGCCGACGTTGGGTCGACCATTCTTTCTCTAGGTATTGTTCCTCCAAAACTCCCAAACACGCGACCCTTGAAGAGGCACCGCGACACCCTCGGTATCCCAATCTGCTCCTCGAAGCCGACGACTCGCTCTTCACCCTACCATCTGACCGGCAAAGACATTGAGTTGCTCGCCGATGAGCACCACCTGGATTCAGCCCTGTCAGCGTCGATCAACGGGTGTGGATGGTTGCTTCGTTCCAGAGGGGGCAGATTTCTGGGTTGATGACGTCGGGGAGAAGGAGGTGACTTTGCTTCTTTTTCGTGTTACCCTGGGGTTGTGTGGGCTGTCCTCGGATCCCGACTCCTACCTGTGTCGCGAATCTTCTGCTTATGACACGGTCCTGCTTTCTAGGCTTACCGCCACCATTGTTCATCGCTACTTCGTCATCCACACCTATTCACCTCAGTTTGACGTTTGGCATGTTTGGCACGATTCCTCATCCCATCGTCCCATTATTCTTGTCGAATTTCTTCTTCGCCCCTTCTCCATCCTTATTCAGCCATTTGTCGCACGTATACTTGCCAATCTAACTCCATGAAATCTTCAGTTTGTTGGTCGGCGTTCTTTCGGCTTGGGAGAAGCAACAACAAACAACGCGCTCCCGAGTTTCTTCTCTTCTGACCATGATCACTTATTGCCCATCTCAGTACTGCCAGGCCACGATCCAACTCTACACCTCCAAAGCTAGCCATCCTGGCCTCCCATTCTCGAGACTCCCTCGCCAGTGCCTTTTCAACCAACACCTCAATCTGCTTCCGCGTTGGGCTCTTGCTAGCTTCCTCTGTTCCAAGGTCGCTCCAACCCACTATCCCGCAGTTATGAGCTCGAGACACACTTGCTCAGCTCTTTGGGTGGAGGTGGTACATGTAGTCTATTACCTCTTCGCTGAGCATCTGAGCTGGCTACACATGGGTGAGTATCACTATGCATGCACATTTGGACCGTGCTAACCTTGGCGAGTAGTAGCTCAGGTCTTATGACGAGTGGTTGCATTGTTGACGGTTCCTTCGACAGCAGCCTGAAATGACGATGCCCCCGCCAAAACTACCTCATTAGCTCAAAGAACCTCCCCCTTCGGCAAGTCCTGTCGAGCACGCTGCTATGGTTGGATGTCTTACTACGACTATACTGATGATGTGCGTGTACCCTCTTCCTTCCTCATGCCGCCATAAACTTACTCCAAATTTTATGGGCTCAGAACTTCAAGACATCGTCGCAACCGCAAGATGCCAACGCGATCCTACTATCCTCGCCTCCCAATAGGGACGTTCCTCCGAAGTGCTGCAGCGAAGGACGCCGCACAGAGGCAGCATAATCCTCCCGGCATCCCAACACGCACTTCGAACGTCATCGTTGAGGGGTCCCTCTTCCAAATCGCCATACCGGCAACCGACAACTCACTTTCCACCAGCGTACCCACTCCTCCACCACCCTACCACCGAATTGGTGAACATACCGCGTTGTTCGTCGATGAGTTCAACCAGGGTTCCATCTTGTCGATGCCGACCACTGGGATGGATACATTCACCACGGGGACGCTACTATCGTCCAGAGGAACAAGGATCCTGGGAGGACGAGACGGGGATGTGCGATACTGCGCCAAGTCCCGAAGAAATGCTTGACAAATGACGGCTTCGAGGTTGTTGACCCACGTCGCCTTCGTGCTTCTTCTCCCTGCCGTGTCCAGTAGGCGTTGCCCTTGTCGTCTTCGAGTCCCGTTCCTTCCTTGTTTTCTTAAATATCTTTGTCTGTCTATGGGGAAGTCGCACCTCTTCCTCTTTTTCGAAACATCCCTCATTTCCATCGCTGCTTCATCCCCACATCCATCCGCATTCGCGATCTAACCTTCGCATGTTTTTTATGATTGTAACAACAGTGACACCCCCTCGAATCACATATGTCTTCATCCCTAGCGTTGAGGTCCAACCCTCCGTGCCTGCGCACTCGCCCAGTTTATGCTTGTTCTTTTTCTCCCTCGATCTACATTTGAGCCTTTCCGGCAAGCTCTGGGTCCAGTGATTCCGTGGTGAATCGCCGATCCAAACGAGTCTTACGTGTCCGCAGATGGGCGGCTCGGTGGATGGTCTCATTGCCTGCTGAATAGATCTGCTCCGCTCTCTTCGCGAAGCATGGGAGAGACGGATGCACGGTGGCAAGATGAGTTCGTTGTTTGAGAGGTAAATCAGGGTTGGGCGCTACCAGTTTTGGAAGGAGGTTGAGTACAGAGTCGCGACCTCTCCCCTGCTTCCCTTCGTGCCTTTGCCCATAGCGCTTTGGTTTCTGGTAATCCCGAATGCGGTTTCGCAAGGAATCTGTTTGCTATGCAAGGTCAATGTGGCGCAGGGAGACTTTCATCAAGAAAATTGCAATTGAATGGTACCTCTATCCTTATTCCGTGTTCTCGTTTGTCGGAATGTGCTAATACATATCGAGGGACACATTCTACGCCGACGTCCACAGCTCTGTTACTGGCCTTCATTTTGCCAATGATCGCTCAGGTTGGAAGGCGCTGGTGCAGGACAACCAATGAAGCCAATATCACGAAACCAAGTCAACTTTGACGCCTCCTCTAAATCTACGAATCCGTGTCCAGATATGCAGATCCAGCTTTGAACACGCAGAAAATATGCAAAGGTCTGGTACATCTTGAATCGCGTCGAGAAGGCCAAACAACGACCATCGTTACAGTTGTAAACCCACTTCCAATCCTGCCAATTGGCCTCTCCCCGTTGTCCCATTGACCTAGAGCAACACCCTGCCCATCACGAAGCCCACGAAGAAACTCTCCCAGGAACCGATCCCCTCCTAAATCTCGTTCATCGTGGCAAATAAACCCGTCAACTTCCCTCAACTTGTCTCCTATTCCTCTGAAATATCAACACTATAAAACTTTGGCTGACCACTGTAGCACCTACCTAAATCCTGCACTCGGATGACGGCAAAGTACACGCTACTAGACGGGTTAAGGGTCACATCTAGATGAGCACTGGGAAGTACTCTCTGCCGGTCTGTGAGAAGGCATGTCTACCACCGGAACCCATCTTCGCCTGCTTCAGAGGATAGTTTTGGTGGATTGGATATATCACCTCACAATCGTGTGATCACCGAGGATGCCAGGGACAGAGTAGGACAGTTTTCCGTGCGAATGCATGCCCGTTGGTGAGTGTTGTGCTTGATTGCTCTGTTGCATATCCCAGGGCTTGTGTTTAAGACGAGTTGGTCGTTGCTTTTCCAGAATTAATTACGGAGGGTGTCTTAACGAAAGAGGAAGTGGTACTTCCAAATGGGGATTAGCCCTCGCTGCAGTACTTGCGGTTTTCACAGCGAGGGGTTTTATGGTTCTCGGGCGCTTAGTAGTTCATGAAATAGGATATAGAATTTACATAGTGCACGCTATACCTACTCATATTCATACTAGCATACCTTCGCTCTTAATCAATGCCCCCCTCCAAGTGGTGACTGAGCGTCGTTGAGCCTGAAGCTACTGCGCCTTTTGAGTAGATGGGACTAACGAACTTGCCCCATCTAGGTGCTGTGTGTTGCCCATTGACTTGTACGAGGCCTGGAGAGACTTGGCGAGGTTGCTCAAGCGCAGTGCGCGCTTGGGGTCATCTCTCGGCAATCCGAGACAGTGCTTCGCGACGAAGGGCGATCGCCTCGTTGAGGCTTTTGTGAATGACTATCAGCTCGAAATGGTAACCAATGCAGATGGCCAGGGTGTTGAGGGACGTTTCATGCGTCGGTGCCCTGGCGGCCAATCCCAGCCCCCTAGATCTGTGGTGGAACCTTGCGAAGGCGTCTGAGACAAGCAACGGCAAATACCGCGCCCGATGTCGCCCAATTCCGAAACGCGCTTCTTCGTCTTTACCAACCTCCTTCTCAATCGAAGCCAAGCCTCCACGATCCATTCTACATGTGCACCAAACAGCTGGAACGCGAATCCCCTCTTCATCCCATGCAAAGACTCCTGGGGCTTCAACACCCATATCCTCGCCAATGACCATGACCTCGACTTGCATCAATTGCACTCTGGCTTCCGTTCTCGTTCGGCCATATCTACTCAACGGCCTTTTCAACTCCAAGCTTGCATCCAACGAACCACCTCGCTACATCCCTAGTCATGGGTCCTTGTAGCCATGTTTGATGCGGTATGGAAGGCCATTTGCCCCTCGAGGTCTTCAGACCCAAGCAAGGAGGGCATGAAGATCTCGTCACCCCCTCTACCGCTGCCTAGCGAGATCTTTGACAGTGCAGATTGGTACTGTTACGAAGGCAAGCGGGTGCGTAGGGCGCCGAGAGGAATCATTGATGCTGGTGCGTTTTCCGTCAAGGTCTTATGGATTTCAAAAGCAGTCCAATCATTCATGGGCTTTTTATTGTCACTTTGCTTCATTTTGCTGCTCGCATGGATGGGAGACTGATACCTCCTCCCCCATGTCCTCCCCGATGCGTTGCAGATCGTCCAAATGGCAACTCTGTGCACTTCCAATCGTGCACGTCAATCCTCAAACTCGCCATACCATCCTGGTCGCCCTCATCGCATCTCTACGCTATAGACGAGGAAGACTACGATGTTGGCAGTCACCTCAACCTTGGAACGGAGACACCGCTCTCTGGCAGCATTTCGCTCTACCCATTTCCGCCTTCACGCGGAAGCGTTACTGCGGAGCATCGATCGCATAATGAAGGCGGAAGCAACATGAGCATGCCCTCGTCGAAGCTGGGCCCATCGGTCAGAAGAAATTCTCTGACGTCGACGAAGAGTGAAGCAGACCGGGACTGTGGAATATGTCCGGAGAATGCCATCAAGCCGTGTCGAGCACGCTGCTGTGGCAAGATGTTCTGCTCCGATCATCTCAACGATGTGCGTGGTCCTCCTATCTTCCTCGTATCCGTAGGCTCACCCGAGTTGCAGTGGCTCGGAACATCAGAACATAGTCCAAACTGCAATGCACCGCTGACGCTGGGTGGGGACAACGCGATCATGCTCTCGTCACCTCGCAACTCAGAACGTTCCTCGGAAACACCCAAACGGGCGACACCTCGTAGAGGCAGCATGACCCCCTCGGCATCTCAATCCGCTCCCCGAATCACCACGACCTCTTCCTCTCGAGGAGGTGCCCTCTTCCATAGGGTCCAGGTTACTCATGTCACGACTTTTGGCGTGTTCGTGGTCGTCGGATGCATCCCTTGTAGGCTAGCAATCCCTTCAGAGGTAAAATCATGAATTTTGGACGGGGACAATCGAGGCTTGCAGCGCTCCAGGATTTTTGGCTTGGATGGATCGCAAGAGGCGAGGTATAGGTCACCACTGCTTGCATCCGTTTCTCGTTTCTCTGTCGCAGGTTTGGTCAGTCTCTTTTGGCATAGCGGAAGGTGATTTAACTCATTACCTTTGCTACTCGTTGATCTTGACATTTCTGTGCATAACTTGTGGACAGAAAATATTGATAAGATGGAGGGTTTATAGGGGAACATCCGTACTGTCGCATTTCGAGCGGTTCGGCACCTAGCCTACGCGTTCTACTACTAGGGGCGACAATGTTTCGATATGGCCAAGACGCCTTGGTAGTCGACATTATATCGCTAAGCACACTGGCCCTTCCTTATGGGTGTTAAAATAGGGCTGAGGGAGGGCTCAAATAATAACTAACATGCGCCAAACTGTCTGCAAGGAACATTCACTCTCAATCGCCTTGGTTCGCGAACGCCAGGACTGGTGCTGGTCTTGGCATACGCCCCTGTCACGCGTCGCGTCCTCGTCATGTCGACGAATGGAGGCTGCTGCGACGCGTCATCTGCCAATTTTCTAAGCTGCGACAGTAATAGAAGCAGATAGAGAGATCTGCGGGTCCAGAGCATCCGAAAGAGCCTCAATTTCCAAGCACGAGTGCCATGGAAAAGATAAGGGTGGGCTAGAGAGGGCCGTGTTATACGCTTGGTAGCACTGTAGTCGTCCTCAGATCAAAGGAACAATCAAGTATACATGGAGTCACTCACTTGAGTAGTCTGCCTACTTCCACAAACGAGAATCCTCGCGAGCTGCTACGCCATGTTCAGGTCCACGCACTCGCATCCTTGGGCTTGGTCGCTGGAAGGCTTTGCCAAGCAACGACAAACATCGCAGAGCCCAATGTTCGTTTGCAGCCAACCTCTTTCTCCATCTAATCCAACAGCGAGTCAACTCCTCACGCAACACCTCCTCATTCCCATAACGTATCCCATCACTGGTGTCCTCCCAACCATGACCTCGACCCCCATCGACCTTGGATTTGGTTCTCCTTTGACAGAGTCGACCATCTTTCCTCCCAGCCTTTCTCTACGCACCTTGCTTGCTCATCAGTCACGACTCCAAGGCAGACCTGGCCAAGTTCTTCAGCTATAGCTATGCTATGCGCTGCTTTCTCGCCGAAGATCTTGATAGACTACTCGTCGAAGGGATCAATGCACAGGGTGAGTTTAGCTTTGCGCACGGATGTAGCGAGTGTTGACATCGTTGATTTCAGTTGCTCAGGGAATGAATCGTCTTGAGCCAGTCCCCCCTTTTGGCGATTCCTTTGAAAGAGTCCAAACATACCAATGCTCTCGTCGAACCTGGGGCATGCAGCCGGAAGAAGACCCCATTCCCCCAAGCCATGTCAAGAACGCTGCTGCTGCAGGATTCACTGCTGCAACCACATTGGCGACGTGCGTGTCCCTTCTTCCCTTGTGCCACCGTCAATTCATCCACGCTCGCAACGTTAGGGCATTGTCGCGACTACAATGTACCATACGACCAGCCATCTCCACCTCTCATCGCAGACCGTTACTCCCAAGCACTCAAACGAATGGCCAAAGAGGCAGGATGATGTCCGCGGCATCCCAATCCCCTTCCTGAACCACCACGCCCTCCTTGCGAAGAGGGTCCCTCTTCCACCTCGTCGCCCCCGCAATGGACAACTCACTCTCCACTGTCGTGCCCACTCCTCGCTTACTCTGCCACCCCACCGACGGGGAGATGCAGTTGCTCGCCGAGGGGCCTTCCATGACAGCCCTCCAACCCACCTCGACCAACGGTAGAGCTACACCCAGTCGATGCATCCTTTGCTCCAGAAGACCAAGCAGTTTGGGTCCGACCGGTCTGGGATGTGCGATGCGGTGTTCAGTGACGAGGAGACATCGGCGACGGAGTCAAGGATGCTGCCGCTTCGGCGTTCCGACTGTCTCTCTCTGTTGTGCGCCATGGACCTGCGGTTGGCTGAGACTTATGCTCAAGCCCCAACTTCCTATTGATCCCCACTTCCTGTCTGTTGTCCCCGTCTGCAGGGACTTCCAGCGTCGCGCTGTATCTTTTCCTCCAGAATGTTTTCCGCTCTCGATCGCTCCCGCTGTTTTCTTTGGACATTCATTCATTGCCCCAACCCAAGTCTACTTGTTTGTGACCGTTACCAATGACCCTCGCATCATATTTTTCTTCAAATCTTGCAATTCCTTTCTATCCATAGCACCGTCTACCTCCGACCTTTCGTTGCTTTCTTATTTGCTGAATTCGATTATACTCTCTCCATCTGCATTTGAACCCCGACATGGCCCCACGATTCCATGGCAAACAACCCAAACGAGCTTCGAATGCCTGTATATGGAGGTTTGCATTGTGCGTAGACATTGCTTGCTGAATATTCAATCTTTCCATCCTTCTTGGAAGCATGCCAACTGGGTTGGATGTTGAATGGCCGCTGTTGCGAATGTTCTGGTCGCAAGTATATTATTACACCGTCCCTACATATTATAAAAGCATGTCCACAAAACAATTCAGACAAGAAGCTACTACACTCCGTGAGTAGCTGGGACTAGCAACCTCGCCTCGTTTAGGTGCTGGACGTTGCCCGTCAACTCGTAAGACTTCTGGAGAGAGCTCGCCAGACTGCTCAGGCTCGATGCACGCTTTGGGTGATTGGATGGCAATAAAGACACTGCTTCGCGATGAAGGGAGATTGCCTCATCAAGGCTTTTGCGGATTCCTGTGAGCTTGAAATGGGAGTCAAGGGAGCTGGCCAGGGTACAGAGGGGCTTTACACGATGTGGGTGACCTGACAGCCATATCAACAATGCTTCTCGAGAGAGTGCAATGGCTTCATTCAAGCTCTCTGAAGAGGCCGCCACATTATGACGAGAGTGGAGGGATTTAGCCAGGCCGTCAAGGGCCCATGGGCGGGATGGATGACCTGGCATCCAAAGCAATAATGCATCACGATTGAGTGCAATAGCTGTGTCCAAACTCGCAGTACAGCCTGTGACCTCGAACTGAGACTGAAGGGAGTTGGCCAGGTTTCCGAGGGATGACGGGTGGTCTGGGTGCCCTGGTGGCCGAAGCGACAGTGCTTCTCGATTGAGCACGATGGACTCTTCAAGACTCGCAGTGCAGCCTGTGGCCTCGAACTGAGACTGAAGGGAGATAGCCAGGTTGCTGAGGGATGTCAGGCGGCCTGGGTGCCCTGGTGGCCAAAGTGACAGTGCTTCTCGGTTGAGCACAATGGACTCTTCCAGACTCGCAATGCAGCCAGTGACCTCGAACTGAGACCAAAGGGAGTTGGCCAGGTTGCTGAGGGACAACGGGTGGTCTGGGTGACCTGGTGGCCGAAGCGACAGTGCTTCTCGCTTGAGCGCGATGGACTCTTCAAGACTCGAAATGCAGCCTGTGACCTCGAACTGAGACCAAAGGGAGTTGGCCAGGTTGCTGAGGGACAACGGGTGGTATGGGTGACCTGGTGGGATGAGCAATGCCACCGCCCTCTCTAGTGAGATAGCCTCTTCTAGGTTCTCCTTCATGCCTAGACACCTAAATCGCTCCAAAAGACATACCGCCAACACCTGATGAACTTGATGACCTTCATATCCCCCTGCTTCAGCTGCAAGACGGCAGGCTTGTACAGCGCTGTTTATAAGATTGTGTGATGCATTCGTTTTTGCAGCGTGCCAGTACACTATACCCAGCTCAAGCCAGGCATTCGAGCTTTGGTGCTGAAGTCGAACGGCCACTTCTGCTACAGCGATTGCGCCTGGCGTGCCCTTTGTTTCCGGTCCTTCGAGAAGTAATTGTGCGACACGAGAGGTAGGGTGTTGACAAGTACCGGAAGACAGGGTTCCCATTGGATCCAGTGTTGGTGGTTGCCTAAACTCTTCAATTATCACGTCTTGAGCGCTCCTACAATGGACAAGGTGAAGATACGTTGCGGCCCAATGCTGCCACTGGGTCATGGAGAGCTGGTTGAGAATTGAAAAGTGGGGTGTAACCTTCCATTCGACATCAGAAGTTGGACTGACGGATGGGGTTCCATGGGCTGTGTGGGTGGGCCAATACCTCGTCACATACTTTTGAAGAGCAGTTGTGAAGGAAAACTGGGAAGAGGATGGGATGCGGTGAAGCTCCTCGAGGCAGGCTTTGCCAAGCTGAGCATGTGACGCGAAAGTGTCAATCGGGAATGCAAGGTGAAAGGGAGTCTCTGAGCTCTGCAGATATTCCAAGAAGGATAGATGGAATGTTGACGCAGCAGGGAGGACTAGTTCCTGGATGCCCTGCGGCCGCCCCGCTTGCAGAACGCCAAGCTCAGCCTGGATCCCTCGAACGGTAGCAGCATCCATAGACACCAAACAAGCAAATGCAGCGACTGTGAGGGGTTCTTGCAGCACCAGAACAGCTCCCAGGTACACCTTGAGCATTGCCTGATGGTTAGGCTTAGGAAAGCGCAGGTTAATCATACCGTGGTACAAATTGGCCAACGTGTCGTTGTCGCCTATGCTTCTCTGCGATTGAAGGATGGCATTAAGGGTGTCATGTGGTTTTGGAGAGCTCAGCTTGTCTTCCAGAACAGAGCAGAGAGTCGAGATCCAGATAAAAAAGCCATCAGCCTTGTCAATCAGCTGGTTGATGGTTTGAAAGCTGGGCTTGCGCCCGTACTCCCATCGCACTCGGGCGAAGCGTTCCGAGAAATAGGTTCTTAGGATGTGTTTGGAAACATTGGGTAGGTTGTATATCCTAAAGGAAATATTCTGGAAGCCATCTTCCAGGCCTGGTCGTCCGAGGACAATAAACCGGATAAGATGTGTCTCAGTGGTGAGACAGGTGAGAGCCTTGATGAAAATAGGATGGGGTGCCCACTGGTCGAGGGCATCCAGCACCACGACGAGAGGCTGAGGAAGGGTAAGCGATCGGATGGGTTCCAAGATCAACCTCCGGATCCTGGTCTCAAGAGAGACGGAAGGACCGACATCGAGATCCATGGCTTCGGCGATGGCTCGTTTGAGCATGGGATAGGTTCCGCACAGCTGGCCCGCGATCATCCTGATCACTAGCTCTGGGGTCCAGTCAGGGAGGGCAAAGCAAAGGAAGACCTCAGCTGCGAGACGATAGTGCTGCCGTAGCCTTGCTGCGAGGTGCCTCCCCAGCGTCGACTTTCCCACTCCGACCTTTCCGAGCACACAGAGGACGAGCTCTCTTGAATGATTGGAGTCGACCCATCCTAGGATGCGGGCTTCGTCGTCGGTACGGCTGTCGGGAAAGTATTCACTAAGGTGGCCACTGATGTCGGGATGGAGGGGGAGGTTGCGAAGCACGTTGAACTCCTCGATATTGATAGCATAGCCTAACGAAGAGTGTATGGAATGTAAGTTCACAATCAAACCTGCGAGTTCTGCCTGGCGCCTACCATAGTTTGGCCCCATGAGAACATTGCCCGCCCTTTCAATGTTTACAACCGGCCCATTTACATGCCGATGAGCGACGTCGATTTCTATCGAGGTACAATCAGCGTTAGCAAGTACGATCAAAGAGAAGGGAGTTATTACAAGCAAAAGCTCACCATAACGCCTGCCTTGTTCAGTCTCTACCCATCTGCTGGGACCAGCAAATCCCTCGGTCCCAGAGAATGACGAATTTGAAGCATTAGTCCCGGCTGCTGGTCCTTGATCAGAACCGACACAGCGGGGGAGGTCGAGCGCACTCACGCATCATGGGCAGCGACCTAGCACCATATTGATTGACCTCGCTTCGTCTACCTGCGTGGAGTAAGTGCATGTCCTACTAGAATGTGGTGACAATCAACGGAGCGTGTGTACCTTGATCTCGAGCTATCGGTGACTGGGCTAGGCTGGGTGTTGCGAGGGAAAAGGACATTGGAGCGGAATAGAGTCTCGCTTTGCTCCTGGGGCATCAGAGGCACCAAGATGGGCGAGGGAAGCAAAACACGCTGTGAGATATACTCGAGCGCTCGAGTAACATGCAGGCCGGCACGTGTCTGCTGTAGAGCACACCCACCTCAGGCACCGGATATTTACGGTTTCCACGGCGGCTTAGGTCCCTTTCCTGGGACCGACAAACAGACCTAAGATATCTAACCGGATTCCCTATTTAGGATGTATCCGGTTCCCGTACCGTCCGCGAGCGGTTACAACCCTTGCTTATCCTGCCTGCAAAACCGGTCGCAAGCGGTTTCTAACCGTTCACGGTTGCTGCAGCATGCGGCTGTGCTCCGGGCCCTCCTCCTCCTCCTCCCCCTCCTTCCCTCCGCGTTGGCAGTTTGGTATCGTGTGTATTGGTCAAAGTCATAAGCGAAACCCAGCGAATCGAGTTTGTGAAGCGAGGTGCCAACTAACATGCCTCCTAGGGTATCAGTTGCTTGCAGTATTCGTTAGGTATATCATGAGTTAATAGACAATGTTGCTGCCGAGTACAAGGTTCATTTGGTTACGAAGCTTGCAATACCTTATTGCAAGTTTCTCAACGCTCCGTCCTGCATAGCTTTGAGTCCGTACAAATGACAGCTGTATGACGGGACTGCTCCTCATAGCTGGGCACTTCAGATGATGCACACAAGCAAAGCAGAGAGACACCAGGCAAGGTTGAAAGCGTTCACATAATGATTGACACCTTTATAGTCGACTAAAACTCTACAAAATTTGGCGCACTAAGACGTAGAGAGAGCGGAAAGTATTCGTCTCCGTGACGCCCTAGCAACGGAGGATATCAAGTCAGACATACATACCATCTGTGAACAAATTTATTGTGAGGTTACTCAACCGAGTGAGTTACAGCCTGCTGCTGTCTACTCTCTGTCAACTGTAACCTTGCGCGAGTCGCAACATGTTCATCCATGGACCCGGCATGATGTCAATTGAAGTCCCTGGTTGGCAAGCTGAACATTGTAGTCTGTATGTTCTCAGTATGGATTCAGCTATGTAACAAACTGCCAGGAACTATTCTATGGAGTGTAAAGATTATTTTTTCCGCTCCCAGACAACGCTCTCGCCATACAAGTAGCAGTGACATATGTTAAAAGTCCATGCCATTGGCAATGCACGACACGAATGATTACACAGGTTGAACATGGATATGTGTATTCTCAAGGTGCTCATAAGGGTATTATATGGACCATGTGCTCCTAAATGAGTGCCTACAGGTATTATTCTAGTATGGGTTACGCATATTGTGTATGTGTGCACGAAACAGCAGGAAGTGAAGCTCAAATACATTACCAATGCGTGAGTGAAGTTTGATTCATGGATGGTTTTCGTCTGACCTCGAAAGCCCAGGCAAGGGCATGAGATAAACAAACTCTCAGATATACGCTTTGGTAGGCATGACGAACATCGTGTTTAGGAGCACGAAAGTGTGCTCAACGATTTATTGTCGCTTTTTGAAATGTTTTTCAAGCTAAATAGGGGTTGAATCGAAGTCATTGATCGCATCATTTCCCCCCTCCACGCCAAAGGTTCCAAGTGGTGCGTAATATATGGGCCGAATGCCCCTCACTCTTTATGTATACATAGAAGGAGAATTGTCAAGACGCTTCAATGCAACCAAGAATCCATTCCCAGGTTTCCTGGAGAATGCTTTCGACCGCGCAGCGCAAGCCTGCGGTCCTGGAAATCCAAGCCGTGTTTTTACGCCTGGAACACGTCGTGGCATTCCAAAGCACCTTAAAGGGTCTCAAAAAAGTCATAAGAAGCTTTAGAGCGGTTAAAATTGAACCAAAAAGCCGCAAGGGCTTTTGCAAAGCCAGCGCAATGGGCGCTGAAATCGGTGTTTGGTGTCAAATTCCATGCTAGTTCGTGGCAGAATACGAACGACAGCACATTAGAAGTACATATACTGTCTCTGGATGCATTCAGACCGGTACATTTGATGCCAGAATTGGTTTTAAAACATATAGAAAACATGCGGAAAACATACAGAAGATATACCCGATTCGGCAAGCTCTACGGCGGAGCACGGAGATAAATGATGGAAATCCCGAGCCAGAAGAAGCGATTCCGCATTCCTAACACCCGCTCTCTGCGAATGCCCGAAGGCCGAAACCATGTCTTCTCAGAAGAAGCTAGGATTAACACCGTAAGTCACAAACGGTGCACGGTATCCAAACCGTAAACCAGTTGGCAGCGGGTTTTTGTCAATTTGGGTGGGGACACCTGGTTTCGAGTTGGCTGCTTAGGGTGGTTTTACCACCTCAGGCACCGTCTATGGACGGTTTCCACGGTCCCTTAGGCCACTTATCTCGCAGGGAATTAGTGGCCTAAGCAAAGTAGCTGTATATCCTAATTCGGACGCGCACGGTTTGCAAACCGTGCACGGCGGTTCGAACCGTTGCTGGTCAACCGACGACGGTCACTTCGAAACCGTACCTGGTTGCACCGCTGACTGTACGGGCCGCAGCGCCGGGTTTTGCGCCACTCTCCCCCTCGACCGATACTGCGATTTGGTTGCCGCATATGCAGGCTCATAAACCAGTACGGCTGCTGAAACCATTGAGACATCCTCAAGGCCGCTATGTGAAGCGTCGAACTATTTACCACACCCCATAGCTATTTTATGCCGCCTACAACCTGTTGTTTGGGCCATGCTATCTGCTTGCTATTTGCCAATCCAGGTACTGAAACCTGTTGTATACATCTAACATAGGTGGAGGGTCATTTATAGATGAAGAATATTTGAATCTACTACTACTCGCTATCTTTTTTCTTCGATTGCAGGTTGGACTAGCGAGTTCCTCAGCGAAATCACCTGCCAATCACCAGCTGCCCATAATGGGTGGTCCTGGATTTGATATCCAGATTGCGGAGATGTGGAAGGTATGATGAGTGGTACAAAAGTGATCGGCGCGTACTTCTTAACAAAGGTATGATAAGTGCGACCCCGTCGCGACAAACACCTGCCGTTTCTTGATAGTTTTGAAATCATGCTCCCTCACGAGTTGCACAATGTCATACAGTGCTACGGCAGCTATCCTCGCATTGACTTGGCCACAGATTCAATTGATGGCCAGTAGGCTTCGTTTCTTATTAGAAAAGGAGAGGCACTATGAGCAAAACACTTCGACTACACAATATGCACGGCTTAAGCCATAGCTTTGGGAAGTTATCTGAAACTTCGCGGAAGGCCGAAATCCGTACATTACAGTCATAAAGGGATGAAATATAAGGGGTGCTGTACCAGCTTTAAGCACCTCTCATGTCGTCATAGACAATTTCGCTTAGGCATTGCGGCATCTCGACAAACTTGAAATCACTGATTCAAGCCGTCATATTTTGAAAGACCAGATGCCCCATGCGTTCAGATAGCATCCAATGACCTCCATATACACCTAATACATCTTGTAAACATCCATACACTTGAATTTTTTGGTGCCTCGGGAGGTGCTTTACCATACTACAAAACAAGGCAATATGAACAGGATACGCTCAGCTTGAACGCGATTGGGACCATTGATTTCGTCTGACTTCGTCTGACCACGGAGATCATGGCCCTCTGTCGAGATAAAGCCAAATATCTCTACCTATACTAAAACAGACCTCAAACATAGATCATCTTGCCTCGAAACCCAAGCAATGATTTCCTATAACTTTTCGAAATGTTTTCTGAGCGATAGGGGCTCATTGATCCCATCATTTTCCGGTTCCAGCGTTTGAGAAACATTTATCGCCTGCCTCCTCTTGGCCCCTCCATCCTATCCAGACCCCACAGCATAGAGATGTCGAGAAATCTTGATGCTATTTTTTAAACCGACGGTTAAGGGCGGGATTATAGTCGTAGGAACCTGGGAGCTCCGAGCTATTACCACCGAAATCCAAGTGCCCCACCCCCGGAGGGCGTGCGCACTGTGTCAGGGAACGTGTCTGTCCACTGGACAGCTATAATATATATATCTGTCTATTAGTTTTAATAAGCGATAGCCGTCTATACCCACATCTATTCTTAGAGAAGGGATGCAACAAGCACCAATCCACGCGCCAATCCACGCGTATTCTAGGGCTTAGCACACGTCGGGCCATTGCCTCCACTGGTTCCTTGGGCTACCAGATACTTAGAGCCCGACAGAGACAGCAAAAGTACTGGAATAGCGACATACAGGTAGGCGTATGTGATATTAAACATATGAATAACATATTGATAACATACGGAAAACATTCTAATGACAGTGGCATAACATTCCAAATTAGGTGTTATTTCTCCGGAAGAAGCGAAGTGCGCCATCAAGAACGCCGGAAATCGTACGAAGCCATAAGAGGCTTCTAGCGGCTGATGGGGAAGAAGAGACACAATGACCGAACGCCGAAACAGTGTTTTCCAATCCCGTCTGAGAGGGAAGGAAATGGTATGTGGTTGCACCATCACCGGTTTAGCAGGTTTCGCGCAGATTTGGGTGGGGAGCGACGGTCTCAGATTGGCTGGTTAGGCCACTTACTTCCTGCCAGATAAGTGGCCTAAGGGCCCCTATAGGATCCGAAACCGCCATGCCTGAGCTGGGTTTTACGAACCCTAGAAAGGGACCTAAGACCCCCTATAGGGTCCGAAACCGCCGTGCCTGAGCTGAGCACACCCCCCGGGCTGATGTCAATTCATTGCACTGGCTATAGGCGGTGACAAATGAAGGGGGCTAGGTGGTGTGATGAGCGGCGCTAGTAGACAAAAGATCAGCTTCAGTTCCTTTCGTTGAGCGCTCAAGCACTCACCACATCGTGTCTCATGCTCTATTCGCGCCTGGGGATTAGTGTCCGATGTGGATATTTGATACTCAAAAAATCTTATTCCTTGTGGAGAAAATAAGGATTCCAACGTAAAGTCTCAAAACTTGTCAAAGCGTTTTTCCCAAGGATTCACTGTCACATTCGCGAGAAAAGGGTACGGAAGCATGCTGAACCAACAGTAGCAAACGAGCTCGAGCCTGTCTGAGGGTGTGGAGGTCAAACAACGACAAATGTCGCGTCGCGGAATTTCGTTGTCCGAGGTTCTTCTCGCTCATCTACAATCTAATTCGCGTTACACACTTGCTTCATCCTGTCGCCCAAAAAGACATCTGCTCCTCACTCTGGCTTTGGTCCTCGCGGGACAGAGCTAGGCATGTCCCTCCACTGGCTCTCTGCACTCCAAGCCCGTTTCCAACTTACTACTTCGCGAGCTCCTCACTCATGGATCTGAGGCCAACCTGACGCCGTTTCTCAGCTGAACCTCCTCTGTGCTCTACCTACCACCAAGCAGACGAGTAGTGGATGGATTTCAATATGTGGTGAGCATGCAATATGCATCCAGAATCGTTCCGTGCTGACCTCGGCGAATGTCAGTAGCTCAGCTCCTATGGCACGGAGCTGCCTGGCCTAGTTCTCCTGCTTCATGGTCCCTTCGAGAGTCTCCTAACGCGACGGTTCCCTCCTTGAAGCTGGGACCCTCGGCCAGAGGGACTGCTCATTTCGTCAACCCGTTGTCGAGTACGCTCTGGCGGTACGATGTCTTGCTACGGCCATCCCAACTGTGTGCGTATTCCTTCTACTCCCTCGCACCCTCGGTGGACTTACTGTAGTTACAGCGGCTTGGAACTACAGAAAACTGTCTCGGCTGCAGTTCAGCGCCGACGTTGGGTCGCCAAAAGACGACCACTCTTTCTACAGGGACTGTTCCCTCCAAAACTCCCGAACGGGCGACCCTTGAAGAAGCACCACGATACCCTCGGTATCCCAATCTGCTCCTTGAACAACTTCCAGAGGCGCCCTACACAAGTCACCATCCTCGAAGCCGACGACGCGCGCATCACCCTACCACCTGACTGGCAAAGACATTGAGCTGCTCGCCGAAGAGCACCACCTGGGCTCTGCCCTGTCCGCGTCGATTAATGCTGTGGATGGTTGCTTCATTCCAGAAGAGCAGAATTCGGGGTCCAAGAGGCCGGGATGTATGGCGCTGTGTTTGTTCCGAAGACGACGCTGCCGCTTTTTATGTTGCGCTGGGATTGTGTGGGTTATCCTCGGGTCCCGATTCCTACATGTTCTTTCAGATCTTCTGCTTATGAAGAGGTTTCAGCTTTGTTCCTAGTCCTGTTTTCCAATCTTAGAGGCCCCATTGCTCCTTCATCCTCCACGCCTATCAGTCACCTCCTCAGTTTGACCCTTCCTCATCCTCGTTGCATCATACCCCTTTAACCCATTCAATCTCTTCTTCACCGCCTCCCTGTCCATATTCAACCCTTTTGTTGCTTATATACTTACCAATTTAACTCGCTCAAGTTTGCTCTTTCACTCTTCACGTCTAGTGATCTTATGGTCCAGCGATTCCATGGTGAACGCTCCAAACCAGCTCCGAATGACCATAGGCGGAAATCTTGGTGTATGAAGATGACTCTTTGAATGGACTTCCGAGTCTTTGTGTTCTCTTCACGAAGCAAGGCAGACGCTGCTGAACGGTCGCGAGGTGGGTTTCACGCCCGGGAGTAGACATGGCCTGGCACATTCGGGTTTGGGAGGTGAATTGCTATCACCTGAATTGTGCCCTGCAGCTCCCTTTCTCGCCGACGTCCATGTTCATCCTGGCTGCCTTTACTTTTGCTGACCATATTTCGGAATCAGACGTTGCACGTCATGTCGAGTCGACCTGGCGCAGGGATCCTTTTATCAATCCTGGGGCTCATCCCAGGCCCCAAACTTCCTGGATCTGTGAGTCCGCTGGTGGATGATCATGTTTGAGGCAGACAGCGCCGGGATGTCGGGGTATTTGACCCACTCGGTTCTGAGAAAGGCACTTGTGATTTATGCATTGGTGGGTTTTTCAGGTGTTGATGGAGTCGCGACGGCTCCCGTGTTGGTGTCGAAGGAACGGTTAAGTTGAGGGCGTGGGTTACAGGACCTTGGAGGCAACATTTGCCCTTTTGAGCGTCGAACTTTTGCCATTCATGCCTGGCGTTGCCTGTGTCATCGGGGTGAATCTTGTCATAACCCTCATTTTCCAAGTTTCACGACGGAGGTAGTCACAACGAAAGAGGAAATGGTACTTCCAAATGGGATTGACCCTCGTATAGCTTGTGTGATAGGACATATAATTCTACGTAGTGTATGTCGTACGTAGTTCATATTCATGTCAGCATAACCCCGATCCTAAATAGTAGCCCCCTCCCCATATCATAAGCACATCCACATAACTGGTCGAACATGGCATATGAACCTATTGCGTCTCGTAAGAAGACGGGATTAACGCCTTTGCCTCGTTTAGGTGCTCGATGTTTCCAGTTGACTTGTAGGAGACCTGGAGAGAGTTGGCCAGGCTGGTCAAGCGCAATGCGCGCATTGGGTGATTTGTTGGCAATACAGACACTGCTTCGCGATGGAGGGGTATTGCTTCATCCAGGCTATTGCGAATGCCTGTCAGCGCAAAATGGGAATCAAGGGAAATGGCCAGAGTGCTGAGGGCGAAGGAACGAAGTGGGTGACTCGAGGGCCAAAGCGACAATGCTTCTCGACCGAGTGCGATGGCCTCATCCAAGCTCTCAAACGAGGCTGTCACGTTATGATGAGAGTGGAGGGATTTAGCCAGGCTCTCGAGGGCCTGTGGGCGGTATGGATGGCCTGGTATCCAGACCAACAATGTTTCGCGATTGAGTGCGATAGCTTTGTCCAGAACTTCGGTAGAGCCTGACTGATCAAAATGAGACTGGAGAGATTTTGATAGTATATGGAGAGACCATGGGCGGAGTGGGTGACCTGGTGGCCGAAGCGACAACGCTTCTTGACCGAGCATGACAGAGTCATTCAGACTCTCAGTGGAGCCTGTTACTTCAAAGTGAGACTGAAGGGAGTTGGCTAGGTTGATGAGGGACGAGGGGTGGAATGGGTGGCCTAGTGGCCGAAGCGACAATGCTTCTCGATTGAGCACAATGGCCTCCTCAAGGCTCACAGTAGAGCCTACTCCCTCGAAACGAGACTGCAAGGAATTGGCCAGGTTGTTCAGGGACAACGAGCGGTCTGGGTGACCTGGTGGCCAAAGCAACAATGCTTCTCGAAGAAGCACGATAGCCTCCTCAAGGCTCGCAGTGGAACCTGTTACTTCAAAGTGAGCCTGAAGGGAGTTGGCCAGGGTGATCAGGGATGATGGGCGGTCTGGGTGACCTGGCGGCCGAAGCGACAGGGCTTCTTGATTGAGTATGATGGACTCCTCAAGACTCGCAGCGGAGCCTGTTACCTCAAAATCAGACTGAAGGGAGCTCGCCAGGTGGTTGAGGGACGACGAGCGGTCTGGGTGACCTGGTGGTGTGAGGAGTAGCACGGCTCTCTCCAGCAAGATAGCCTCATTTAAGTCTCCTTCCAAGCCCAGGAAATTAAACCGCTCTGAAAGACATATCGCCAGCATCTCTTGGACTGGATAGACTTCGTATCCCCCTGCTTCGGCCGCAAAACGGCAGGCACATATAGCGCTATCCAAAACGCTGCCTGATGGATTTATCAGTGCAGCATTTCTGTACACTGTACCCAGCTCGAGCCAGGCATGCGAGCTTTGGTGCTGCAGTCGAACGGCTACTTCTGCCACAGCGATTGCGTCAAGTGTACCTTCTGTAAGCGGTCCTCGGAGAAGTAACTCGGTAACACGAGAGATCGAGTGTCGACTGGTACCGTCCGTCAAGGTTCCCAAGGCGTCCTGCGCAGGCTTTTGAGAGAGTTTGCGCCAAAGCGCCTGAATGGCCCTACGAGGGGAACGGCGCTTTGCTCCCTTTGGGTGTACTGGCTGTGGTTGTGTAGAATCTTCAACCACCTCGTCTTCAAGTTGGTCCGCACCTGGGTGGAAGAGCCGAATGTATAATGTGGCCCAATGTTGCCACTCTGTGTCAGACAGACTGTTGAGAATCCCAAAGTGTGGTGTGGTCTTCCATTCGATATCAGATGTAGGACTAACAGTTGGGGTGCCGTGGGCTGTATGGATTGGCCAATATCTCATCGCGTACTTTTGCAAAGGCGATATGGACGTAGACTGCGGAGAGTGTACGACACGGCGCATTTCCTGAAGGCAAGCTTTGCCAAGCTCAGAATGGGAGGTGAAGGTGTCAATTGGGAAAGCAAGATGGGCCGGGGTCTCTAGGCTCTGCAGGTATTCCAAGAAGGATAGATGGAAAGTTGACGCAGCTGGGAGGACCATATCCTGGTTGCTCTCCCGCTGCCCTGCTTGCAGAGCGCCGAGATCAGCGAGGATGTTTTGAACAGCACGAACCTCCATTGACACTATGGAAGCAAACGCAGGAGTGGGGAGGGGTTCCTGCAGTACCATCACCGCTCCCAGGAATACCGCGAGCTTCGCCTTATGGTCGGGCTTGGGGAACCGCGTGTTGATAGCGCCGTGATACAACTTCGCCAAAATGTCATCGTCGCCTATGCTTTGTTGTGATTGAAGGACGGCCGTAAGGGTATCATGCGGATTGGGGCAGCTCTGCCTGTCTTCTATTAGGGAGCAAAGAGTCGAGCTCCAGATGAATAGGCCGTCAGCCTTGTCAACCAGCCGATCGATGGTTTGAGAGCTGGGCCTGCGCCCGTACTCCCATCGCACTTGGTTGAACCGTTTCGAGAAGTAGTTCTTCAGGATGCTTTTGGAAACGGCGGGTAGGTTGTATATTGTGAAGGAGACATTCAGGAAGCGATCTTCCAGGCCTGGTCGTCCAAGAACAATAAAATGGATAAGGTGGGCTTCGGTAGCGAGACAAGCGAGAGCCTTGATAAAGATAGGATGAGGTGCCCATTGATCGAGGGCATCTAACACCACCACAACGGGGCGATCGAGGCCAAGCGACCGGATAGGTTCCAGAATGAGCTTTTGGACTCTGTCCTCAAGCGAGACAGAAGGGCCGACGTCAAGGTCGAGAACTTCGGAGACCGCTCGCCTGAGGGTTGGGTAGTTTCTACACAACTGGCTCGCAGCCATCCTGATGACCGACTCCGGAGTCCAGTCCGGAAGAGCGAAGCCGAGGAAGACTTCAGCGGCGAGACGTTTGTCCCGCCGAAGCCTTGTGGCGAGCCGTTTCGCAAGCGTCGATTTCCCCACCCCGACCTTCCCAAGCACACAAAGGACGAGCTCTGGTGCGTGGTTGGTGTTGATCCACTCGAGGATGTGCGCTTCGTCTCCAGACCTGCTTCCAGGGAAGCAGTCGCTGACATGACTATTGATGTCTGGGTGGACGGGAATGTTGTGAGAGATGTTGAATTCCTCGATTGTTTGTGTAACATGGCCTGATGGAAAGCTTGTGTGAGTTCACTGCTGTCGATCTGCCAGTGTTGACTCGTGCATACCATAATTCGTTCCAAGAACATTGCCTGCCCTTGCGATGTTTACAACGGGCTGCTGATGGACTCGTCCGTTGTCTATCGAGGTTCACGCAGCGCCAGAAGTCAACGATCAGAGAGAGGTAATCAAAAGCGAAAGCTTACCATCATCTCTGCCTCTTTGAGTCCCCGTCCAGCTACTAGAAGTAGCAAGTCCTTTGGCGCCGGCGAAGGGCGTGTTTGAGGTGTCGGTTCCGGATGCTGTCGTCCTTTCTTTCAGAAGCCAAACAGCGATAAAGGTCGATCGCACTTACCTGTCATTGACAGCGACCGTGGGCCGTATGCATTGTCATCCCTTTGTCCTGAAGATGGGAGGCCTATGATTCCTCATAAGCATCTCGTTGAACCGCGTCGCAAGCTCGAACGCACCTACATGGTAAAAGTATATGTTTAGCCCGTGTTCAATGTCATTGAAAGGAGCACACTTACCTAGACCTTGAGCTATCGGCGTTTGGGCCAAGCTAGGTGTTGTAAGGGAGAAGGGGTTTGGAGCGGAAGATCGTCCAGGCGGCGGTACCCGTCCCTCCAGAAATTCGGCACTCCTGAACGGATTTCGCTGGACACTCGGAAGTGGATCACCCGATGTAGAAACCAGGGTCGGGAGCTCCTCTGGGGGCATAATGAACGCGTAGGTGGTTGGAGGAAGTAGAACACACCGTGGGCAAAACTTGAGCGCTTGAGCGCTTGACATGCAGGCCAGCACGTGTCTGCTGTACAGCCCGCCCCAATAGCAAAACCGTGTCGAGCACATTGTTGTGGTATCGAATCTCCTTCTGTGATCGTCTCAACGATGTGCGTATCCCCTTGTCCTCGCATAAACCATCTGGCTTACAGCAAATTACAGTGCCTCGGGGTACGGAAACATCGTCCAAACTGAAATTCACCACCATCGCCGGGCGATAGCATAATCATGCTCTCTTCACCTCGCATCGCAAAGCGTTCCTAAGAAACACTCAAACCAGCGGCACTACTGTCACTACAAAAAGGCAATATGACGCCCGTGCATCACCATCCACCTGGGAACCACGTCCTTCACCGAGTCCCGGGGAGGTGCGCTCTTCCACATACCTCTCTCTTCCCGCTGATCCGGGAAATCTTTGAGGGCCCCGTTGTAATCTGAGTGAGGCAAGCTATCGCCACAGCGATCTTGAAGAATTGTTCTCAAAGGTGTCCTGATATCGTGTGGTTGCGATTTACATTTGGGTAACGCCGCCGAAGTCGCATCTGGGCAGTCCATCACATGAGCCGTAACACGACGCGTACAAATGGCACCATGATCGGTGCACAGTACTTTCATTTGAAGAGCAGTTGCAAGAAGCTAAGGACAGTATGGTAAGAGTCTGCCAGCGTTCTTCTGGCTTCGAAGTAATCAGTATTGCCATATTGGCGGCCTTGAGTCGTTCCTATAGAAAGTACCCGCTTATCACGCTACTGTCTGGTATTTTTCCAGCCCTTTCAAAAAGTCATACCATCGTCCCTCGCTCACCGTGATAACATTCTTCCACTCCTTGCTATCCTGCCCCCACACCTCCCTGATCCAGATCAACAGGCTACCAAATGCGAAGTCCACAAAGGAGAGCTGATCTCCAAGGAACCAGCGAGGAGTTTCGCTCTTGCCAAAAGTCTCCGTCATCTTGTCGAGAAACGCGTCGAGGCTTGCCCATCCCTTCTCCCTCTCCTCTTCGGAGATCTCGATGTCGTAGAGAGATGGCTTGTCGGTGTACCACCCGTTCAAGTCCCTCGCACGAGCGGTGGCGAAATGATCTTGGCTCGCCGGATTGAGGAGATTCAAAACTTCCTTGAACATCATTGGGAGAATAGCCGCGAGACCTGTGCCAAAGTCGTTCAAAAATGCCATCTGCTTCTCAAACGCCTCCTCGCCCTCTTCTGGAAAGATCTTTGGTGTGTCGGGGTAGGTTGCGTCGAGGTATTTCGCGATCTCGATCGAGTCGGCGATCATCACGACCTTCCCGCTAGAGTCGTCGAGGATAGCGGGGACGGAGTAGTATGGGCGACCATGTAGGGTTGTTGGTGGAGGTGTATTGTGTTTGAGGTAAACAGACGCGATGTCGGGGTACTCGACCCACTCGGTCTTGTACGGGAGGCTTTTGTAGTTGAGGAAGAAGCGAGCCCTCCAGGTGTTCGACGACCATGGGCGGTTATGGGGTCGAGAGGGGATGTCGAGAAGGGTAATCATGCGGTGCTTGCAATGAGGAGAGTGCTGCTGAGGACGTAGCTCAACCGCACTGGCATTTAATACTCGGTACCTCGAAGCATTAGTAATGACTGTGGTACAGCTATGTCAGCAAAAGGCTTGAAACTTGAAACCCGAAACGTACTGGCGGCTTACAGAGCCGCTTATCGGTAGCTTTGCCCTGCATGTGTCTTCCTGATCATCGGTGGCAAAGCGGAAGTTGTCGAAAGAGGAAACTGCACTTCCAGAAGTGTGTTGGCCCCTGTCCATAGATTGGCTTAGCTATATATGCGTTGCATGGTATCTGGAATTTTATCGGGCATGGGATATATTGGGAACTAACCAAGCGCTCAACAAGTCTCACTTAACTGGCAAGAAAGGCACATGGATACGGTCTGTGGGCTATTCCAGTCAGTACTAGTACTCCTCTATCGAGTAAGGAGATATCTCCAGAGGCATCTGCATCATCGGCGGCTGCGGAGGTGGTGGGGGTTTGTGGTTAGGCTTCTCTCCGATTCGCTTCCAAAGCGAATGCAGCTTCTGAATATCCATGGTCTGCAAGTACTTGCCAAAGTCGTCGACGTCGATGTCACCTTGGCAGCAGGTGGGCTGAGCTCCTTTGACGTGATTACTGTGGTCGGATAGCCTCTCCTGCAGTCCTTCAAATGCAGAGTCGCGACTTTTGATTGTGATCGGTCGAGACTTGCTGCTCTCGGAAGTTGCTTTATTTCTCCGTTCGCAATTTAAACGGTCGCCGGGGGGAATGCATAGCTGTTCCTTATGGGCACCAGTTTCTTCTGAGACAAAAGTGGTTACTCCCTTGTGATATAACAGAAGGATGTTCAACCTCTTACCTTTGCCGTTCTGCATACTGATAAGGCGTTGAGAAAGGAATAGGGAAGCTTGAACGCATGTGAGATGGAACAATTTATAGAAATCTTGGTTATCAAAAGGGGAACAGGCTATACAGATTTTTGGAATCCTTGACAGCATAGATTCTACTGAGCAAGGCCAACGTTGTCGAGGGAACAAGGCCAGAGGGAAGGCAGAGCGGGCGCTTATTTCAGCATCGCCATCCGAATGCAAGGACACATTCCTTGTAACAATTCAGACATCCCAGGGGTCTACACATGCTTTCTAGATGCTTCTATGACAACCTCAGTGCATCCTATCCAGGCTGTACAGCACGCATGTGCTCTCTGAGCCATTGTATTGCTCCCGGAAGGCCCTCTGGACCAAGCAACGACAAACGTCGCGTCGCACAATGTCCTGATTTTGCCTCTTCGTCAACTACAGCATCAACATGGGCTATTTTAACAAAGCGGTTAGAATGCGAATTACATTGTCGTCTCAAGCAGCTCTTTCCTATGCTTCAAGACCCAATCCCTCACTGACGTCTTCCCAACAACAACCTTGACCTTCAATTTCCTTGGTCCTCGTCTGACAGAGTCGTTCATTTCTCCTCACTCCCTTTCTCTACTCCAAGTTCACTTTCAACGTACCACCTCGCAACCTCCTCGTTCATGAACTGCAGGCAGAATTGGATCATTTCTTCAGCTGAAACTGGCCGGTGGGTTATCTTTTTCCATGGACATCGCTCGTAGTGGAGGAGAGCTGTACGGAAATGTAAGCGTGATTCTGGACAAAGATTCGGAAGGTTCTAACGTCGTCGAAAGACATTGTATCAGTATCAGGGCCCAGGAGGACGAGCCGTTTGACCTGATTCTCCTTGTTCACGATTCCCTCGAAAGCGGCTTGGGCGATATCTTCGGTATAGCAGTCACGATCTCTCCTTTCTCTCGAATCCCTGGCCCGTACATGGTCAAGAGGTTATCTAGAGGCGTTCGTAGAGTTGGCTGGGACAGAAGGGACAGGGAAATGGTGCGTACCGATGAACTAAGTCGGTCGCAGAATAACGCGATCTAAACTTTCACCTTTCAGATACTTTGGCAGTCTCCCTGGTTCGCTCTCATCGTCATCTTCGTCGGCCGCCGTTGCGCTAAGATACAGAAATTGCTTGACCCTGTTCTTGGCCGCAAGGTCGATGAAGGGAATAATCGACTTCGAAGTATCCATGACGTCGGGAGGACCAAGGAGATAGACAGCTTCGAACGGACCGGCTTCGAAGGGCTTTTGCAAGGTCTCCTCGTTGTACCAGTCCAACTCGACACTGTTGAAGCCTTCTGGTATTCTCTTGCCCGACCTGGATGCAAAGACCGCCTCTCGGCCAGCCTGCTTCAGCAACTTGGCAAGGTGCACCCCGATCTGGCTTCCTCCTCCGGTTATGAGGGTTGTCATGGTCTGCGTGAATGCTTGTGTAAAGATTTTTGTCAAGGTTTGTGCCCTGCTGTACGCCGCTTAAATATGTGCTAGTGACGTCGATGCTAATGAGCACCACTCAGCGCCCAGCCCTTGTACAAAAGGCATCCAGCCGCGAAACCCGCTACACATAAGCGCCCGCCACCATCCGTTCTCCTTGCTCAACCACTGGTGCGGGGCCAAAGCGATAGCATTGCTCATGTCACGGGCCGCCTCGAGACACATAGCCGACGAATAAGCGAAGGCAGAAGGAAGCTATTCAGTTTCCCCGCCGGCGGCCCTCATGAGCTTCTCAACCACCAGGGCATAAGAAGAGATTGCATGGCAGGGTGAGTTTCCCTTTCCCCTCTCAACCGCCATGTTGCTGATCGCTGCAGGGCTCTTCATCTGCCTGGTATCCTCAGTCTTCGCGGGCCCGCCCGTTCGTCAAGTCGGGACCACCACAGTTGACGCCAACGGCATCTACTTTGTCTCATACGACGGCCTCATCAACGTCAACCCCTTCCAGCTCTCTGGCTTGCTCAGCTACGGCAACTATCAATACGCAGCATGGTACACCTCCTCGAGATATGCCATGCTCGCTCGTAGGCAACTTCCCTCTGGCTCCTGGCCGACCCTCCAGCTTCCGAAGCAGCTGTCAACAAACGATTCCCACAACACAACGTTCTTGCCATCGGGGCTTCTCCAGAAGATGGAAGGATAGGATAGCTTCTCACCTCCACGGACCATGTCGAGTACTCTGTGGGAGGATGCCCTGCCGTGAGTATTCCAATGATGTGCGTGCACCCTCTTCCCTTCTCGTGCTGCCGCAAGCTGACCCCAAGTTCCAGCGGCTCGGAACTCCAGGACATCGCCGCAACTGCAATGATGCTCAAATGAGTTATCACGATTCTACTATCCTTGCCTCTCGGTTGCGAGTGCTATTCCAAAACGTGAAGGACACCAAGCAACAGCACATCGCCATCGCGGCAACCGATGACTGGCTTTCCACCGGCGTGGCCACTCCCCTGTCACCCTACCACCTAACTGGCGAAGTTGTCGAGTCGCTCTTCGAAGTGTCCAACCTTGGTTCCATCCTGGTAATGTTGACCAACTGTGTATACACCCACCATGCGGACACTCCTGTCTTCCAGAAAGCAGGGATCCTGGGGGGACGACACAGGGGATGTCTGATACTGAGTCTGGTCCCCAGGAGACGTTTGACAGATAACGGCGTCGAGTTTGGCGACCCATGTCGCATTCCTGCTGCTTAGCTGATTGCCTGCTATCGTCTTCGAATACAATCCCGTGGATCTTTCCTTCAATTACCTGTCTTCCGAGCATGTTTTACCTCTTTCTGTTTTCACAAGCATCCCCCGTTTTCCATCGGTGCGTCATACCACCTTTGCAGCCTATCCTTCGTACATTTTTATGATTGTAACGAGAATGGCACCCCCCTCGAATCATATATGTTTTCGTCTCTTTCAATATCTTTCTTGCATCCCGGTCCAACCTTCCATGCTTGCATACTCGCCCAATTTACACTTACTCTCCCGCCATCTCGATCCGCGTTTGAGTCCGATTTCCTGCAATCTCGAGGTCAGGGCGATCCTGTGGCGAACCATCCAAACAAGTCTTGCAGGTCCACAGATGGACCACTCGGTGCGTCGACATTGCCTGCAGAAGAGCTGACCTTCTCTGCTCTCTTTGCGAAACAAGGAAGAGACGGGATCTGGATTGAGGTATAATCGCATGCTTCGTCATTGCTTCATCCTAAAGTTGAAAGAGGTATATTTCTCATAGATCTTTCGATGAATCGTGTCGGAGCATCATGCGTATCTGCGTGGCGTAAGGACTGGTTCGACCCCTGCACAATGTCATTGAAGGGTACAAACGTACCTATATCACTGGCTATCGGTGCCTGGGCTGGGCTGGGTGCTGGGAGGGAGAAGGGGTTTGGGGAGGAAGACTGTCCTGGTGGTACCAAAAATTCGGCACTCCTAAAAGGACTTCGTTGAATCTTGGTTGGTGGGCCACCTAATGCAGAATTCGGGGTAGGGAGCTCCTCTGGAAGCATTCTGAGCACGAAGGTCAGTGAAGGGAGGAAGGCAAGCGGTGAGCCAAACTTGACGGTTGAGCGCTTGACATACAGGCCGGCAGGTGTACATGTGCTGCGTAGCACGCCCCGATAGCAATTCATTCTGCGTAACGATGTCCATGCTTAGAAGCGGCGACACAGGAAAGGGCCAGGCGTTGTGATCAACAATGCTAGCGAAGAAAGTGAGCGTCGAGTTCATTTATTGAGAACTCGATTACTCACCACATCGTAACCCAAGCTCAGTCCGTTTGGGTGGCTGCATCCCATGTTGGCCCGACTCACTTTTCCGAGATCATGCGTGAAGAAATAGAGACCCAAGCGTTGAAACTTAGCAAAGAGATTCTGCGAAAGTTAGGAGGTCTTCTTGGAGAATACGCTGAGCAAAGGAGATAGTGGTCTGCCACTGCATTGCGAACACTGAGGCCGGGATGAAAGGTTTCATGCAAACGAAGAGCGTTGGCCGTCTAAAATTCGAGAATAGGTGAACTACAAGTGCTCATTTATTGCCGCTAGTTGCGCTGGGCGAAGTAGTTGTACCTCGCAACCTGGAGGTCAATTGGAGGTCGCTGAACAATGTCCAACCCCGTGTTGGTCGGCGTTCTTTCCCCCTGGGAGACGCAACAACAAACATCGCGCTGCCGAGTTTCTTGTCTTCTGACCATGATCACCTATCGCCCATCCTCGCGCTTCCAGGACACGAATCCAACTCCACAGCTCCAAAGTTAGTCATCCTGACCTCCCATTCTCGAGACTCCCTCGCCAGTGCCTTTTCAACCAATACCTCGATCTGCTTCCGCGTTTGGCTCTCGCTGAACAGGGTCGGCGAGCTCTCGCTGGCTTCCTCTGTTCCAAGGTCTCTTCGACCCAACATCTCGCAATCGTGAGTTAAGACAGACTTGCTCACCTCTTTGGGTGGAACCGGTACATGTGCTACCTCTTCGCTGAGCATCTGAGGCTGCTGGCGACACATGAGGTAAGCATCGCTATCCATGCACATTTGGACCGTGCTGAACTCGGCAAGTAGTAGCTCAGGTCCTATTGCGATTGGTTGCCCCGTTGACGGTTCCTTCGACTGCAGCCTGGCATGACGATACCCTCGCCGAAGCTAGTTCATTAGCTCAAAGAACCTCCCACTTCGACAAGTTCTGTCGGGTACGCTGCTACGGTTAGATGTCCTGCTGCGACTATACCAATGGTGTGCGTCTACCCTCTTCCTTCCTTCTGCCACCGTAAACTTACTCCAAATTTTATAGGCTCAGAGCTTCAGGTTATCATCGCAACTGCACGATGCCAACCACGCTCGATTAAGCCGACACGATCCTACTATCCTCGCCTCCCAATAGGGACGTTCCTCCGACATGCTGCAACGAAGGGCGCCACGCAGAGGCAGCATAACCCTCTCGGCATCCCAACACGCACTTCGAACCTCGTCGTTGAGGGGTCCCTCTTCCACATCGCCATCCCGGGAACCGACAACTCACTTTCGACCAGCGTACCCACTGCTCCTCCACCACCCTACCACCGAATTGGTGAACATACTGCGTGGTTCGTCAATGAGTTCAACCTGGGTTCTATCTTGTTGATGCCGACCACTCGGACGGATACATCCGCCGTGGGACACTACATATAGTCCGGAGAAACAAGGATCCTGGGAGGACGAGACCGGGGATGTGCGATACTGTGCCAAGTCCCGAGAGACGTTTGACCAATGACGGCTTTGAGGTTGTCGACCCGCGTCGCGTTCGTGCTGCTTGTCTCTGCGGTGTCCAGCAGATGTTGCCCTTGTCGTCTTCGAATCCCGTTTCTTTCTTGTTTCCTTGAATGTTTTGTCTGCCTACGGGGAAGTTGCACCTCTTCCTCTTTTTCGAAACACTCCCCGTTTTCATCGCTGCTCCATCCCCACACTTATCCACTTTCGCGGCCCTTCCCATGTTGTTATGATTGTAACAAGAGTGACACCCCCCCTCGAATCACATATGTCTTCATCTCTTTCACCCTCCTAGCGTCGAGATCCAACCTTCCGTGCTTGCGCACTCGCCCAATTTATGCTTGTTTTTTTGTTCCCTCGATCTGCATTTGAATCTTTCCGGCAAGCTCTAGGTCCAGCAATTCCGTGGTGAATCGCCGATCCAAGAGTCTTGCGTGTCCGCAAATGAGCGGCTCGGTGCGTGGTCATTGCCTGCCGATCATGAATGGACCTTCTCCGCTCTCTTCGCGAAGCAAGTGAGAGACGGATGTACGGTGGCAAGACGAGTTCGTTGGTTGGGAGGTGAGCCAGGGTTGGACGGAGGTTGAGTACAGAGTTGCGACCTCTCCCTTGTCCTCCCTTCGGGCCCTTGCCCATAGCCCTTTGGTTTTCTGGTAATACCGAATGCGGTTTCGCAAGGAATTTGCTTGCCATGCAAGGTCAATGCGGTGCGGGAGACTTTGATCAAGACAATTGCAATTGACTGGTACCTCTATCCTTCTTCCGTGTTCTTGGTCGTCGGAATGTGCTAGTCCATATCGAGGGGTACATTCTTCATCACGCACCGGCCATACCATTGTCCAGCATCTCTCTAGCCGCATCAAGAAGGCCAACCAGCGACCACTTGTTCCGATTGCAACTACGCTCCCATTCCGACTTGAACTTCTCAGCAATCCTTGAGAATTTCCGGCATGAGTTGCGGTGCGACGTGGTCACACAGTCGTCTGTACAAGGTCGTTTGTATGGGGGTATCATGCTCGAGGTAAGCAGAACAGTTTTCCGGAATATCGTGACGCTCAAAGCACTCGGTCTTGTAAGAAAACTTTTTACAGAGGGGAGGAAACACACTTTTGGGTGTTTCCTAAGCATTAACATCTATTAGAGAGTCGAAAAGGTGGTCGAGAAGCGTCACCATTGTGTAGGGCGAGGTGGAACCCCGCTGTTTCCTTGTCTCACGTACGTCTGGTATCGGACTTGTAAGGAGATGAAATGGCTAAGCCAGCGCACTTAGACTAGCTCGCGGCTACTGACCGTCGAAATCGTCGAAAGAGGATGGTGCACTCCCCAAAGCGGGCAACATTTTCTCATAATTTTGGGTGACACTTTCAATCTCAATCGAACTGTAGACTCTCTTTTGGCACAGTAGAAGGTGATCTAACTCATTGCTTTGTTACTTGTTGATCTTGGCATGTCTGTGCATAACTTCTGTAGAGAGGATACTGGTGGTGTGGAGTCTTTTATAGAAGAACATCCGTACTGTCGCATTTCAAGCGGTTCGGCACCTGGTCTTACGCGTTATAGGGGCGACAATGTTTGGACACGACCGAGACGCGTTGGCAGTCAGCATCATATCGCTGAGCCCACTGGCCCTTCCGTATGGGTGGTAAAAGAGGGATATGGAAGGGCTCATATAATGCCATAAACGAGACCGCCTACAAGGAATATTCAATCTCAATCCCCTTGGTTTGCGAACACCAGGACTGGTTCCGGTCTCGGCACATGCCCCTGTCACGCGTCGCGTCCTACTCATGTCGACGAATCGAGGCTGCTGTAACGCGTCGTGTACCAAATGTCTGAGCTGCGACAGCACTAGAAGAAAATAGAGGGCTTTGCGGGTCCAGATAATCCGAAGAACCTCAACGTCGAAGAACCAGTGTTATGGAAAAGATAACGGTGGCTAGAGAGGGCCGTGTTATTTAAATTAGGCGCTTGATAGCACTGTAGTCATTATATCAAAGGACTTGTAGAGTATGCATGGAGTCACTCACTTGGGTAGGCTGCCTATTTTCACAAACCATAGTCCTCGCGAGCTGCTACACCATGGCCAGGTTCCACAGCACTCGCATCCTTGGGCTCGGTCGCTGGAAGGCGTGGCCAAGCAATGACAAACATCGCAGAGCCCAATCTTCGTTTGCAGCCGACCTCTTTCTCCATCCAATCCAACAGCAAGTTGCCTCCTCACGCAACACCTCCTCGTTCCCATAACACATCCTATCGCCGATGTCCTCCCAACCATGACCTTAACCTGCATCGGCCCTGGATTTGGTTCTCCTTTGACAGAGTCGACCATCTTTCCTCCCGGCCTTTCTACGGCTGCTAATGGGGTATCGGCGACCCAAAATATCCAGGATCTACGGGCGCTTATTTCAACGTAAGGAGCGACGATCCGAGAGATGCGGAATCGGAGACTCCGAAATCGCTGTTCGCGGTGGTTCATAAATCCTCTGTTTTCTGCATAGATAGATTCTCGATAATTAGGTTAAAATACCAATAATTATAGAAGAAAATATCTAAAAAGACTATCACAAGAATCTCCCTGATACGTCGAGTGGGGAGTAAACGTCAGACGAAGATCTGGAAGAGAGTGAATGACATTGGAGTTTCCTGCTTCTACACTTGCAATCTGCACTGAAGACCGAGAAGGTATCTGACAACGTTGGCGCGGAAACCGGTCATATACATTCATTTATATAACTTCAATAAAAGTCATGCTCAAGCACACTCCTATTGCATTAGCTGGCAGCGTTTACACAGGTAAGGTGGTGTTTTTACACTGAATACTATCATACATGGCAATTATATAGGTGTCGAGAATCTGAAGTGATAAATTGTACCTGGCTGACGTACATAGGCAAGTCCCAAGGGACAGATGTCAGAAGTAGGGAAACAGTTCAAGCTGAGATTCATACACAAAGAGATAGGTGTTGCCTACACCTGCATATCAAATTGAGAATCGAGATGCGTGAATTTTCGGGAAGGGTTACATACTGCTTAGGGATGATGTCTATGGGCAAAAAGCTGAGAAGATGGCTCCACCATTTATGCTTTTGCTCTAGGCACATTTTTACGCACCAGGAGCACAGTGACCTGGCCATTGAGGGATTTTCAATCTGGGGGAAGTTTCGGAAGTTGGCCATAACTGCAGTAGGTCCGTCATCTCTCGCAGTTGAAGCCAACTTCAGATGTGTTTATCCCGCGGGTAATTCCAACTGCAAAGGATCTCTTATCCTGCAGATGATCCGGACTTCGGTTTATTAGGGAGGCCCGAAGGTGAGCCTAACTGCAGGCGAGTACTCCCCTTCTCCCCCAGCTCGCAGTTAGGAACAGCACAGATCCTGACTTAGAGTTGAGCTCAACTGCGATGCTTGTACTGTGCTGCACAGTCTGCAGAAGGGGCAGGGAACTTCCACCCATTCATCTCGCATGAAACAGCGTGAATGTGCGACAGGTCACACACGTTAGGTACGACCGGTCGCACATGTTTGGTATGCCAGGGACTTAGGCGGCTATCCGCACCTCGCTGGCTTATCAGCCACGACTCCAAGGCAGACCTGGCTAAGCTCTTCAGCTAGAGCTGTGCTATGCGCTGCTTTCTCACCGAGGATCTGGCCAGACTATTCATCGAAGGGGTCAACACACGGGGTGCATGTAGCTTAGGGTGTGGATGTGGCGAGTAGTGACGTCGTCGATTTCAGCTGCTCAGGGAATGAATCGTCTGAACCGGTCCTCCCTTTTGGCGATTTCTTCAAAAACATCCTAACATGCCAATGCCGCCGTTGAGGCTGGGGTTGCAGCCGGAAGAGCACCCCATTCCCCCCAGCCATGCCAAGAACGCTTCTGCGGTAGGATTATCTGCTGCGACCACACTGGCGATGTGCGTAACCCTCCTTCCCTTGTACCGCCGTCATCTTACCCGGAATCGGAACGTTAGGACATTGTCGCAACTGCAAATGCTGCACGATCGCGCCGTCTTCGCCTCTCCACGTGGAGCGCCCTTCCAAAGCACCCCAACGAATGACCGAAGAGCCAGCACGATGTTCACGACATCCCAATCAACTTCCCGAATCACCACGCCCTCCTCGCCACCAGGCTCCCTCTTCCATCTTGTCATCCCCGCCACGGACAACACACTCTCCACCGTCATGCCCACTCCTCACTCGCTCTGGCACCGGACCGACGGCGAGGTGAAGATGCTCGCTGAGGGGTTTACTATGACAGCCATCCAATTCACCTTGATCAACAGCAGAGCTATACCCAGTGGATGCTTCCTGTGTTCCAGGAGAGCGAGCATCCTGGACTAGAGAGGGCTGGGGTGCGCGATGCCTGTTTAGTGGCAAGAAGGAGATAACGGAGTCAAGGCTACTGCCGTTTGCGGCGTTTTGACTGTCTCCTTCTGTTGCGTTGCGGTTGGCTGAGACTTATGCTCATGCCTCAACCTCATCGATCCCCGCTCCCTGTTTGTTCTCCCCGTCCGCGGGGCCTTCCAATGTCGCTCCGTATCTTTTCCTCCAGGATGTTCTCCGCTTTCGGTCGCTCCCGCTGTTATCTTTGGACATTCATTCATTGCCCCAGCCCAAGTCTACCTGTTTGTCATGGTTACCAATTCTCCTCGCATCATATTTTTCTTTCAATCTTGCAATTCGTTTCTAGCCAAAGCACCATCTACATCCGATCTTTCGTTGCTTCCTTATTTGCTGAATTCAATTATCCTCTCTCCGTCTGCATTTGATCGCGATTTAGCCCCATGATTCCATGGCAAACAAACTGTAAGATATGGCACCTCTCTAAGACCTCAGATCACGCGAGGCATCAGTGTAACCCAGTTATATTGGGGGAACAATGGATATCTACAGGTGAACAAGGTGCAATAAGGGTAGTGTCAGGGATAAAGTACGAGGGAGGTGACGGTGCACCAGCTAGGCCCGTCGGCAGCCTTGCGATAAAATAAAGCCAAATAGCCCCTATAGGGGGGTCTGGAAGTCCCGGCTCAAATGCATCCCTTACACAAACCAAACGAGCTTCGAATGCCTGTATATGGAGGTTGGCACCGTGCGTACACATCGCTTGCTGAATATTCAATCTTTCTATCATTCTTGAAGGCATGCCAAGGGGGTTGGACGGTGAATGGCCGCTGTTGCAAATGTTCTGCTCACGATTATATTATTACGCTGTCCCGACACAAAAGCATGGATACAAAACAATTTAGACAAGAAGCTACTGCACTCCGTGAGTAGCCGGGACTAGGGACATTGCCTCATTTAGATGCTCGATGTTTCCCCCCAACTTGTAAGACTTCTGGAGAGAGTTGGCAAGACGGCTCAGGCTCAATGCGCGCTTTGGGTGATTGGTCGGCAATATAAACACAGCTTCGCGATGAAGGGAGATTGCCTGTGAGCTCAAAATGGGAGTCGAGGGAGCTGGCTAGGGTACTGAGGGGCTTTACTCGGTATGGGTGACCTGGCAGCCATATCAGCAACGCTTCTCGACAGAGTGCAATGGCTTCATTCAAGCTCTCCGAAGAGGCTGCCACAATATGATGAGAGTGGAGGGATTTAGCCAGGCCGTCAAGGGCCCATGGGCGGTATTGATGACCTGGTATCCAAAGCAATAATGCATCACGATTGAGTGCAATAGATGTGTCCAAACTTGCAATACAGCTTGTGACCTCGAAATGAGACCGAAGGTTGATGGCCAGGATGTAGAGGGATGCAGGGCGGAGTGAGTGCCCTGGTGGCTGAAGCGACAGTGCTTCTTGGTTGAACACGATGGACTCTTCAAGGCTCGCAATGCAGGCTGTGACCTCAAAATGAGACTGAAGGGAGTTGGCCAGGTTATTGAGGGATGGCGGGCGGCGTGGGTGCCCTGGTGGCAGAAGCGACAGTGCTTCTCGGCTGAGCACAATGGACTCTTCAAGACTCGCGATGCAGCCTGTGACCTCAAACTGAGACTGAAGGGAGTTGGCCAGGTTGTTGAGGGAATGCGGGCGGAATGGGTCCCCTGGTGGCCGAAGCAACAGGGCTTCTCTGTTGAGCATAATGGACTCTTGAAGGCTCGCAATGCAGCCTGTGACCTGAAACTGAGATGCAAGGGAGACGGCCAGGTTGCTGAGGGACAACGGGTGGTCTGGGTGCCCTGGTGGCAGAAGCGACACTGCTTCTTGGTTGAGCACGATGGACTCTTCAAGACTTGCAATGCAGCCTGTGACCTGAAACAGAGATGCAAGGGAGACAGCGAGGTTGCTGAGGGACAACGGGTGGTCTGGGTGCCCTGGTGGCCGAAGCAACAGTGCTTCTCGGTTGAGCATGATGGACTCTTCAAGACTTGCAGTGCAGCCTGTGACCTCGAACTGAGACTGAAGGGAGCTGGACAGGTTGTTGAGTGATGACGAGCGGTCTGGGTGCCCTGTTGGCAGAAGCGACAGTGCTTCTCGGTTGAGCACGATGGACTCTTCAAGACTTGCAATGCAGCCTGTGACCTGAAACAGAGATGTAAGGGAGACGGCCAGGTCGCTGAGGGACAACGGGTGGTCTGGGTGCCCTGGTGGCCGACGCGACAGTGCTTCTCGGTCGAGCATGATGGATTCTTCAAGGTCCTCCTTCAGGCCTTGACAGCCAAATCGCTCCCAAAGGCATATTGACAACATGCAATGAACTTCATCACCTTCATATCCCCCTGCTTCGGCTGCAAGACGGCAGGCTTTTACAGCGTCGTTGATAAGATTGTGTGATGCACTCGTTTTTGCAGCACACCTATACGCTGTACTCAGTGCAAGCCAGGCATGCGAGCTTTGGTGCTGTAGTCGAACAGCTACTTCTGCCACAGCGATTGCGTCGAGTGTTCCTTCTGCAAGTGTTCCTTCGAGAAGTAACTCGGTCACAAGAGAGATTGAGTGTCGACTGGTACCATCCGTCGAGGTTCCCAAGGCCCCCTGCGCGGGCTTATGAGAGAGTTTACGCCAAAGCGCCTGAACAGCCCTACGAGGGGAGAAGCGCTTTGCTGCCTTTGGACCCTGTTGTTGTTGTGTAGGTTCTATGCCCCTCAGGTCTTCAAGCTGTGCTGCATCAGGGTGGAAGAGCCGAATATATAGTGTGGCCCAATGGTGCCACTCTGGAACAGACAGATTGTCGAGAATCACATAATGTGGTGTGCTCTTCCATTCGACATCGGAAGTAGGACTAACCATTGGGGTGCCGTGGGCTGTATGGATTGGCCAATACCTCATCGCATACTTTTGTAAACGCGATATAAACGTAGACTGCGGAGAGTGTACAACATGGCGCATTTCCTGAAGGCAAGCTTTGCCAAGCTCAGAATGGGAGTCGAAGGTGTTGATTGGGAAAGCAAGATGGGCTGGAGTCTCTAGGCTCTGCAGGTATTCCAAGAAGGATAAATGGAACATGGACCCAGCTGGGAGGACCATATCCTGGTTGGTCTCCCGCTGCCCTGCTTGCAGAGCGCCGAGATCAGCTAGGATGTTTTGAACAGCACGAACCTCCATTGTCACTATGGAAGCAAATGCAGGAGTGGGGAGGGGTTCCTGCAGTACCATCACCGCTCCCAGGAATACCGCGAGCTTTGCCTTATGGTCAGGCTTGGGGAACTGCATGCTGATGGCGCCATGATACAACTTCGCCAAAATGTCATTGTTGCCTATGCTTTGTTGGGATTGAAGGATGGCCGTAAGGGTATCATGCGGATTGGGGCAGCTCTGCTTGTCTTCTAGCAGGGAGCAAAGAGTCGAGCTCCAGATGAATAGGCCGTCAGCCTTGTCAACCAGCCGCTCAAGGATTTGAGCGCTGGGCTTGCGCTCGTACTCCCATCGCACTTGGTTGAACCGTTCCAAGAAGTAGTTCTTCAGGATGTTTTTGGAAACACCATGCAGGTTGTATATTGTGAAGGAGACATTTTGGAAGCCATCTTCCAGGCCTGGTCGTCCAAGAATAATAAAACGGATAAGGTGGGTTTCGGTGGCAAGGCATTGAAGAGCCTTGATGAGGGTAGGATGAGGGGCCCATTGATCGAGGGCATCCAGAAGCACCACAAGTGGCCTAGGAAGGCCAAGTGACCGGATGGGCTCTAGAATGAGCTTTTGGACCCTGATGTCTAGCGAGACAGAAGGTCCGACATCGAGGTCAATGGCCTCAGACACAGCTCGCCTGAGTGTTGGATACATCCTACACAACTGGCTTGCGGCCATTCTGGTAACTGACTCTGGGGTCCAGTCCGGAAGAGCGAAGCCCAGGAAGACTTCAGCTGCGAGACGATTGTCCCGCCGAAGCCTTGTGGCCAGCTGCTTTGCCAGCGTCGACTTCCCCACCCCGACCTTGCCGAGCACACAGAGAACAAGCTCTGGCGGGTGGCTGGAGTCAATCCACTGGAGGACGTGTTCTTCGTCGTCAGTCCTGCTCCCTGGGAAGCAGTCATCGACATGGCCGTTGATGTCTGGGTGGACGGGGATGTTGAGCGACATGTTGAACTCCTCGATCGTTTGTGTGACTTGGCCTTATGGAAAGTTTATGTGAGTTCAGTGTTACTGATCTGCCAGTGTTGACTCGTACATACCATAGTTTGATCCAAGAACATTGCCTGCCCTTGCGATGTTTAGAACTGCCTGCTGATGGATCCGTCCGTCGTCTATTGAGGTCCAAGCAGCGTTAACAATCACATTCGGAGAGAAGCACATCGGCAAACACAAAGGCTTACCATCATCTCTGCCTCGTTGAGTCCCCGCCCAGCTACTAGAAGTAGCAAGTCCCTTGGCGCCGGCAAAGGGCGTGCTTGAGGTGTCGGTTTCCGCTGCTGTCGTCCTTACTGTCAGAAACCAAACAGCGATAAAGATTGTCCGCACCTACCTGACAGCAACCGTGGGTTGTACGCATTTTCATCGTTTTGTCCTGAAGACAGAAGACCTGTAATTCCTCATCAACATCTCGTTGAACCGCGTCGGAAGATCGAACGTACCTACATGGCAAAAGTATCCAGCCCGTGCGCAATGACATTGAAAGGAGCACACTTACCTAGATCTTGAGTTATCGGTGTTTGGGTCAAGCTAGGTGTTGCAAGGGAGAAGGGGTTTGGAGCGGAAGACCGTCCAGGCGACGGTACCCGTCCCTCCAGAAATTCGGCACTCCTGGACGGATTTCGCTGGACACTCGGCGGTCGACCACGCAATCTAGAATCCGGGGTTGGGAGCTCCTCTGGGGGCATAATGAGCGCGTAGGTGGTTGGAGGAAGTAGAACAAACCGTGGGCGAAACTTGAGCGCTTGAACACCCGACATGCAGGCTAGCACGTGTCTGCTGTACAGCCCGCCCCAATAGCAAAGCTGTGTCGAGGACATTGCTGTGGTATCGTAGACCGGTGACCGGATGTCCATGAGCTTTGCTCGATGGACAGACCGGGAAAGCTGGGTTTGTTTTGGCAGGGAGCGCATGCTTACGTACGAAGACTCCTATAAAAGGCAGGTATAAATTAGTCCCACGCGCGAAGGCACGGCGCTTAAACGTGCGCTGAGCTTATACACCGTCCTTCTTCTGGGTTATTAACACTGTAAAGTGCTCGTTGTAACTCCACAAAAACAATTTGACGGCTTTTTGATGCAGAAGATTGAGGGTCTCCCATACCCTCAAGAAAATGTGCAGGCTTGGCCGTCTACAGCACCACCAAACCAAGGTACTACCGGCCTCGATTTGCAGAACATGTGGTCACTGCAGCGCCTGGAGCATCTTTTCGCCTACGGAAACTCTGTCTGTACCTGCTTTCAACCCTGCAGACGAGCCCCCTGCCGCTGTTTCTCCTGAATGGCCTCTATCGTTATGGATGAGGATCGTGACCCATTCAAAGGCCTCGGAGCGGTCCAAGTCCCGAAGCCCCATCATTTAGAAGATAATTATAGCAGAATAGCATAAATATTATAGGATTAGAGGGAAGGAAATGGGGAGACACAGAGTGACACGATCGCGCAAGGCGACGCGAGACAGGGGCCGATCTCACATGACGATTTTGTGACTGCCTTTTTGAGAAGCCTTGAGATTTCAATCGCCGCCTTTTGCTCTGCACGCCAATTTAAACCCAGCTGTACCGGTCTGTCTATCGCCCCGCGCCAGACAGACCGGTCACCGGTCTAGTGGTATCGGATCTCCTTCTGTGATCGGCTCAACAATGTGCGTATCTCCTTGTCCTCGCATAAACCATCTGGCTTTCAGCAAATTACAGTGCCTCGGGGTATGGAAAACATTGTCCAAACTGAAATTTACCACCATCGCTGGGCGATAGCATAGCCATGCTCTGTTCACCTCGCAGCACAAAGCACTCTTTAATAAACACTCAAACGAGCTACCCTACTGTCACTACAAAAAGGTACTATGACGCCTGTGCATCACCATCCACCTGGGAACCACGTCCTTCACCTCCCGGGGAGGTGCGCTCTTCTACATACCTCTCTCTTCCTGCTGATCTGGGAACTCTTTGAGAGCCCCGTTGTAATCTGAGTGAGCGCCACAGCGATCTTAAAGAATTGTTCTCAAGGGTGTCCTGCTATCGTGTGGTTGCGATTTAACATTGGGTAATGCCATCGAAGTTGCATCTGGGGCAGTCCATCACATGAGCTGTAACATGTAACACGACACGTACAAATGGAACCATGATCAGTGTATTCAGTGCAGAGTACTTTGATTGAAGAGCAGTTGCCAGAAGTTAAGGACAGTATGGTAAGAATCTGCCAGTGTTCTTCTGAATTCGAAGTAACCAGTATTCGCCATATCGGCAGCCTCGAGTCGTTCCTATAGACGGTAGGTGCTTATCACGCTACAGTCTGGTATTTTTCCAACCCTTTCAAAAAGTCATTCCATCGTCCCTCGTTCACCGTGGTAATGCTCTTCCATTCCTTGCTTTGCTTCCCCCACACCTCCCTGATCCAGATCAACAGACTAGCAAAAGCAAAGTCCACAAAGGAGAGCTTATCTCCAAGGAACCATCGTGGGCTATCACTCTTCCCAAACGTCTCCGCCATCTTGCTGAGAAACGCGTCGAGGCTTGCCCATCCCTTCTCCCTCTACTCGTCGGAGATCTCGATGTCGTAGAGAGATAGCTTGTCGGTGTACCACCCGTTCAAGTCCCTCGCACGAGCAGTGGCAAAGTGATCTTGACTCGCCGGGTTGAGGAGATTCAAAACTTCCTTGAACATCATTGGGAGAATAGCCGCGAGACCTGTGCCAAAGTCGTTCAAAAATGCCATCTGCTTCTCAAACGCCTCCTCGCCCTCTTCTGGAAAGATCTTTGGTGTGTCGGGGTAGGTTGCGTCGAGGTATTTCGCGATCTCGATCGAGTCGGCGATCATCACGACCTTCCCGCTAGAGTCGTCGAGGATAGCGGGGACGGAGTAGTATGGGCGACCATGTAGGGTTGTTGGTGGAGGTGTATCATCGGCAAAAAAGTCGCTTCGAGAGCTTAAGTCAACTTAGAAGCACTGTTCAAGACCTTGCCATCTTGGAAGGCCTTGACTGCCCTAATAGCGCACCCAAGCGCTGGGATGGTATTAAGCGCTGGTATCACGGGAGGCAAGCGCTGGTGACGTCTTACTGGCGTACAAGCACTTGTCGGTCGTCTGGCGCTATCAAGCGCTTGTACGCCGGTAAGACGTCACCAGATCTCCCAAGCGCTCGTACGCCTGTAAGATGTCACCAGCTCTCCCAAGGGCTTCAACCTTGGCAAGATCTCCAGCACGTTTCAGACATTGTCGGTGCGGGAAAGCATTCAGATGGATTTTAATGTAGACATTAGTGGAGGGTATTTAGGCACATGCAAATAGGTTACGGATAAGGATACAGACAATTACAACAGTAATGACAATACAGGCACGAAAACGATGTTAGCAGAAGAAAGGGTATCATGCGAGTGTTCAAGAAAGCAGAGAAAGCAGAGTCTGTGACGAAAGCGACATACAAATACCGGGTAATTATGATAGGCGATGGAAGGAGGATCCGCCATGGCTTCGAAGTGAGCGGGTAGAGGTAGCAGGAGGCTTCTTGGACTTTAGGGCCCCAGGTGTCTGCTTGCGCGTAGGTTTCTTGGCTGGAGGAGGCTTCGACTTGGAGGAGGCCTTTGGAGGGGGAGAGTTGGCAGGCGACGACTCACGAGAGGGAGTGAGCTCCTGCGTTTCACCATAACACCGCTTCTTCTCAAACGCTCGGTCTTGCTTAAGGACATCTCGAAGCTTCTATGAAAACGTTAGACGCAACGACCAACCATTCATGGATGACATACCTTTGGATAGCCATGGTGTCCTTGACCCTCGGCTTCGTCGTCTTCGTCTTCATCCTCCTGTGAATCAGGGACAGAGGCCTTGAAGTGAAAACGTTAGCCAGAATAGGGATGGACGATGGCGCATACCTTAGAATCGTTGCAAGCAATCACAGACTTCCGCTTCTGAGAAACCCTAGGTTCCTCGTCATGTTCGGGAAACAGATGGCTGAGAAGAAGTTAGCAGGGACATAACTGGTGCAAGACGGGTACCTTGGAGGCAACTTTGCGACGCTTCTTGACAGGCTCCTCGTCTTCGGCTGCAGGGCTTTCGTCTTGGTCATTGATGGATGCGATAGATCAACGTCGAACAGCGTCAAGAAGGGAGCCATGACGACGATTGCGAGAGCTGGACTGAGAGCGGCGCTTCCAGGAGGCTTGCTTCCCCTGAGCCTCTTGGCCATCGTCCTCATTGTCATCGCGGTGCCTGCGCTTACCTGTCGCAGCCGGCGCAGCTGGCGCTGCAGGCGTATTGATGCTTCGAGATGGTTGAAGAACACGGTTACCGCCATCTAAACCACATTATCACTGCCACACAACTCAATGACAAATGCCATACCTCGAGGGACTCGTTCAACGGGGACACAAGGAGCATTCGTCTGAGCAGGAGCATGGGTAGCACCATCCCCCTCTTGGCCAGCCCTGACCTGGTTCGCTTTCTCTTCTATGGGTGGCCGTTAACAGAAGTGGAGGAAGAAACAGCTAACAGTGTCTTACCTGCGATCTTGCGCTGCTGGCGCTGAGCTTTCGCAAGAGCGATGGGATCCGGTTGTGGTGAAAGAGGCTCTTGAAGCGCATGCTTTTGACGCCCAACGTCCTGCAGGCCCGGAATGCGCCTATGGAGATTGCATTAGCAGGATTGTGGCAAATTAGCTGTGTACACGCACTCGTTATACCATGTCAATATCTCGCCCTCAAATTCACTGTCACTCTCCAGCATCTCGACAACGTTGTTGTAGAATTCAGCGAAATCGAAGTGCTCAAACTTGAGCGCCCAGTCTCTGAGTGATGAGAGCGCCCAATGGGTCTGCAAACGACAATGAGAAAAGGGACGGAGGGATAGAGGAGAAAACGCACGCCTGTTAGAATAAAAGCAATGATATACCGGTTAACCTCTTTGATGTTGAGTGTCTGCGCAACACTAGCAGTGTCGCCAGACCTAGCAGCACCCCATAGGCCCGTATATGGTCCAGTGAGAAGGGTCCGAGCAGACTATGATACGACATGAGTAAACAAGGTAAGGAACTTGAAGATCGAGATGACTTATGTTGAACTTATCTTATCTTATCTGATGTAGATTAGTTTGACTCGTGACCTTTGGTCTAGACTCTTCCAGAACATTCTAAGAGGCTATGCGTATGCTACAGCATTCGTCATTCATTTGTCATTATGACTCATGTGCTGACTGAGCTTTGACTCACTTCGTTACTCAGCACACACGTGACTGCTTACATATCGTCTATTATTAGTTCGCTCTACATGTATATAAACCCCTGTATTCGCTACACTAATCCCCATCGTTTTACATGACCTACTACAGTCACTTACCTCAAGCAACAAGCTACCTGGTAAGCCTACTAGCATAGTTGCAGTAGTGTTCTTCAGGTTATGAGCCCTGAAGCCATATTGGAGCGCTGTAATGGCTGCACCATAAACCTTTGGTTAGCGCTGTAATGGCTGCTTTCCTAGACTACTAGTCTGCGCTTAAATTGCTGCGACTATCTAGTTGAACTAGGTGGCTGACAGGCTAAACCTATGCCTTTACTCTGCACTGTCATGGCTGCAGTTTCCCGTGCTGTCATGGCTTGCGGGTATATGGGGCAAAGACGCGCTGTCATGGCTGCATCTTTGATATGTGATATACGTTGCTGACAACCGTTGTTTTGACAGATTATTTACAATGTCTTCCAACCCTATCAACAACATCCCCATGCTCGACGGAACCAATTATACTGATTGGGCTGAACGTGCGAAACAATACCTGATGTACTCTTGTCTCCATTCCCATATCACTACCAGCATGGGCTCCCCTCCTGATGCCAATGCATCTGCTGAGGACAAAGTGGCCTATCAAGACTGGATGGACGACGACTTCCAAGCTCAGGGTTCCCTCCAACTTCGCATGAAGACCGACATCGTCGCTCAAGTCAAGGACAAGACGACGTTGAAGGACATGTGGGAACGCCTGAAGGAGCTCTATGGTACCCCTGGAACCGCTGTCATCTTTAGCGACTTCCATCGGGCTATCAACATGCGCATCGGCAATGACAACCCTCGTCTCGCCATCGCTGAGCTCCAAAACTACCTTGGAAGACTCGAGGCCAACGGTGTTCCCCTTGACAAGTTTATTCAAGGGATGATCCTCATCAGCATTCTTCCCTCCAAGTACAAAACCACCAAGATCATGCTCCTTCAGAAGAAGAAGGACGAGATCAGCTTCGATGCCGTCGTCAAGGCTATTACAGCCGAATACGATTGCGTTGCCAACCCTGCTACCCTCAACAAGTTCACTGGCATCAAGAAGAAAGGGGGAAACCCCAACTTCGGCCAGCAACAAGGTCAGCAGAAGGATTCCGGTTCTGGCAATTCCCAGAACAAGGGGAAGAACCGTGGATCTACGGGAGGCAAGAAGAAGAAGGAGAAGAAGAAGGCTCAAGGTCATTCGCATGGCAACTCTCACATGGTCAACGCTGCCTTCTTAGGCACCCACACCGTCTCTCTCACTCCTCAGGAGTATGTACCTCCTCAGGAGAAAGTCTCAGTCCTCTCTTTCGAGAAGACTGGACCCTCCATCGTCCAACGTGCCATCAATCTCACCCCCTCCACTCATCTTCCGGCCTCGGCTGCTAAAGCTAAAGCTGCTCCTTCCACCGAAACATCCGTTTACCCCGGTGTTGGTGAGGCTAGGAAGAACTGTGGTAAGCTCGTTTTACCCAAAACCGCTCGCAACCTCAAAGTCTTCGAGGAAATGCAGAAGCGCAAACAAGCTTTAGCTGATCGCATCTCTTCTCCTACGCCCAGGTCCTCCAAACGTGCTCGTACCGAGTCCCCTGACCCAGTGTCCATTCTGCAGGCGCATCGGTTGCAAGGAACTCAAGAACTCGGGTCACTGGCATGTCAATGGGAAGATCTGGAGGGACAGGCAGAGGATGAGGTCTCACTTGGCGACGAATCTGACTCCAACTCGCTCTTCGGGTCATATTCCCGATCACGTTTGCTGGGCAAGGATGCCGGACTACCCAAACTGGGAGACCGCGACTACCTCTCAGAATGTGATGATTTCAGATCAAGCGACAAGGAAGGCTCTGAAGATGGAGCTCAAGAAGGAACGTCGCAAGGAGCGCCGCAGGTTCGCCAAGAGGACTCGATCGATCCTCGCGGATCTCGAGAGGGAACTCCTCGTTCATCCCGATATCAAAGTCTCAGTTTCCAGGATGACATCCAAGAAGTCGACCAGGATCTAGACACCGGGTACTACAATGACGATGAGTATGTTCACTCTTATTCCATCAGGAAACACTTGACTAATTCGTCAAAACCACAGCATCTTCTAATCGATTTGGAGCAGCTGGATGACGATAGTTACTTAGAGTTTTGCTGTGCATTAAACTACTTTGTAACAAAGCAGGACTCTTTTCTTGCCAACAAGTGTGAAGATGCTAATTGCATCGCCTGTAAGAATTCCGAGCAATCCATTACATGGATGATGGACACCGGAGCATCAATGCATGTGACACATTCGAAATCGGACTTCTTTGAGTACAAAGAAATAAAGAATAGTCTGAAGGTTAACACCACTTCCAAGGGTACTACCCTGTCCATCAAAGGAATTGGAAGTATTCGAATCAATCATACGGTTAAAGGTGCTGATGGTAAAGAGATGAACGTGGAATCCGTTATCGAGCCAGTTTATCACATCCCCAATTTAGCTACTCGATTGTTCTCTCCAGGAACTTTCTTGCAGCAGTCCGGAAATACACTCTGGGCTGATTCTCTTTCTATGAGAATTGATGACTCTGATGGGAAAAATCTCGTCATGGGTTATCCACTGCATCCGAAGGATACAATCTATTGGGTTTCTGCAAAGAAATCTGAAGGGTCGCGGAAGCATGTGAAGGGTATGACAGACCTACCTGTCAACTATGAGGTTATGCATAAGCGTTTTGGTCACCCATCGCGTGAAGTGCTCAGACGAGCTAAAAAGCATACCAAAAACTTCCCATCTGATGTGGAAATTCCCAAACATCAACCTTTGTGTCGCGGATGCACACAAGGTAAGATGTTGTTGGAACCATTCCCAATGAATGTCAAGCATGCGAAGCGCAGATTCCAGAAGATTCACTCTGACCTAAAAGAGTACTCTGTCGAATCCTACCACAAGTTCAAATATTACATCTCCTTCTTTGATGATTGCACGAGTCGTGGATCGTGTGTCCTTCTTCGTCTGAAGAGTGGATCAGTCCAAGCGATCAAAGACTTCGTTACCATGGTTGAAACTCAATACCATGAGAAAATCGAAGAATGGCAGGTGGATGGTGGTGGAGAATTTATCAACGACGAGCTCAAAGAATTCTTCAAGTCAAAAGGAATCAAACTCTCTATCAGTGCTCCATATATGCACCAGCAGAATGGAAGAGCTGAACGCTTCAATCGCACGATTATGGAAAAGGCTGAGTCAATGCGTCATGACGCTTGCCTGCCCCAATCCTATTGGGAATTTGCTGTCCTATATGCCGTTTACGTGTATAACCAGACGCCGCTCAAGCGTCTTGGTTGGATTACTCCACATGAGGCAGTAGAAGGGGAAGCACCTGACATTTCGAAGATGCGAGTCTTTGGATGTGGTGCCTGGGTTTACATTCCCAAGGAATTACGTTCCAACAAGCTCCTTCCTAGATCGGAGTATATGTTGTTCCTTGGATTCCCAGATGGTATGAAGGCGTATCTGTTCATGAGATCGCCAAGGAATGTTATATTCAAAGCCACTACCACGTAGTTTGATGAACTTCACTTCCCGAGATGTCCAGATGCTAAGGCACCTCAAGACCGAGAACGAGTTGAAGACTATCCACCTTCATCGTTTGAGAAATATACCCCATCTGAATCTGGAGAAGGTGACGATGACGACGGTTTACCACCTTTTCATCTACCTTCAAAGACTCAACCTCGGAAAAAGGGTGATGATCCTGTTTGTGACGACGATCAGAATGCTGGCCAACCACCAGTTGATCAACCACCACCGAATCCTGTACCGGGACATCAGGGGGAGCAACAGCAACCCCAGGTACAAGGAAAGAAACGTGGGACTAGAGGGAAGAAAGTTATTCCTGAAAAAACATGTTTCCAACCAGACAGGACTCGGAAACCAACATCTCAGCCTGGTAACGCTTACGGAGATAAAACTCTGGCCGAAAGGCAAGATCAGGGTATGAGGGATTGGAGAAAAGACATTGGAGATAATGAAAGGCGGCCACCTGGATACAACCAACAGTTGAAAGGCAAGGAAAAAGATGTTCCCGTGCCAAATCCTGCCACTCCACCAGTCCCAAGTGACTCAGACTCTGACTTTGAAGTGCCTGAGGATGTTGCACGCTTAGCACGTGAAGGGGGGAGTAAATTTGTGCATTTCCTGCTTTCTAAAGCGGTTTTGCATCCAGTTCCTTCAGCTGAGAGCGCTCCACATGAGTGGACGTTCAAGGACATCTTGCGTATGCCAGCGCAAGAGAAGAAAGGATGGATCGATGCTTGCAAAGAGGAGTTAGAGGCACTCCGAAAACGACAAGTATTCGAAATGGTAGATCTCCCAAAAGGTCGCCAAGCGATTAAAAACCGCTGGGTATTTGACGTTAAGTCCGATGGACGAAAACATGCCCGACTTGTCGCCAAAGGTTTCCAAGAAATCGAAGGCATCGACTACAATGAGATTTTCTCACCAGTTGTCAGATTTGAATCAGTCCGAACCATGCTTGCCATCACGGCTCTAAAGGATTGGTACATCACTGGCGTCGATGTCAAGACTGCATTCCTCTATGGGAAACTAGATGAGGAAATCTATATGCAGCAACCTGAAGGCTTCGTAGTAAAGGGCAAAGAGCGCAAGGTGTACCGGCTCCTTCGTGCTATCTATGGTCTCAAGCAAGCTTCCCGTGCTTGGTACATGGAACTTGCAAAGTCGATGAAAATCTTAGGATTTAAACAACTAGCAACCGATACCGGTATCTTTATCCTCCAGGATGAACATGGCGGCTATGTCGTCATGATCGCCTATGTCGATGATCTCATATTCGCTGGTCCTAACAAAAGGCTTGTTGATGCAAAGAAAGAAGCATTCAAGCTGAAGTGGGAATGCCGGGATTTCGAGAATCCATCCGAGTTCTTACGAATGAGGATCAGACGTTACGGAAAGACTATCCGTCTGGACCAATCAGCCTACCTTGGTACGGTCCTGGAACGTTTTGATATGATGGATTGCCGAACGGCACCAACCCCCATGGTCGAAGGATATAGACCCCTTCCACATGATGGACCTGTCGATGCGAAGCGTCGCCATTACTTCCAGTCAATCATTGGATCACTGCTATACTTGATGTTAGGAACTCGTCCTGACATTGCCTACGCTGTTGTAAAGCTGTCTCAATTTGCAGCTAATCCTTCCAAGGAACACATCAGCAAGGCCAAGTACATCTGCAGATACCTCTGAGGAACTATGGACTACGCTCTGGTTCTTAATGGCTTATCCCAGACTGGGTTGATTGCCTACTTGGACTCTGATCATGCTGCGGATCTTGTCAAACGATGATCCACATCTGGAAACATGGTGATGCTGGCTGACGCCACTATTAGTTGGTCGTCTCATGCTCAAAAAACTGTTGCCAATTCTTCCACTGAAGCCGAATATATGGCTTTGTCTGACTGCGCTAGGCAGATCATGTGGTTTAAGCATATGTTTGGAGAGCTTGGAATGCCTATCATCGAACCTATCCCTTTATGTTCCGACAACAATGGTGCAATCTTCATCAGCAACAATCCTGTACAGGAACGTCGCATGAAACACATTGATGTCAAATGGCATTATATTCGTGAATGCATCGAGAATGGTGACATTGATGTTCTTCGAGTCGATACCAACGACAACATCGCTGACATCTTCACCAAGCCGTTGGGACGTGTGAAGTTTACACACTTCAGGGATCAACTGGGACTTGTATTTTACTTGTCTTAGTCCAATGAGTACACTCGTTAGGAGATGCACTCATTGAGGGGGAGTGTTGAACTTATCTTATCTTATCTGATGTAGATTAGTTTGACTCGTGACCTTTGGTCTAGACTCTTCCAGAACATTCTAAGAGGCTATGCGTATGCTACAGCATTCGTCATTCATTTGTCATTATGACTCATGTGCTGACTGAGCTTTGACTCACTTCATTACTCAGCACACACGTGACTGCTTACATATTGTCTATTATTAGTTCGCTCTACATGTATATAAACCCCTGTATTCACTACACTGATCCCCATCGTTTTACACGACCTACTACAGTCACTTACCTCAAGCAACAAGCTACCTGGTAAGCCTACTAGCATAGTTGCAGTAGTGTTCTTCAACTTACTCGCTCACAGAGGTAGCCGCAGAATAACCCGACATCAATTTTATCAGGGTCATACAGTTCGCGATCGTACAACCACGACGGCCACTTTGAGGCGCAAACCTTCGTCTTGCCATTCACGACCTTGGAGAGGAATTGGCTGGGCGCATACGTTAACAACGGAAGGCAATTTACTATCAAGAGAAAGCCACTTACTCACGAGCTTGCTTGTACTTCTTGTCTTCAAACATATAAACAAGGTCGATTGGCGTGAGCGCCTCTGCAAAAGTCAGGTTATTCCAACCTTGCTGATCCCACTTGTCCGAGCTGGTAAGGGGAGGGTTACAGCGATCTTCGTGGGGTTCTCGAGGATGTTTTCGCGAATCTTATCACAGATAGACCCAAAGTAATCGCTACGCCCTTGACTTGCAGCTTTTTCGATCTGATTTTTGTGAGCGGGAGCAGCGCGAGAATGGTGATGGTACATACCACGATGATCATCAGCTTTACGGCCCTTAGTCCTCCTTGAGAGTGAAGTGCACGAATCGTCTTCTTGAAGTTTCCAGGCATGTTGCGATGTATGCGGCTAAACGCAGCGCTAACCAATGGCGGGGGTCTACAGATGACACCACCATGAGTCAAATGGTTCAAAGTGACATGTCGACGTCGGAATACTCACCTGGGTTGCTCTGGGAGCTTACTCAGGATCACCGTCTCAAAGGGAAGGTTCAGGCCTGCAAGCATCTGAAGGCCCCATGCTGCCGTGTGATAAGGCTTGATAACCTCGAGCTTGCTACATGTGTGTTAGTACTAGTGAAATAAAACTGGAATCAAGAACTTATGCGCCGCGATTCTTCATTGCCGATCCTTCCTCCAACCCGTGAAGCAGCTCTGCGACATGCTCAGAATGAGGTTCATGCTCCGGGTGATCTGGGGTGGTCCCAACAACAGGCCCCCTAGGAGCGCCTTGCCTAGGCATAGCCAATAGGATGAGCGATAACGCGGAGATAGTGGTGGATGGAAGTCAAGAGTAGTTGGTCGTGGGTGGAGGGGAAATCGCGTTTCGGAGCTTTCCGTTGCAGAATTCCCACCCCCCTATTCAGGTGCACTTGGGCGTCTAAGTGTGCAATGGTTCAAGCTCTGCAATGTCTAACATATTTTGAAGGGCAAAAGGGCGTAACCAAGAACTGGATAAAGTAATCTTGGAACCTCAGTAACATTTCTAAATTATTACTCAGGCTAAAAGGAAAGGACTTGGCATCATTTGCAAGAGCGCTGATATAACGGCGAGAAGTCCATTGTCGATCGATAAGTGCTGAGTGTATCGCTACCATCTTGCCCTTGAAATTCATGTCTCGAGCTCTTAGCCACTGGTGCACAGGCTGCTATCAGGACTTTGAAACTCCCAAACAGCTCAAAAATCACCAGCGCCACTGTGATCGCTACAACCAGGGACCTCCATGGGACCCAGCACCTCCCAGCCTCTTTGGGGGTGATGCAGACTCGGAAAGCAGCACCAGCTCTGACTGTAATTCCGATGCACCAGTTGTGGCAGCTTTACGTCAAGAACACGAGCCAGTTTCGGTTAACGCTGAGCCAGAGCGCCCACGGAAAAGGGCCCGCTTTGCTAGCCCAGTCGATGTAACAGCGATGGAATTTGATGCGGTTCCATCTATGCACGCCAGCTCATCCTTGGGATCAGGAAGCCAGCAAGGGGACAGGAGTAGATCTGGCTCTGCGCAGAGATCCTTGGCGGCCTATGACGACGAGTCACCCCTTCCTGAGCGCATCGAGCTCATTCCCAAGGACGGATACACCAAGGCATCAGTTCCATTCCGCACCAGGCCAGATAACTTTGGCGTTTACCGCATCTATCCCTATGGATATCCTTCATACTCTCCCAAGTCACTTTTTACCATCCATTCCCTTTCCGACTCACCCAATATTGAATCGTCCCATCCCATATTCCGCCTGAAACTCCAGCCATCAACCCCTGTCTTTCCAAATCAATCCGTTGAAGACTACATGAAGTGGTTCTACGAGCACATGGGTGGCGGCCTCTCAAAACAGGCTGCCCAAGATCTTGTCAAGAATGTCATTCAAAAGGAAACCTTTGACAAATCACACTTTGACCATTTTCGGATGGACAAGGAAATCAAGCGTCTGGACGACCTTGAGAATGACCCCACCTCCCATTTTCCAGTCCAAGACCAGTGGACGACAACACCTGTTTCAATCTCGGTCCCTGAACCTGGGGGATCGGCATCCATTGACGAGGCGCCACGATTCACAGCACACACACTGTCCACCATCGCAAACTTCTCAATTTGATCAAATCGGCGCTCGAGGAACCAGCAGCTCAGCACTTCCACATTCATCCTTTCCAAGAGTATTCAAATGTGCCTGGAGGAGAGCGGGATGAATGGCTAACATCTGAGGTGTATACCTCGGATGCTTTTCTGAAGGCTCAGGCAGAGGTCAACGCACAGGTCAAAAATGACCAGTGTCCTTATCCAGCTGTCGTTCTGGCACTGCTTGCGTTCTCAGATGCAACATGCCTAACCGATTTTGGACAGGCAGAGCTATGGCCAATCTACATATATTTTGCAAACCTCTCAAAGTATGCTCGCCGCCTTGCTGAGATGTTCTCAGCCCACCACCTTGCATACCTTCCGAAGGTATGTGTTTATGCTTTATATTTGTTTGGGATTCGCATCTGACTAAATGATTACACTTAGCTTGACTCGATGCTGCGTGAATGGTATATGGAGACACAGGGAAAGGCTCCGTTCGCTGACATGCTCCGCCATATGCGGCGTGTGCTTCTTCACGGAGTCTGGTGTATGCTACTGGACGAGGAGTTCATGCAAGCCTACAAGCATGGGTTCCCGTTCAAATTCTGGGATGATGTTGTGCGCCAGGTCTTTCCTCACTTTTTTACCTACTCGGCCAACTACCCAGAAAGGTCAGTGTTCCGTCATATAACAGTACACATTTTCAAACATCTTTCAGAGTAATGCTAGCATGCATCAAATACATCTCGACATGCCCATGTGTTCGATGCCTTATTGAGCTCGAAGATGTCCCTCAGTTGGGAACTGATCAAGATCGGCCCAATCGCATGGTATTGAAGCGCCGAGATGATCAGGCCACACAAGACTCTATTCAGTCTGCTCGCCAGCAGGTCTATGTTGATGGGCGAGCAATGAGCGGCAAGTCTATTGCAAAAGACATCTTAGGGCCAAAGTCTCTTACCATCACACGGGTACGTTGCTGACTGGCTTGCATGATACTAATTCTGAGCAGACTGTGCAGGCATCATTCTCACAGAAGCTTTCGGACGAAGGTGTCAACTTTTATGAGATGTTTGCAGTAGATCCTCTTCATGACTTTGAGCTGGGAGTGTGGAAGTCAACTTTCACCCATCTCATTCGGATCATCACTTGTACCAATAGGAGCCTCTTGGTGGTCTTGGATAAGCGGTACGAGAGATCATGATAGATGCCAACTATGATAACTAACCAATCCTTCAGATATCGAAATGTGCCAACATTTGGACGTGACACAATTTGCAAATTTCCCTGAAACATCTCTGAAATGAAACGTCTGACAGGTCATGATTTTGAGGACGTGCTTCAGGTATGTCATGGGTGTGTGCAGACATATTCCTTTACTAATACGGTACTACAGTGTGCTATTCCCGTATTCGATGGTCTGATCACTATTCCCAAGCCAGATGAGGATTTGATTCAGAGACTGTTGTTTGAGCTTGCTACCTGGCATGCACTCGCAAAGCTGCGACTGTTAGAATACAATACTTACATCGTTGTTTCTACAGTTACGATCAGTACAAGGGACACTACTTTCAAAACGTTTACTTGTTGCATCGTTCACTTCTCTCTTTCTTATTGTTCTCTCTCTTCTATTTACCCTGCACAGATACACTATTGTTCTTCCTTATATGGACATTCCTTTGTGTAGATATGTATATAGGTAGCTAGTGTGAGTGGGGTGTTCTCTATCGAACTATTCCCACTCACAGTGTGTGTTCTGTTGAGGGTTTAATAGGTTATGAGCCCTGTTGCTTCGCGTTAGAGACACTCCTCAACACGAAAGCTACCCTCCCTCACAGACATTCGGTCACGTACCCTAGGTACATCTGCACTCTGGTCCTCTGCTTCTCAGAAAGCACGTCCCAGCTGCACCCTGGTCTGCCCCAGTCAATCTGGTCGAGCGACTTCTATCTCCTTCTATCCCCACTTCATTTTCTGGCTATTCCCAGTCAACGTCGTATCTCCTGTTGATTTTGGATTTTCCCGCTATCAACTCTTCCCTTCACTCTCTCTCCTATCCCTGTCACTGTTGCATTCGATTCTCGAAGCATCATGCCAGACGATTCTTCCACGACCAAAATCTGTGCTCTTTCGTCTGACACCGTTGCACGGTGGAAGACTATGGTTGAGAACGAAGCATTGCGCCTTTGTGCCGTCCATATCCTCTCTGGTGAGGAGGAGGAACCAGACAAAGTGAAGATCGTAAGGATTGGAAGGATTATTGGGACAAACGCTCCACACTCGCATATGCTATCGTCAGCTCTCTTGACATGGCCCAATCCGACTCCATCATCTCGGGTGTTGACCGAACCAACCCAGCCGCCACCTTCACAGCTCTCATTGAGCACTACATTCCCAAGACAGCTCAATCTCGCGCTTCGTCTATCCAAGAGCTTCTCTCCATCCGCAAGACGGATACAGAGAGCTTTGCTTCTTATGGTGCCCGCATCATCGCTGCTGGAGCCCAAATCCGTGACCGTTTGGACACTCTTCCACTCTACATCCCAGAGTGTACACGCCAAACATCCATTGACCTATCCTCCCTCCCTGCTCCAGAGTCAGATGAGGAGGAGGAGGAAGAACCAGCAGATACTGGTGCTGAGGGGGATGCTACTACTCCGGCCACTGCTGCCCCAGCCCCTCTTACCACCGTCAAGATTGTCACCAGACGCTCTGTGTTCAAGAAGGGCTATGGTGCGCCAGAGCTCATCATGGACCTGATGCAAGCCATTGTCATCCTCGGCCTTCCTCACAATGAGCAGGGCAACTTCCTTCGCAACACCTTCACACATCTCGACAGCATCAAATCTGCCGACGATGTCCTCGACCACCTTCGCAAAGCCGACCTCTCCAATAAGGTCGAGGGCCTAGCCGATGAAGCCGCCCTTGCTGCCACAAAGAGCAAGAAAAAGGCGAAACCTCGCAAGCCTACCACTTCCTCGTCCCATTCACCTGCTATATCGTCCACTTCCAAACCGTCCCTCAAATGTCGCTATCACACCAACCTCTCCAACCACGACACCAAGGACTGCGACGTCCTGAAGAAGGCTAAGGAAGTGATGTCGGCCAACATGGCTGAAGACACAGCTGAAGAGGAAGCTCAGATGGCCTCCACTGCACACATCGTTAGTCCCCCTCGTAGACGTCCAAAGGGTACCACCGCTAACACTCAGTGGAATGCAGACTCGGGTGCTACCTCGCATATGACACCTCACAAGCGTTGGATGCGCAACATGCGACCCTGCTTGGTACCTGTGAGGCTGGGGGATAACTCGACGGTCTGGGCAAAGGCCAAGGGAGATGTTGTGTTCAAACCATCTGGGAACCGCGAGCTCGTTGTCTTTTCTGATGTACTATACGTCCCTTGTCTGAAAAATAATTTATTCTCCATCCTTACTGCTGTGAAGAAGCGCAAGATGCGTGTTGTCATCAAGAACGACTCCCTGGAATTTTCGAAAGACGGCAACTCTCTCTTCACTGCTACTATTCATGGGACGACCGGCCTATTGGATGGAAGCACATTGGAGAATGATGAAGTAGCCTATTCAGCTGCAGTCGACAAGGGCATTTTACATGATCGTCTTGGACACATCGGAATCGATCGGCTCAATATGCTGCTCAAGAAGGATTTGGCCGAGGGGGTGTTCGTCAACAAAGGGACAGAGGTCAAGGACATGTGTGAAGCATGCATTGCGGGGAAGCAACACCGACGACCTTTCCCAAAAGTCTCGGAACATCGGTGTACAGAGGTACTTGGTCGCATCCACAGTGACTTGCATGGTCCACTTCCGCGCACATTGAGAGGGTACAGGTACTGGATCACATTCAGCGATGACCACTGCCGCTACAAGTGCACCTACTTGCTCAAAAACAAGAGTGAGGCATTTGACAAGTTCAAGACCTACGTTGCTGCAGCGGAGAACTACTTGGGAGTAAAAGTGAAGGAGCTTCGGGACGATAAGGGAGGAGAGTACATCTCAAAGGAGTTTGATCAATGGTGTGAGGCACGAGGAATCTCTCGACAACATACGGTCCGTGGTACACCACAGCAAAATGGTGTCTCCGAACGTCTAAATCGCACCCTGGCTGAGGGGGTGATAGCAATGCTCAACCACGCTGGATTACCCGCCACCTTCTGGTCCACTGCTGTCCTCTACTACACCGAAATCCTGAATGTCACCCCTACGTCTGCGCTGTCGGAAACCACCTCGTATGAAGTGTGGCACAAACGCAAGCCAGACTTGTCCATGTTCAGAGTCTATGGATGTCGCGCATGGGTCAATGTACCAAAGTCCGACCACAAAAACCTTGACTCCCATTCCATCCCTTGCATCTTCCTTGGATTTGCGCAAGGATTCAAAGGCTGGCTGTGCTATGATACAGCCACCAAGAAAACCCACATCTCTCGAGATGTGATCTTTGACGAGACTTCTTTCCCTGGTCTCTCAACCAAAGGCAAGAGCACTGAAACTCCTCCAGTCCAATGGAGTGAACTTTGGTCGCACGAGGACGACGAGTCTGAGACTCTCTCCACGCCTAGCGTTGACGCCATTCCACAACCACCTGTTGGCCCAGCACCCAATGCACCTCATTTTGACAACGACGAATCAGACTCCGACGATGATGATGATCTCCCGGGGAATCCTCCCAACGCCCCTGCTGCCCCCAGAACTCCTGTTCGTGCACCTCCCAGAGGTCCAGTGACAAAGGATCTGGCTGACGAGCACAAGCGTGCATGGTCGAGGCCTCAGGGTGATCCATCTCCCACATCAAGAGCAGAGCACGACTCTCCTGACCCTACACTGAAAGAGTTTGGATGGAGCCCACCGGAAGGTGAATTTCCGCGTCTACCTGCTCCTGCTCCTGCACCAGCACATATCACTTCTCCTCAAACACTCCGCCCAAAGCCACGTCTAGCAGCACCAGCTGCCAAGCCCAATGAACCCTACCTTGTAGCCCAAGGAGGACGACCAACACGTTCAGGGGGTGTTTTGGACTACACTAAAATTGCTGGAAAAGGACGAAGGGGAACCCAACCAGTTGCTCGCAGACAGGCTGAAGCACAACAGGATGAGGAACTTGAACCCAGAACGGATGTGGCAGGACCCAGCACTTCAAACCCAGTACCAGCCCGAGGGGGTGCCCAAAATCACGATTTCTTCGGTCTGCCACTTGCTACCCAAACTGGCGGCATGGGAGTCATGAATCCCCAACTCCGCCCCACACTCACGAATCCAAATCCTCCACCACCTCCTAGTCAACCCACTCCAATTGACGCTGCTTCACTCCCAGACGACGATGATGACGATGACGAAGAAGCTGACTTGGCTACTGCCTTCAAAGCTAGTCGAGTCATGGAATCTGTCTTCAATGTCTATGGCATCTCAGACGACTTCATCCCAATGTCAGCTGGATGGGAGATTGCAATGGAAGCTGCTTGTGAAAATGCATTCGGTGCAGCTACACGCCCAAATGATGCACCACGGAACTGGAAGGAGGCCATGGCTCGGGATGATAAGGACAAATGGTTGGCAGCTGCTCAGACAGAGATCGACGCCCTGATTGAGAATGGTACTTGGGAACTCGTCCAACTCCCCAAGGATCGAAAGGCGATTGGCTCTCGTTGGGTATTCCTCATCAAACGCGATGCAGATGGAAGAGTTGAACGATACAAGGCTCGTTTGGTTGGTCAAGGCTTTGGACAGTCTCATGGCATTGACTATGACGAAGTATTTGCCCCAACTACCAGGCTTACGTCTATCCGTACTGTCCTTGCACAAGCAGCAATGAACGGAGAACACATCGAGTCAATCGACATTTCCAATGCCTACCTTAACGGCACCATCGAGGATGAATACGAGGTCTATATGAGGCAACCAGAGGGATTCGAAGTCCGTAACACCGATGGTGCCCAGTGGGTATGCAAGCTCAAGAAGGGTCTCTATGGGCTCAAACAGAGTGGCCGACTGTGGTACCAGAAGTTGGCAAAGGAACTTGAGAAGATTGGCTTTGAGCAGCTTTTCTCTGATCCCAGCATCTACCACTGGGTGAAGGACGGTGTTCGTGTCACACTCCCAGTCTTTGTCGATGACATCACTATCACGTCTAAAGACAAGTCCAAGATTGAATGGGTCAAGGAAGCGCTGTCAAGGGTCTTCAAGCTGAAGGATTTAGGACCTACTGCATACCTTCTAGGAATCAAAGTGGAGTACGACCAGGCAAACAAAACTCTGCGTCTATCCCAAACCCAGTACATCAATGACATGCTTGCTCGTTTCCGACTTTCCGACTGCAAACCTGTGACCACCCCTATGGAACCAGGGCTAGCACTGAAGAAAAGCATGTCGCCCACAACTGAAGATGAGAAGGAGGAGATGAGCAAAATCCCCTACTTGAATGCAGTTGGAGCCCTGATGTATCTGGCCATTGGTACTCGCCCAGACATTGCCTACTCAGTCGCAAAATTGGCACAGTTCAACTCCAACCCTGGGCCTGCACATTGGAAAGCTGTCAAGCATCTCTTCCGTTACCTCCAGGGAACCAAGGACCTCAAGCTCACATTCACTCGGAATGAAGGCACTCCATCAGATGAACTCTTCCGCACCTATAGTGATGCAGACCATGGTGGATGCCTCGACACACGCAAGTCTACCAGTGGTTTCGTGATGAAGATGGGCACTGGTGCAGTCAGCTGGTCATCCAAGAAGCAAGCTACAATCGGCGATCGCCAACTCCTCGACTGAGGCTGAATACATCTCAGCATCGTCTGCAGGCTTTGAGATCAAATGGATGCGTTCGCTTTTGGGAGAGCTCGGATTCAACGTCAAGAAGCCCTCGCCACTCATGGTGGACAGTCAATCAGCACTGCGTGTCCTCAAGAATCCTGAAAATCACAGCAGGATGAAGCACACCGACATCAAGATTCATTGGATCAGGAAGGAGGTTCGCGACAGAACCATCGAAGTCCACTTCCTCCCTACTGCAGACATGGTTGCAGACATTCTCACCAAACCCCTTCCTAGGATTGCTGTTGAGTGTCACCGTTTATCTCTTGGTCTCTTTTAGGTTCACAACGGTCTTTGCATTGAGGGGGTGTGTTAGAATACAATACTTACATTGTTGTTTCTACGGTTACGATCAGTACAAGGGACACTACTTTCAAAATGTTTACTTGTTGCATCGTTCACTTCTCTCTTTCTTATTGTTCTCTCTCTTCTATTTACCCTGCACAGATACACTATTGTTCTTCCTTATATGGACATTCCTTTGTGTAGATATGTATATAGGTAGCTAGTGTGAGTGGGGTGTTCTCTATCGAACTATTCCCACTCACAGGTATGTCATGTATCATTCTACTTATTTCTCTGCTAATTATTATCGAACTATTCCCACTCACAGTGTGTGTTCTGTTGAGGGTTTAATAGCGACTTCATACTGAGCGCACTCTAGCTGAGCTGGATGCGTCCACATGCCGGCTTGGTGATGTTCTTCGCAGCTTTGCAGAGATCACTGGGAAAGAATTTCATACAACTGAACTTGATAGGGAGACGACAAAGAGGGTGAAGGTCCAAGCATAGTGTTCACCACGGGTTCGGGTAAACCCTGCGGGTTTTAGACCCGCACCCGGTCGGGTTAGGGTACGGGTCGCGATTCCTGTACCCGGCCGTTTCAAAAAGAGCCTAAAAACACCCAAAACGGCCCAGAAACGAGCGAGATATGGTCAATTTCGTTACAGGACACGAAAACGGACATAACTCGGTCATTTCTGACCCGATCAGGGCGTTTTTGAGCTCAAAATGACGGGTAAACCCGCAGGGTTCCGGGTCGGGTATTGCCCGGGTGCGGGCAAGGGGCCACCACCGGAAGTTACCGACACCCGAAGTCCCCTCACATCACCCCTGGGGAGGTTCTCGGGGTCCTCCCCTAAAAGGGGAATCCGGTGGCGGTGGTGGCAAAGGCACAGGCGCCGCGATGAGCGCAATAATCGTCAAGAGGGCTTCCTATCTTCTATTCACACTTCTAGTCGTACACATTCGTGTCTGAGTATGCCCAGAGCAAAGAATGACAAGGTTTCCCTCACCCCACGCAATGGATTCGAATGGCGGGATAAAACTGGCTTGAAACTATACTACGACATCTACAGCACGGAGGACGGCAAGAAGAATCAAATCATTTGCGATATTTGCGGCTCAGCTATCTCAATGGGCGCAAAATGCGAAATCATGACATGGATGGATCAGCATCGAGGAAGTACAACGTGCAATACCGAGGCAGAGCGCTGGGCAAAGGCAAATTTAGGGAAGGAGCGTCGGCTTGGAACAGGCTTTGCCTTGTCGCAACTGAAACGGGGCGATCTTCAATATCGCAGCTCTTCTGTTGCGTGTGGCTGTCTAGGCCTCACGATAAAATGCTAAGCAATTGAATTAGCCGGTGAATCGAGTTGAAGGCCAAGCAGAACCCCAACAACAAGCTCATTCCCTTCAACACCAGCTCCTTCGTCGTCTCGCCACCATCGGCTCCTTCAACCAGCAGTGGTCAGCCTCTTAAACGAGCTCGAGCAGAATCACGGGCGGATGATTTCGCAGGGGTTGCGGTCTCTAGCAATTGCACGCGTAATCGAGACCCATCTCCCACAAAGATACGAAGAACCTAGTGTATAATAAGTTAATACTTTATTCTGGCATCTATTCCGACTCTACACTATCCTTTCTACCACATCTATGCCTTCCGCCACTTGGGCGACTCTCCTTCCCCTGTGTTTCACCGCCACTGGATTCCCTTTTTAGGAGAGGACCCCGAGAACCTCCCCGGGGGTGATGTGAGGGGACTTCGGGTGTCGGTAACTTCCGGTGGTGGCCCCTTGGGTGCGGGTACGGTGCGTTCGGCTGGTACCCGCGGGTTACCCGTGGTGAACACTATCCAAGCAGCACGACAGAAGAAGGCATTGAAACCCCGGAAGGTCAAAGGGAAGGGGAAGGAAGGAGATACAGCTTCCAAGGGCAAGAGGTCCTCAAGATGACGGGTTCTCTTCAATCTCAAAACGCCCAAGATCCATAATCTTGGTCACTATGCCCCTTTTATTCGCTTTACTGGTACAACAGATAACACAACAACCGAAATTGTGAGTGGTTAGATGCATAGATTTTGATATCTAACCTAATATCATTCCCCAGAGCGAAGGAGAGCATCGAAGACCTGGAAGCCATTACCTCCGTGCTCCCAAGGGTACTGATCGGTATACGGCAGGCATTGCACAACAACAGCGACGGGAACGCATCATGCACTTTGTTGGAACACCAACAGGAAGCGAAGCAGAAGGAGATGACAATGAACCCCCCTTGCCAAAAGTTCAGCCCAACGCCCATTATGCCATGTCTCACGAGGAGAAAAAGAAAAACAGAGTTCATCTCACACGCTGGATTGGGAGCCATCCTGATGATCCAGCTGTGGAGGTTGGTTGCTGGATGTCTTTTTGGAAACCGGAGAACTGATGACACTGCCAGAACTTTACAACACGTCTTAAAGCTCATCTGCGTACGAGGCTCCTGAAAAAGCCATGGGATGGAGACGAGGATGACGACACATATACACAGGACGAGTTGCGGGAGGTAATGATCATTGGCAACAATATCTATCGCCACTCAAGGCTACGCATCAACTACACAACATATGATCGGCGGCGAGACCAAGACTCGCTCAACCCAAGGACTCATGCCGATATCATCACTCTCTCGAAAGACGACACACCAAACCAACACCCATATTACTACGCTCGAATCTTGAATATCTTCCATACGAATGTGAGGTGGAAGAAGAACAGTCGCAGTGCTCCAACAACCCGGACAATGGACTTTCTTTGGGTGAGGTGGCTTGCGCTCAACACAACAGAGCCAGGGTTTGAGTTCGGTTGGAAGGAGAAGCAGCTCCCCCGAGTTGGCTTCCTGGATCCAACAAAGGACACGACGGCCATGTATGGTTTCGTAGACCCAATGGAGGTTGTACGAGGCATCCATCTCATCGTTGATTCTGTCAGCGGAACGTCGACAAATGGGATACCTCAAACGATTGCCCGAAGGCCAGAAGATAATGGTGTTGATGTGAACTACTACTATGTCGACTGGTATGTTGGTATCCTATGACTGCAGCCAACCACTGACAACACCAGGTTTGCTGATCGTGACTTGTTCATGCGATTCCGGGGAGGAGGCGTTGGCCACGTGTCGACTCGCGAAGCAACCAACTATTTTCTTCATGACCGCGACAATGTCGATCTCAAATTTCTGGCAAAACGGGTGGATGGTGCTCCAGAGATTGGGAACAATGATTCACCACCCGGAGAAGGGTCGGGGGACAGTGAAGAGATGGTGGTTGACATCCAAAGCCCCGAGGACGCTGGCATGCATCAAGGGGAGACTGGAGCCGAGGATGAAGCCAGTGACGGCGATGGTGATAGTGTCGCTGGAGACGATGATGATTGGAATTCGGATGTCGAAGATTTGGTGGACCATGAGATGGCAGCTGAGGGAGAATTCTTGGATGAAGCCGAAGATGGTGAATGGGAGCAGGAAGTGTTTGGAAGTGGTGACGAAAGTGGTGGAGAAGATGTCGACGATGCGGACATCGACAACGAAGGTGACGATGAAGAAGAGGGAGAGGAAGAGGAGGAAGATCACGAGGCGGCTGAGGAGGGTGATGAGGAGTGATAGATGTTGGAAGAAGAATATAAACCGTGATTCCGTTGCTGACATATCGAACCCCCTGAAAGGATGGGGGAGGGTAGGGAGTGGACGGTGTTCGACGGTCGGCAGCCGCGACCGTAACAGACCGGATGGACAAGAGAGCAGACAAGGCGCCTTCTGCTCGAAATGGTAGGGGGAGACCAGTGCAACAGGGACAGCTTGAATCTGCTGGCGCTTAGCGTGCTGTGTCGTGCTCCGAATCCATGAAGGTCGGCTGATCTGAGCAACCTGGCCAAGATATAACCCAGTATGCATGAACCAGTAGTGACAACTAGGTTCAATTCAGTATAGACATACACTGCGAACGAGGTTGACGTACAGACAATACTTGTATCTGATCCTTGACTGCCCCATCCATGCGGAACCTAGATGAGAGGCAGACTCGTCAACGTGTAATGAATAAGGAGAGAATACAATAGCGAACCAAGTACATACACGACGATGGCGTTGCCAACCCCATGGCCTCGGCGGCGATGGCGGTCGATGTCTTCGTGACCCAAGTGGGTTTGGGGAGGCAAGGGCTGCGAAGCAGACTGTGAGCAAAAGGCCAGGTTGATCAAACTCGGGTGTATACATACTAATGAATTGTTGACAGCCATGAGCAGAGACTACACCTCAACATGAGTAGCTTCATGCTTGGCTGCCCGCATAGTTATTTGTGCTGGGCCTGTTGTGATGAGGGAGAGCGGGGAACGAGATGGCATGAAGACAACATCGTGAATGCTGCCAGCGCATATGGAATGATCCGCCAAGGAGCCCGATCCGAGAGGCTCGGAAGACCGTGCACCGCCGGGATGACGTCAAAAGCGCCTGAGGAGAGCGGTGCACAGTGTACAGCTCACCTCAAGATCTCGATCAGCACTTCAAGCGTTGGCAAGATCTTAGCAAGTGCTTGAGACACCTTCAAGATTCTTTGTAGCGCTGTTCAAGATCTTGAGACGTCTTTAAGACGCCTTTCAGCACTCGTCAAGAGCTTGATCTGTCTTGCACGTCTCCTCAGCGCTTCCTCAGTGCTTCAACCCCCCTATCTGCACTGTCGAGATCCCAACCAGGCCTCTACTGGACCTGCGGTTTGCCTGACAGGGACGATCAGCTCTGAAGCTCTCCTTGCGGACATTTAAAGATCTCTATAGCCCTAGTAACTACTTGTCGCTATTTTAAGAGCACCGGCCATCTGCGAAGCCCTTCCAAGTTGGTAAGGCCTTCGATCGACTTTTTTGCCGATGTAAGGTGTCGAGAAAGGAATGGGGAAGCCTAAACGCATATGAGATGGAACGATTTATAGAAATCCATGTTATCATAGGGGAACAGGCTATACAGATTTTTGGAATCCTTGACAGCATAGATTCTACTGAGCAAGGCTAACGTTGTCGAGGGAACAAGGCCGGATGGAAGGCCGAGTTAGTGGGCGCTTAGTTCAGCATTGCCGTCCGAATGCAAGGATTCATTTCTTGTAATAATGCACACATCCCATGGTCTATACCGGCGTTCTAGGCGCTTCTATGGCAACCTTAGCGCATCCTATCCAGACTATACAGCAGGTGTGTTCGTCCCTACTAAGTACCATCGTCCTATTGATCCCTGAGAACCTCTGGACCAAGCAACGACAAACGTCGCGTCGGGACAATTGCCCGATTTTGCCTCTTTGTCAACAACGACATGGGCTATTCCAATAAAGCAGCCAGAATGCGAACTATATCGTCGTCTCAAACATCTCTTTCCTATGCTTTAAGACCCAATCCCTCACCGACGTCTTCCCAACCACAACCTTGACCTTCAACTTCCTTTGGTCCTCTTCTGACAGAGTCGTCCATTTCTCCTCACTCCCTTTCTCTACTCCAAGTTCACTTTCAACGTAACACCTTGCCACCTTCTCGCTCATGAACTGCAGGCAGAATGGGACCATTTCTTCAGCTGAAACTGGCCGATGGGTTATCTTTTTTCCAAGGACGTCGCTCGTACTGGAGGCGAGTTGTACACAAATGTAAGCGTGATTCTGGACAGCGATTCAGAAGGTTCTAACCTCGTCGTAAGACATCGTATCAGGGCCGAAGAGAATGAGCCGCTCGACCTGGTGATCTTTGTTCACGATCCCTCAAAAGCGGCTTGGGCGATGTCTTCGGTTGCTACGAACGGGACGCGAGCTGTCGGGATAGCAGTCACGATCTCTCCTTTCTCTCGAATCCCTGGCCCGTACATGGTCAAGAGGCTATTGCGTTTGGCGGGCTAGCTGGGACAGAATCGACAGGGGAATGGTGCGTACCGATGAACCAAGTTGGTCACAAAATGACACGATCTAACCCTCTCTCTTTCAGATATTTTGGCAGTCTCCCTGGTTCACTCCCTTCGTCATCTTCATCAGCTAGCTTCGCGCTCAGATACACGAATCGCTTCACGCCCTTCTTGACCGCAAGGTCGATGAAGGGAATCATCGCCTTCGAAGGGTCCATGATATCGGGAGGGCCAAGAAGATAGACAGCGTCGAACGGACCAGCTTCGAAAGGGTTTTGGAAGGTGTCCTCGTTGTACCAGTCCAACTCGACACTCTTGAAGCCTTCTGGTATTCTCTTGCCCGGCCTTGATGCAAAGACCACCTCCCGGCCAGCCTGCTTTAGCAACTTGGCAAGGTGCACCCCGATCTGGCTTCCTCGGTTATGAGGGTTGTCATGGTCTGCGCGAAAGTTTGCGCAGAGATTTTCGTAAAGGTTCGCGCGCTGCTTAAATGCGTGCCAGTGACGTCGATTCTAATGAGCACCACTCAGCGCCCAGCCTTGTACAAAAGGCATCCAACCGTGATACCCGCTACACATAAGCGCCCATCGCCATCGTTCTTCATGCGCACAAACCGGTGCAGGGCCAACGCTACAGCATTGCTCATGGCACGGGCCGCCTCGAGGCACGTAACCGACGAATAAGCGAAGGCGGAAGGAAGCTATTCAATTTCCCCGCCGGCGGCCCTCATGAGCTTCTCAACCACCAGGGTATATGAAGAGATCGCATGGGAGGGTGAGTTTCCCTTTCCCCTCTCAACCGCCATGTTGCTGATCGCTGCAGGGCTCTTCATCTGCCTGGTATCCTCAGTCTTCGCGGGCCCGCCCGTTCGTCAGGTCGGGACCACCACGGTTGATGCCAACGGCATCTACTTTGTCTCATACGACGGCCTCGTCAACGTCAACTCCTTCCAGCTCTCTGGCCTGCTCACCTACGGAAACTACCAATACGCAGCATGGTACACCTCTTCGAGATACGCCATGCTCGCTCGCAGACAACTTCCCTCTGGCTCCTGGTCGACCCTCCAACTTCCAAAGCAGTTGTCGACCAACGATTCCCACAACGTTGTTGTCATCGGGGTTTCTCCAGAAGATGGAAGAATTCACGTTGCACTTGATTCTCATAGCACCCGGATCTTCTATACGGTGTCTGAGCCGGGTTTAGCTTCGAATCCGAGCCTCAGCTGGACGGCGAGCCGTTTTGGTGCGATTGGGAATAACATTGGAAATCTGAACGTAGGAACGTGAGTGCTTTGTCCTTTCGCTGTATCTTTGCTTTGCTATAATACATAGGACTGTGACGTATCCCCAGTTCGTCATCACTCCCGACAACCTACTTCAATTCGTCTACCGGTCAGGCGTATCTGGGAACGGAGCAACCCAGCTCGCAGAGTACAGGAATGGTGCCTGGAGCAACGTCGGCTCTTGGGCGAGCGCAGGAGGCGGCTACACTGCGCGAGGCGTTACGAGCAACGCTAGAAACCTGTACATTCACGGCTTCACCTACCGATCTGGTCGATTGCACGTCACCGGAACGTGGAGGGAACAAGCTGGGGGTGTGATGTGCAACGGTGGCGGATTGACGAACCACGATACGGTCTACTTCTATTCCGACGATAAAGGTATGTGGCCAGCGCCTATCATCGGCTGAGTTAAGCTAAGATTACTGCAGCAGGAACTGGAGAAACAGTGCTGGCTCTCAGATTGCGACGTCGGGCTCAAACCCTGTCAATGTCAACAGTGCCGGAATCATCGTCGACCCTATTAATGCAGACCATGGTCTCATGAACCAAGAGTCCCAAGACGTCGACTCGGCAGGGCAGATTCATGCCATCATTTCTTACATCCCAGGTACGTCTCAGACCCTTTTTATCCCCCTTCGAAGCTCATCCCCTTCCAGGTCGTTTCACCCAATGTGTCTCCAACTACCAACAAGACCGCATCGCCAATGGCTACGCCTTCCACGTCTACCGCTCCACAAATGGCTCCTTCACCAAGCGCGAAATCCCCTTCCCCATCCAAGCCGTCGGGCGTTCGCAGATTGCCCTAGACCAAAACGACAATGTCTACGTGGTGCTCCCGTACGTCAAAGTGGTGTCGGCGAGCAAGTCGAGTGGGTACACGGATTGGACGATGGTGTATGATGGACAGGCGCAGGGTTTGAATGCGTTTGGGGAGGTGACGATTGATAGGGCGAGGCTTGCAAGTGGGGTCCTGTCTGTGTTTTATCAGGTCAAGAGTTCTGGGTCTGCTTCGGCTGTTAGGACTATTGATTTTGCGCTTGGATCATAGGAGTTGTAACTCTCTTGACCTAAAAATGAACAGATGTTTATGACAGACCAGATACGGTGAGCCGCGAAAGTGCCCTCTCGATCTTTGAGCTGTTTATTCCAGACGGTGTTTTCGCTGGATCAAAGTGATGCGAACATCAAAAAAGCGGGAGGCTCGACCATTGGAGGGCCTTAAACTTGACGCTTGACTCTCATCATAACAGCATTACTTTTGAAGCTGCTCTGGACCTCTGGTAGGTGCATTGTCAATGTGTGGGCGCGTTGACTGACAATTCCATGCCCAGTATCAATGACGCATCCTCTAAGTTATCTCCCCCTATCGACTTCGGCTATTGCGGTCGAGGACCAAGCACATGGCGGAATCGTTCACACATTCCTCCAAAAGTCAACCTGGATATGGCCGGAAGAAGGCGGGTTTCCTGCGCCAATGGTCCCAGGCGATGTGCAGCGAGCGTTCCGCAAAACCTTGAACATTCCCCGAAGCAAAAAGGTCAAACAGACAACCGTGGTGATCACAGCAGACAACTATTTCCAACTCTATGTCAATGGAGTTCTCCTGCACAGGGCAGACAGTAACCACAACTGGGGAGCGCCCATTGTCTTCACCGTCCCAGTGTCGGGTGACAAAGTCGTCTATGCAGTTCGTGCTATCAACAGATATGCCGATATTGGTCTGTGGCAGCCAAGTCCAGCAGGGCTTAGAGTGGGCAGTCCAGGTGGAATACACGGACGGGACGAAGGGTCCTGTGTCGTACACTGGACAGGATCAGGGATGGCTCTCTGAACGGCTCTTTCCTGAGGGGTGGCACGAGCCAAACTTGACGATCGTCGTTGGAAGCCTGCAATGGTGATGCCTAATGCATTTGCCATTGGCCCTGTGTGGGGAGCCCTTGAGCGCCCGTACCAGTCTTTCACAGCGGAAACGCTTCCAACAATACATCTCGATACTTCAAGCCCTTCTGAGCTGACGTGTTCTCCTGGAGATGGCCATGTCCTGGCACCCATTGGAGGGCTCAACCGTTCGATCCATGGGGGCTGGGTGACGTTTGTTGGAGGTTTCTTGTCTAGGTGCCGTTGTTGCAGGTATTGTTCTCAGCCTGGCGCTGGCAAGGCGTCGTAGACGGAGACTTGGGAAGGACGAGTTGCCAGCGTGAGGAACTTGATCGCAGGTTAAGTCCGAAGTGCGCGGAGGCATTATTAGCCCCTATGTACCATCAGCGACGATCCATTCAATTCGAGTCATCTTTGTTCGCGATCTCTACGGCTGAGCCAGTGCTATCCAAATTCCCCCAGGCAACATGTCTTCTAGCACGCAGGATTATCAAAAGCATCAAACATCAAACCCCTACGAGGCCAGGTTTGGCTACTCTCGCGCTGTGCGCAAAGGGCCCTTCATCTTTGTCTCTGGAAACGACCTCGATCTCCCCAGCTACAGGGGAACTCCTCCACCCTGAGTCTGCTTACGACCAAACTGTTCAGATATTTCAGGAAATCACCACTGCTGTTGAGGCTCTCGGAGGGAGGAAGAGGATATCACTCGGATTCGGATGTTTGTAACCCACGATGAAGATACAACAGCCGTTGGGAACGGCTATGAAGGAGGTGTTGGGAGAGTATCGGGCCTGCGGCGACTATGATTGTAGGCGTCAGGTTTGTGGATGAGAAGATGAGGGTTGAGATTGAGGCGGACGCAGTCGTACTGTAGAATCTTCAGGCAGTGACTTTCGCAAAACAATCAGAAATTGACAGCTTGAAGCCGAATGACGCGAAGCAGCAGAAAACTTCCTGCGAAGCGAATGTACTGGCATGTCTGAATTTAAGCATTTTAGCCCTTGAAATTCCCATAGAGGATGAGGCTTGCGAAGGCTTGTTCCCAGTTATTTTGGCCTCCTGAGAGGAGCGAGGAGAGCACCTGAGTCGGCTTCTTACTGGGTGCTTCGAATGCCTACCATCGCCAAAGCGATGAACATCCTGTATGTACATACTTGGTACATCCTTCATATGGCGGTCTAGGCACATGGTCAGGTGTCACAGGCAGATGGATTGATTATCTCCAGGCTCCGACTTCGTTTCCTTTCTAACACTCACCCTCTTCTCCCCCCAGCTACGGTGAACTGTGAGCCAGATCTCCCTATCGTATATCTGTCTCATCTAATCCATGGGTTCCAAGTAGCATCCATGAATGAACAACTCAGCTATATTCCACACCTTTCGACCCAGCCTCTCCCGGGGGAAGAATATGCCTCTGGAGGGATAGACCATACTTTCTGGATAAAGTCCGGGTGGATATGGCCTGAGGAAGGCGGATATCCTGCGCCATTGGTCCCTGGCGATGTGCAGCGTGTGTTCCGCAAGACGTTGTCCATTCCACCAGGGCAAAAAGGTCAAACAAGCCACAATCCTTATCACGGTGGACGACTACTTCCAACTCTATATCAATGGAATTTTACTACACAAGGCCGATCAAAACCATGACTGGAGAAAGCCCATCGCTTTTAGCGTTCCCGTTCAATCCACAGACAAGGTTGTTTTCGCCATTCGTGCCATAAACAAATACGCGGACATTGGACTATGGCAGCCTAGCCCTGCAGGGCTGAGGGCAACAGTTCAAGTACACTACGCCGATGGAACGAAGAGCCCAGTGTCGTATTCGGCGCAACGTGAAGACCCAACATGGCTTTCTGAGCGTCTTTTCCCAGAAGGATGGCATCTGACGGACTTTGATGATCGCCATTGGAAGCCCGCAAAGGAGATGCCCAATCAATTGGCCAACGGTTCAGCTTGGACTGGTTTGCAGCACCCTTCTACCATCCTGGTAGCGTCAGAGGTACCGGAGCCGTTGGGGCGGCTCTGAAGGAGGCATTGGGCCTGCAGCGACCATGATAGTAGGCGACAGGTTTGTTGATGAGAGGATGAGGGTTGAAGTCGAGACGGACGCTGTAGTGTTGTAGAATCGCCAGATAGTAAAAAGCTCGTCGAACAACTGGACATCGAGAGAAGCCAATGCCACTGTACTAGTATCCTGTCCCAAATGTTTTGCACTCAATGATATTACTTTTTTAAATTCCCTTGTGCAGTAAGGATTGCAAACTAGTTGCGCACTTTCTTCACTTTTGAGACCTGGAAGAAGGTACATGAGTTGGTGACTTGGCCCCCAAGCCAAATGATCGTCAAAGTCTCCACAGCTGTTTTCCCTTGTTTCCCCTCCTTTTGACGCCCATGGCGAAGATCTTCGCTCCTGCCGAAAAGCATCTAAACCACATCCAAGGAGGCTCAAGCTCACCCGCAACTGATACTTTTGAATTGAATCGATAGGCCATCTACGTCTAGGCCCTCAGAAAAGGTCGTACTCGGCTATCGTTCGGTTAAACTTGTCATGGAACGGGTCACCTTGTAGACAAGATTTACCGACCCAACAGTGGATAAAAGCATTCAATACACCATCTCGGCAGGTAGTGTCAGTGCCGGGTGGATCGCTATCAACTTAAGGGCAAAGTCATACCTCACGAATCGCTCACGAGGCTGCACAATTCACCTCCAGACTTTCACTTCTCGCAGCTCTTCATCACGGTCAGACTCATGCTTCTGGTCTTTCTTAGCATGATATGATGGACCTGTCATCTGGGGTACTGCTGCCGGAAAACCTCTCCCATTGGGAGGTATATAGCTGGAGCAGATATTCTGAATTTCGCAAAGCCGTCACCGAAACCATGACTCCCTTCTATCGACTTTGTGCTGCTCTCCTCGCTCTTCGCCTCGCAGGAGCGACTAACATCGATGGTGCTCACCATGAGACGCGGAAACGAAAGGGCTGGGAGAGCCATGGCTGCAGATAGGCCTCATACGCCAGTAGCGACCCCAGGCTTCTCCCCAAATATTGTCACCGTTCCGTTGTGGGGTCAATTGTAAGTAATCCTTAACCCGTGTCGCTCACACTTACCCGTTCGAAGGTGGAGGAGAATGGTGGACTGGACCGATCCGAATGTGAACAGGCCTGCGAGTGTGTGGTCCACCCTTAACCAATGTAAGCCATCCCGAGAGTTAGTCTTGCTCTTTGCCAATTAGTGATTTATCGGGTAACGCCCAATGCCAAATCGTCCCGACCCCAACGTCATCGATTTCGACTCGCACACCGCAACCCCCCTCATGTGGCTATTACCATCGCGTGCGCCTGCGCCTCCAGGTTTATACCGTGACCCACCACCCTCCCATATGGAAACTGCAGTCGTTGTGGTTGCGTTCCTAGAAGCTCATCCTCAACCTCCAGCACGAGGGACTGCCCAATCCCCTCGGTGCACTTGCCCTCCCGGTTATACTCTAACCTCCACGAGCACCGGAACTGCATGCCCCTGGTGCTCGTGCTCATTCACTGGTTCTGCACCAGCTCCACTCCCACACCCACAACGTCCTGTGGACCATCTTTGGGCTGTTCCTGCCTTCCTGGATACACAGTGACCACGACCTCCCATACAGGGAACTGCAGCCGCTGCGGCTGCGTTCCTGGAGGTTCTTCAACTTCAAGCACCAGGGATTGCCCCCATCCGCCTCGCTGTACCTGCCCACCCGGATACACCCTGACGTCGACCAGCACTGGTACGGCATGCCCTTGGTGCTCATGCTCGTTCACCAGCTCGAGTACCAGTGGCCTACACCCTCAACCACAACTGCTACAACCACGACGATTACTCCTCCTCCCCAGCCTTGAGGTCCCAGCGCAATTGTCTCTTTCAAGGACATATCGCGGCAATTTAGTTTGGGGGTAGGCCTTGTCGGGATATGAATCTCCTACTAGTAGCATCGACTTCTTTGTACATATTTTTCATCAGTCCAATCTCTCGCTGGACTCCTTCTCGTTGATATCTGAAAACTTGTCGATGTGAAGTAATATTCGCTGACTAGATTTCGCAGCCTGACATCATGACGTCGTTGAACTGCGAGGCCCATGTTTGACATTGCTTGACTGAGAGGCAAGTGTCAATGACGCGACGGTTTGGCGCCGTGGCTGCGTGTTCTCCTCCTCGTCCACGACCATGAAGGTCTCCTCGAAACAATTGTACGTTCTCCCTTGAATTCAAAGATAATAACTCAGCTAGTACATAGCATAACTCTGAGGCAACTTTGCATGAGATAAAACCGCTTATTTCACATGCACACGACGTCCTAATGGCCACCCTCGACTTATGCCAACATCCCCCGCTGGGGCGACTCGGCTAAGGTCATCGCCTAACAAGCCCACAAGCAGAGCCTCGGCCGATATTCGACCTGCACCAACCGTTTTTACCTCTTTACCCAATCCCTCGCCCCCGCATACGCCCAGACACCGAAATCAGATGTCACTGCCAGCTGCTCCGGCATCTCCAGCAATGGGATTCTTCCCCCAGCTTCTCCTGTCGGCTGCACTGCCTGGTATACCAGCGCCTGAGGAGGGTTCGCCGCCTGGTAATAGCGCTCCAGGGGCCACAAATCCACGACAGAAACTGGAGCCAGAGAATATACCCTTCTCTCAACAAAAGATCCATTGTCACTACCAATCATGACCAACAACTTCAAGCGGTTTGTGTCAAAGATTGGCCTGTATTCTGGCTTCAAGACCGTGGAGAGGAGATCCTTGCTATGGAAGAGGGGCTGGAAGGTGACGAGCACGTGGATGGCACTGTATGCATTTTTGTGTAAGTCGTTGTTTTCGGTCTCATTTCTCCAACTAACCGAATATCATTTATAGGTTATTACCCCAAGTTCATCCTGATGCTTCCTCACGCAGCCGCCATTGCTATCATCCTTGCTACATATCCATATCCCAAGTCGGGCGAGCCATTTGCAGCGTCGGCCTCTAGCAGTCCAGGGCAGGACACACGGCACAACCTGCGCCAGAAGGTTCCATACCTTGGCAGGCCAACATTCAAGCTATCCAGAACCTTATGGGTAGTAGTGTATGTCATCCGTTTGTTCTCCAACTGTTCTCGTTCTTACCAGCCTGCAGGTCGGACGCATTCGAAGCATGCGAGCCATACGTCCACCATGTTGTGTTATCCCCAGCCCACTTCAACGATACCCCTACAGCGGCTACGAAACCATCCTCGCTATCATCGCCCAAACCCACACAACTTGTCTCGCCGTACACCCCTCACGTTCTTACACTCCTCGTTTGCACTTTTCCAATCCTGGCATTCATCGTAGCCCTTCCTTCCTTCCCCATCCGCGAGACCTGTCTCGTTGCAGGGTTGTCTCCGTTCGTCGCTACGCATCCCCGTGTCCAAGGCCTATTCCCATACATCCTTCCCGTAATCCAGCGAGCAGCCCCTCTTATTGTGGCAAGAGCTCGTTTGGCACACGGAAGGCTTCTGGAACTTGCCAGTATGCTGAAGTTGGTCAAGAAGCGGGAACCATCCAAGCCTTCCAACGAACCCTCGAAGCCTGCGGCGATGGTGATTCAACGCATGATCGACAACGATCGTTTGACCGACAAGACCTGGAATTCCGAGATTGCAGAAGTAGACCTGTGGGAGAACGAACGCCTAGACAGTGAGTATCATTGGCTTGTGATGTGATTCTGCCTGCTGATTGAATTCCAGGTCTCATTCAACATGATCCCCACGCAATCACACAGACATCGCCGTGGAGCAAATCTCATTTGAAACCAGGAGAGAGGGCTGCATGGACGAGGGGCAGGGATGGGTGGAATGGCGTTGGAACTAGTGGGATGGCCAGCGGGATTGAAGCGAGTGGCGAAGTCAGGTACGTGGACTATGTCGTCCTTCGTCGAGTCTCGTATCTGATGAGAATGTAGCAGCAATCTCACATTCTCCCTTGCACCCGGATGGTCGTTCGTCGAAACAGAAGACTGGAGGAAAGATTGACCGGAGAGTGGTCTGGTGTGGGCACTGACGAAGGTACGATTTGTTACCATTCATTGTTTACAGCATTTGCTGACAATCCCTTCATCTAGATGGCTGGGTTTACTCGAATGACTCTTGGCTTGGTCCTCGACCGTCTCCATATTCCGCTGGGGGCGGAAGCGTGACGCGGAGAAGGAGGTGGACGAGGAGGGTGTGGTATGACCCCGAGCTGGCGAAACAGACCTAGGAAAGCTTCATCGACTTAAAGTTGCCAAGCAGGCGGGGTCTTGAAGTCCTTCCATGACGTAATGCGTGATAATTCCTACACCCCTCGGCGGTTCTGCCGCCAGGAGCCAAGTATTCTGCCTTTGCACGTTTTGTTGCCCTCCTTCGACAACGGCACTCGAAAGTGCTGTGTTTAATTATACTCCACTCGACATCATCCGTGGCACCGCTTGGCTCGATGCCGATAATCTATTCCCCCAGCAAGAACCATACAAAAGACGGAGAGTTATCCAATTACTCGCCCTCCCTTATCCCTAAACAAAACCCCGCCATGACTTCACCTTACCAGCCCGCCGTCGTCTTACCTCCCATCGCTGGCTCAAACTACCCCAACCAAGGGTGTCATGATGGCACCTGGTGCTTCAATACCTGTATATCCTCAAGGCTCAACGTATCCACTGCAGCAAGGGTCGATATATCCACCACAGCAAGGCAGCATGATGGCTCAGCCCATGGGATCGTCCATGCCCTATTACTCGTCCAACCCTTATGGTTCCAACCTTCTTCAACCCCAGCCAATCACTGCCATGCCGCCCAGCGGACCTGGTCCAATGCCCCTGCAATCGATGGGCATGCCAATATCCCGCCATCCTTCGCCTCTACCACCTACCTCAGTAACGGTCACTGCCGCGCCCATGGCCACGGTTCAACCCATGGCCAGTGCTCAACCAATGATGGCTGCACCAGGCTATGTTCAACAACCCACGTATGCGGCGTACCCTTCGTCCGCCCAGGTTTATGCGAACCCAGGACAGACTTCTGTGATTATAGAATCGAGTGGACGTCGACATGGACATCATCATCATGGGCACCATCACGGTCACCACCATCACCACCACCACCACCATGGTCAGCACTATGGTCTATGAAGCTCTCGATAGGTATTGAGGGAGGGGGAAGCTGGGCCTGTTGGACTTTCGATCTTGCGTATCAGATCACTAGCAAGCCATTCAAACACTCTGACAGCATCTTCGTTCACATTGTATCATTGTCAATCGCTTTGTTGTTTGTAATCTTTCTGTAGCTCTGCTCTAATCATAGTTCGATACTCCTGAGCTTCGTTGTGGATCAGACGGGAGTCTCTTCTGAGGCCCCGACCCCCAGTTCCCAAAGCTCAGTCATTGCGATGCTCCCTTGTCACTCTTATCTTAAGCATATCCCCTTGCTCTGTTTGCATATGTTTGTTTTTGCACATTTTCACTTGAGCAGCAGCTTTTCCTGTCAGGAAACCTACGCTGATTTTTCGCTAAACGCCAGACATCCCAAATACCTTTCCTTTCACAAACTTTCACGTCGTATTTCGACTGTAAAGAAGCGCTACGGTTCATCTTCTACCCGTTCTAAGGGCTTGGCGCGCGCTTCCGCATTCACCGACTGCACCACTGCGTTTGGACCTCCGTTGCTTAACAATTGACTATGGCACCGCTTGGATTGAAACTCGACAGCCGTCTTCTCTCGCACCCTCAGACTCGCTCACTGTGACATCGCCATCACCTCATTGGTGATTAGGCATCGCCCCGCTATCGCAGGGTGCGTTTGTCGTACCCTTGGGCTCACTTATTGTTACTGCATTGTTTCAGTCTGCCGTTCGCATTACATGGCATCTCGACCCGCGTCCGTAACGTCGAGCTCGCACCGCACAGATAGAGTGGCGTGGTATACAGTGGGGGGTTATAGTGAGATGATCTCAGAGTGGCTGTTGGTGTTTGCAACCTACCGCCGTAGCGAAGCGAGGCGTACCTTGTTCCTTCTATGGAAATCGTCCAGTGGCGTTCAGATAATAACTGGGCGCACCGACCCTCGAATGAGGCTTGGGAACGCGAGACAATGTCACTTTTCAGTCTTCGCGTAGCACGATTTGGAGTCAGTTGCAAAGGTGTCTCTAGGTGTACGTTGTAGATACTATTCTTTTTATGGGCAAATCAGGGCTCGCATCAAGTCCTGATGAAACGGGTATCTTCCTCTTCTATCAGCGCACGATTCTCTCACGGAATCTTCTCTCTATTGAATGTGAGCTCGACATCATCTCCTTGATCTGGACACCCATCATGATGGAGGGTCTGTCGGGCGAAATTTGGTTCCCAGAGTTCTGTGGGACCGTAGCGAAGTGCAGCGAGTCGTCGCCCAACCCACATTGAAACTACTGGCTTTGTTTCATTCCTCATCTTTGTTCTGTTCTGCCCTGCCTTGACCTGCGGTTGAGTGCCATGATCTCCTTCCATGGCAGCAGGGCGTACCTCACCATCACCACCATTCTTTTATCATATGGCTCGCGTGTGGTATTTGGCCAGTCTGGCCAGTATCTCGCCACCCTAGGAGACTTCGATGCCTGGCTGGGTAGTCTCCAAGGGACAGGTACTACAATCCAGTTTCTCAGCGGTGACTTTAGGAATCCGCCTGGACCAGACGATGTTCGAATCGTTGCTTGTTCGGAACGCAGAGGGGAGACCTGTGGGGGACGGTGTTACGGTTATCAAGGACGCCCTGGGGATACGTGTACACCTATACCCGACCGCAGCGCTGTAAACTGCCTAGCCGCCACAAAGCCCGTCAGGATGTGCTTCAGGACCACATGCGAGAGACAGTGCAACGACTATGTATCCTGCGGGGTTCCATTGAGACATGGATTCTGCTTCACACCCGATACCCATTCAATCCAGTTCTTCGGTGCGTCTCCTCGTCTCCCATGTGAATGAACTTTTCTTGAGACTCCTCTATAGCAAGCAATACCAATATCACTCAACCTGAAGCAACAACTATCCAGGGACCACCGCCCGCACCCGCCAGCAGCTCAGCGCCGGCCACGGCAACGTCTAGTGCATCGGCTTCTTCGCCTCCAAGCAGTAGCCAAGCCACGTCGAGCGTGAATGCAGGCCCTGTAGCTTCTTCAGACACCAATGAGGATACCACCAAACTAGGTGCCATCCCAACATCCGCTTCAAGCAGTACAGAACAAGTTACCGCTGGTGTACCAACGCCGCTCTTCTCTACCGCGACCCGTCCTTCTTCTTCAACCTCTGCCACAGGAGTAGCCGGAGGGAATGGCTCAGGAACTGATGCCAACGGTAACCCAATTGAACAGGCGGGCTCAACGTCAAAGGTCGGGACTGGTGCGATTGTGGGCATTATCTTCGGTGCTCTAGGAATTATCATTGGCGCCATCCTAATCTTCGTATGGCTCAAGAGACGCCAGAAGAATAACGATTCGACGTCTTTCAACCCCTTGCTAATGGGCAAGTCGATACCACTCATTGGTGTCAGCCCAGCACCAGGTCAAACACCGACGCCCCTTCCTCACTCCCGCTCGACCTGGTATTCGACAGCAAAGTTTCCCAATTTCGGTTATCAGAAGTCCATCCCCAGTCGCTCCGGCTCCCCAGAATATGGGTTCGCGGATGATCGTTCTGGGGCGCTTATGTCGGAGAAAGGGACATGGCGTTGAGCAGGTTCTTATTTTATTTATCAATGTCGCTCTTTACCCTTAGCTTCACTCATTTGTATGTAGAAACAGCCTCCTACATGTACTCTTTTGTGCAGTCTGCCCCTCTCCGATATCTCGGAGGAACCATGTACTATCGGCTCGTCAGCGCAAGTAATCTCGTGTATAGACGCGCCTTTGGAAATGCCGGCGCATATTGAGGTGTTCATTCGAGTTTGTCAACGCAGTCTGCTGCGAGATGTGCCGCGAGCCTCGAGGTGTTGAATTTCATCTCGAGAATTGAACCCCGCGATCAAGGGCGCCTGATCTCGACGCTTCTTCAAGTTGTCCTTGACCAGCATGTCCTTTCCCTATCGTTTATCGTCGCTTTTCTGGACAATCTTCTCGACATAATAGGGATATCAGGATTAACACAGACTATTCTCTCCTTCGCTGGGCTCAGCAACTGGGCGATCTACCCGACGGTGACCGCATTCGCACAATGGTCCAGAACTGTCTTATGCAACCGGACTCGTCTGAAGCCAGGAGAACAAGCTGTGCAGACTAGAGAGAGAGAGAGAGAGGTATTGCGTGAATTAGGCTGTCACTGGTGGAACGAAGAGTGTGAAATCTAGGTCCGTGTGTCACGTTTTCACTCACCAGGTCTTGTGTGTGACGAAAACAATCGCCCTAGTCGCGCGCCTCAGGAGGATCGTTTATCAAAATGGGAAACCTGACAAAATATTTGACCATAAGGCTGTCCGTTGTGGGTGCTGTCAAGGGTATGACTCACTATTGTATATCGACCATGGCCCTTCACTGACGATCCCCTCCCTTAGATGGCTTGATTTATTCCAATGGCTTTGCCTAGAACATCTCCCTGTTCCGCTATAGGTTGAAGCGGTGGATGCCTGGGCTAGCACGAACAGATCTCCCCAAAAGCCTCAGGCCTCAGACCTGAAAGTTGACTCGCTCGCGAGGTTCTGCGATGACGCAATGAATGATTGCTTTTGGCCTTTACTAGTTCTTGCGCCCAGAAGCCAAGCAGCACTACATTCAGCTATGTCCAAGGCTACTCCACTCAGCATCATACACGGCATCGGTTGACCAGTTGCTCCCATTGCTTGACAATCTATTTCCTCGCGAACGAAATCCATACAAAAGGGCTGGAAAGCCCCAATCGATCCAGTTTGCTGCATTTATCCTTCGATCAACCTCGCCATGAATACACCCCAGCAGCCAGCCATTGTCGTCTTACCTCCCGTTGGTGTTCCTATGGGCTCAACGTTCCCGAACCAGGGCACCGCAATGGCACCTGGTGACGGAATGCCTGTTTACCCTCCTCAGGGCTCAATGTATGCACCGCAGCAAGGGTCAATGTATGCGCCCCAGCAAGGCTCGACGTATGCACCACAGCAAGGCTCGGTATATCCACCACAGCAAGGTTCGATATATTCGCCGCTGCAGCCTGCCATGATGCCTCCGCCCATGGCACCTACCGGTCAATCAATGCCATATTATTCGTCCCCCTCCCAACCTCCCGCAGTCCCATTACAAGCTCAACAATTCATGCCGCCAGGTGGACCCGGCCCAATGCCTTTGCCAGCAACGGGTATGCCTATGGCCCCATCCATGGCGATGTCACAGCCAATGATGGCTGGTGCGGCACCAAACTTTGCTCAACCCGCGTACTCGGCGTATCCGAATTCAGCTCCTGCATATCAGAATCCAGGGCCAATGCCAATGATCGCGGAATCGGTCGGACACCGTCGCGAACATTATCATCGACATAATCAAGACTATCCTGGAGCTGATAATGGAGCTGGGTATGGGTTCTGAATCGCTCGATGAGGATCACGGAGGAAGGGAGATGTCGAGAACGTTTCTAACACCCGCAGATATCCCTTGTCGTTCAGTTTACTGTCGTTTTTCCCCTTGTTTCAGGGCCCTCACTGTGTATTACTTTGTGTGTGGGGTTCTGTTGGATTTGGGTTTAATTAATGCTCACGAACCTGGTTCAAGGATCGTGGGCTCCTGCTGGTCATATCTCTGTGTTTCAAGCGGCGGCGAAGCGGCGTGCGATATCATGGTCCACTTTTAACTGACTGGAGAGACTCCCGCTCTGTCAGAAAATCGTCCATAGCTACCATCCGGATCCTGTATGTGCCAAAGAGTCCCGTTCTAGCTTAATTGTGCAATGCTCTCAGCATAGCAGGGCTTTTATAATAGAAGCCACAGAATAAAATAGCACGGCTTGGCGTCCCTTCCACTCTTCTACACGACCGAATCATCGTCTATATCATGTCTTGATGAAATGAGCAACCTCCTCTTGTATTCTAAGCTGCATCTGACGCGATCTTCTATCAGACCGAGTGCGAAGTTTCCCGCTACTTCTTTGATCTGCATATCCATCGATCGTGACCGAGATTCAGAGGAATACTGATATCTAAAATGCTGTGGTACCGTATCAGAACATGGGAATTCGTCTTTCAGCTCACAATAAATCTACCAGGCCTACTTCGTTCACCACTTTTGCCTTGATTTACCCTTCCCTACCCCTCAACGAAGCGACGTGATGCCCCGCAACTTCACTCGAACTTGTCTTGCTGGTGTCGCTATTCTCCTTTCGTGTGGTTTGAGCCCAGGACTGGGCCGGTATCTTGCCCTCCCGAGCGACTTAGATACATGGCTGAAGGCCGCAAGGGATGCAGGAACAACAGTCGAATTCGTCTTTGGTTCTGATTTCCAGAATCCCATGGTCGCAGATGACGTTCGCATCGTCACTTGTACTACGAAATTCGACAACAGCACCTGCGGGGGGCGCTGTTGGGCATATCAGGGGCCTCCCCTGCGTGAATGTGCACCCAGCGCACCGGACGGTTCTACTGTGAACTGCCTAGCTGCCACAGTGCCAATCGAAATGTGTAACAGAAAGGATTGCAGTGACAAGTGCAATAGATATATCCACTGCGGCGATCGCTTGAGCAATGGATTCTGCTATACTCCCGATACACACTCAGTTCATTCTTCCGGTGCGTCTTCCGATCTCTCAAAAGCACCTGTAGGTTCAAACACGTGTGCTTCTGCACCGTAGGTAACAATGCAGGACCTCCCGACGCACCGCCTAGCGAGTCGTCGCATGTCAGTACCAGCAGCTCATTGCCATTAACGTCCAGAGAGACGATTCCTTCTCAGTCCATCAGCACACAAGGATTAGCGGGAGTGTCCACAGGAACTCTAGCGTCTACCACAAGCGTTGAAGCATCGTCGCCTACCAACTTAACACCGCATACCGATGGGCACCCAGGCGGTAGCGATCCGGCACCAACAATATCATCCAGTACAACTCCCTCGCCTCTGGAAACCTCTCCAGAGACGGCAAGTAATTCAGCCATGGTTAATACCAGTGGAACGGGGAGCTCGACATCAAAGACGCGGGTTGGCGCCATTGTGGGCATCGTCTTTGGTTCTCTGGGACTCGTCGTTGGTATCATCCTGACCTTCGTGTGGCTCAGAAGACGCCAGAGGAACGCAGCATCAAAGTCCTTCAACCCTCGCCTCATGGTCAAGTCCATACCTCTCCTTGGTATCAGCCCAGCAAGTCGTACATCGCTCGCAGATCGACCTCCGGGCTCCCTGTCCCATCCTCAATCTGGCTCTCACTCAAGCTGGTACGCTACACTGAAGCTTCCCAGTTTTGGATATCAGAGGTCCCTTTCAAGCCGTCGTCACTCGGCAACGATGGAGGATTATTCTTCAGTCTCAGATGGTAGCACCTCTGTTCCCGTTGAGCAATCTGTGACCATTGCATCTGAGATGCGAACGAGGAACGTAGCATAATTTCGTAGGGTGGGGGACATCTTTTTACAGCTGCGAGATCCATATGTCCTCCAGAACTCTACGTATACGTAGCTACACCTGGAGACTTGCTGTCATCTTAATTTGTCGGCTGTAGTAGTGCGTTTTATTCATTGATGAGGGAACTCGATTTGTGCTTTTTAGACAGTTACTCTTACGAATATGGTTTATAGACACCTCATCTAGCGACGGAACATATACATGAAGCTCATTTGTAAATCTTTCACAGTTCATTAGATGTAACTGTGTTGGTCGGAAAGTCCCGCAATGATCTGCAATGTTCCTTACCAAATTGTAGGTCCGCGATCAATGCGTCATAGTGGGTGCTGTTCCTTCAAGTCCTCGACCACGATGATGTCCTCTGCCCGCTGTCTGTCATGACCATCTCGATTATACAACGAATGAGAACAGACTATAATGCCTTCAATTTTTCCCCTCAGCGATCAGACGATATCCACGGCCTGACAGACGACCGGGACCGCAAGAAGCCCTGCCTTTCTGATTCTTCCTCGAAAGAACCCTGGGATCGGAACCAGCGTTGGAGATCATCAGATTGAACAGCTTTTCTACGAAGGGCACCGCAAGCACCACCTTCCTTGTAAACAGCTGAGCCCGGAGGCTCCTGCGTCAACCGTGCGCCGTTGGCCGACGTGCGGATGAGAGGCGAGGTCGCCAAGATATTCAGAGCCCATGCCGTTGCTTATTGGCACATCAACCTTTGTGAAGCTGGTTGGATCATAATGCCTGGTGAGATAGCCTTGTACGTCGCTCCGCTCAATTAAGGTTTCTTCCGCAAAGTACTAATTCTTGACCCAGTTCAACAAATACATCTGATCGCAGGCAAATTTCAGTTTTGTTTGCGCCAGATACTGCCTCAGCAGCATGTCAACAAGGGATATCAGCATGATTCGCGTTGCCGCGGTCTGCTGCACTTCAAGGCCCGAACTCGACACCAGGAGCAATCCACTCATTCTCACTCGCAGTGCCCACGCCGCCCGACTTGGACAGGAAGGAAGGACATGGTGACTTTCGTGCGTTCTGCCGTCTGGCCTGCCATCGTGACTGTCTTGATCACTCACGGCGCCCATTTCGCATTCGGCCAATACCTCGCAACTTTTGAAGACCTCCTTAATTGGCATCGAACCACGGCGGCAACGGTCCACTTCGTCTACTCCAATTTGAATATCGACACCCCTCTTGGCCCCTCGGATGTCCGCCTCATCTACTGTTCAGAGTACAACGAACCTGAGGGCACATGTGGTGGAGAATGTTGGGTCTACCAAGGACCTGGCTCTCAATGTTGGCGACCACCGCCTTCCGTCGTGAGCTGCTTAGCTGCGACGGGAAATATTGAAATGTGTTGGTTGGAGGATTGTACCGATTGCCACACCTACGATACGTGTGGGACGAGACTGGAACATGGATTTTGCTGGACACCGGACACTCACTCCATTCGCCTGTTTACCTACAGTGAGTCTCGCTTTTCTTAATCTGTACAACGCAATCTCTGACATGTTCGGTTTACGCTGAATAGCGAATAAAATAGAACCTACCCCGTCAGTTCCGTCTCCATCTAGCAGTAGCACGCGCCCTGCACCCTCCAATTCAACTCAACCCTCGGTTTCATCATCCTCTAGTCGGACTTCCGAAAGCTTAGCTATCGTGCCAGGCTCCACTAGCGGACTATCTTCCCTTCCGTCCAGTAACAACACCTCCTTGTCGTCATCCAGCAGTGGAATTTTGTCGTCCCTCCACAGGAGCTCATCGCCCTCCACCTCTACATCATCCCCTCAGTCGAATGAACAGAATTCGCCAAAGGTACTACCAGTTGGCGCAATCGTCGGCATAGCACTGGGATCTCTAACAATCATCCTCGCTATTACCCTCTCCTGGTGCTGGTGCAGAACAAGGCAAAAACCAAGGGCTATAAAGGCGTCCAAGCTCCCTCCCGCTGAACCTTATATCGTTGAGGGGTGGTCAGTCTCAGGCGCCGTTTCCACTGTTCAGTACTTGTCCAAGACGCCGCCGCATACCGTATATTCCCAAGCAACCAGCACTGCGTCAGGCTCCAAGAGAAGCTTCGTAAATTTGCAACGCCCTGCTGCGACCCGTAGGGAGGTTGTGCATGAGGACAGCGGCATGCGTATTACTCCCTCTATGATTCACAAAGTCCCAGTCGTCGAGAATCCTCCACCCTACTCGTCATAGGGGGGGGGTCTCTAGCAAGGGTGACGGTGCTTGTTCGGGCTCATACCCAACGCCTACACCAATCGCTGCGCTGTTTGTACATACCCGAATTCACTTTCATTGATTTCGAGCTCAAGAGGGAAAATGCATTTGATCATGTCGCACCTTTTCGACGTCGTTCCTTCAACTCCCTGCGAATCCACCAATTCAAAGAAGTTTCCGTATTTATCCCCGCTCTGATCAAGCGCACGAGCATAGGCAAACGCTACAACCGCCCTCTACTCGGCTCCTCTCTCCCCGCGCCCAACCCCCCTTGGGTGCGAGAGAACTGCATCATGAACCAACAACCATCATCCTGGGATTTAGCACTACATAGTCGTTGCTCCAATCATGATTGCCCTCGCTTGCGGTAGGAAAGTCGTTGGAGTTCTCGTTGATGAACCTTTCATGCACTGCAACATCACGGATAAAGTGCCACTCCGCGCATCCAGGGCTCGCTCGTGGGCTATGTACGTGGGCACATTGCTGACGACCGCCTCTGCCACAGCTACTTAACTGATGGATCTCCAAAGGATGGCCGATGCAGTTGATTACGGGAAGGTTTATCCAGCGCCCTGCGGGCTGAACTCTGTCGCGAAGGGACGCTAGCGACAGAATTAATTCACATGCATTGCGGCAGAGTAATCGAGGATATGGTATATACCCCCTTTGCGTCAGAAAAACCGATAAGATTTCTTCGTTGCTCGCTGCACCCTGCATTCATAAACAAGGGCGAGAGTGGAAGTCATGGTGGAGCGTCAGTCCCATGGCTGTACCGCGCTTATCACGCTCTTCCTTTCCGGTTACGTCTGGAGGGATGGTCACTTTCTGGAGTTGTCTCCGGTATACAATACCTGGCGAAACCGCTAGCCCATGCAGTGCGGTCCCAAGTGACTTGCAACGCATCGACCTCACAAGATGGAGGTATTCGTATCACATTTTACGTCATTGGACAGGTCCCTGTAGAAGACTCCCCACCAACTCGCCCTGATGGGAGCTCGGGAGGCTCGCCGATAGCTATTTTTACAGACTAAGTCAACGCTGGCTGTATATTCCCATATGACACCCAAGCGGGCTGGTCAGCCCTAACTCACTCGATTGCACCATGATCAAGCCCCAGTATGACTAGTTAGTATTGGTTGCTCTTAATGGGCTCAAGCAGGTTTCGTTTCTCGATCTATTAAGGTAAACCCCAAAGCGGCGGAATCAGCGGGAACACAGCTCAACTAACCCATGGTGTCCTCTCCGTCCCTGTTCAGACATTGTCCCGCCATCAACATCAATACTGCCGCCGGCTTCACTCTGATCGAAAGACCTTCGTAGACCAGACGAACATCCTCAAACATAAGGACAGCCATTTCAGTCAGCGTCCTCTTGAGCTCAGTTGCCGACAACTGGCTCTGATACCACCCAAGGCCAAAGATCACCAGGGGAAGGGACAGATGGCGCACAGTTGTGTCGGAGATCCGTTGAAGCTGAGGCATCCGCAACCCATCTCGCACCGCATCTTTGGAGTACATCTATCCCCTCAAATCCTTTTGGTGATCCCCCATTCCTACACACATCGTCAAGATGGTCGTGTTCAGCCTTTCCAAGACCACCGCTCCTTCGTCTTCGCTGGCGCTTTCTTCTCCCATGGCGTCCGCTCTGCTCTTTCAGAGTATCCTCGCTACCCCGCAAGGTTTGAGCGCGTGGTTAAAGACCACAAATGCGACCGTCGATTTTATCGGCTCGGATTTCAGCACTCCCCTTGGGCCCCAGGAAATACGCCTTATATACTGCACCCAGCGCATTGGAAGCACATGCGGTGGGAAGTGCATTGCGTACCAGGGACCGGGCGCTCAGTGCCTTCTGCCTGCGTTTCGATCCTCCAGCTGCTTAGCTGCTACCATGAACGTTTTGATGTGCTACAAAGGGGACTGCAGCGACTGCAATCGCTATGCCAACTGTGGCGAAAAACTCGCTGACGGGTTCTGCTCTACACCCAACACCCACTCTATACAGCTCTTTATTCCAACTGGTGAGTCTCTGATTTTTCGTCGCAATGTGGATTAGCCCGCTGACATAGTGGCTACCAAAGGGAGTGGGGATGGTGGAAACAGCACTAGCCTTCTACTATCGACCCCCAGGTCTGACAAACATGAGACTTCTTCCACAACTTCGATCTCAATCTCAGCATCTCCTATTCTCGCCAGTAGCAGCGCAAAGATGCCAGAGTTTGGTGCTAGCTCTTCAATTCAGCTGGGTAGCACCGTGTCTGTTCCTCCAAGTTTCTCTACTCTTACTCGGATACTCGTCTCTTCATCCAACCATGTGGCGTTACTCCCAACCAGTACCACGAGTATTTCAACCGAAGAGCTAAGCACAGGGTCGCGATTTCCAGTTGGTGCGGTCGTGGGCTCAGCAGTGGGAGCTTTGGTGATGATTGCTGCTACTCTTGTCCTCATCCTTTGGATTCGTAACCACTCAAAGCATAAAAATATGCCGGCTTTCGAATTTCTAGGACAATCCGCTGTGCCGCAGTCCATCCCATCGACCCCAACTTCGTTGCCCCTTGCACGCCGTAATTCATCCTCAAGCTGGGGTACCTGGGGAAAGCTCCCAGAATTTGGCCACCAACTATCCACTGCCCAACGTTCTTTCTCCATAGATGATATGTCTTCCAACTCAGACATCAGCACAACGATCTTCCATCATCCCGAACACGGATCCTCAAAGTCTCGTCCGTCAGGAGGTCAGAGCCACATCTTCTTCTTAGATGCACCAACAACGACGGGTATAAGCTTTGGAGTAGATGTTCAATCCATAGTTTGATTCCCGTCTCAACCAGACAAAGAACCATTTGTGCCGCCTCAACTGTGCATTAAAATGTATACTGCCATCCATCCCTGCCAAGTAGGCTGTACCTGATGAATGCGATCCACTTCGACTATGATGGTACGCCTTCAAGTCAAATTTAAACTGTTATCGCGAAATGAATGAAACACAATCACGCCAGGGACATCATGATGTAGATGCGCAGAACTTGAGATGCTGTGGGTGAAGTTGGAACGACCTTATTTCTCTAGATCCAGCCGCCTCTCAGATCTCAACCTCAGCCCAACCCATCCGTAAGTTCAAGCAGATGGTCACATTGAAACTAGTCATCACTGGCGTCTTCCTCGCACGCTGTGTCTTACCGCCAGTGGTAGGGCAGCAGTTCATCGCCACTATAGAAGAGCTTAACATATGGTTCGGAAAAACGGACGCACATATTAGCTATATCGGTTCGAACATCACCACCTTGACTCCCCTCTCGCCCTGGAGACATCCGTCTTGTATACTGCACAACGGTCATGGGGAAAAGATGCGGCGGGGAGTGCTTCACATACCAAGGGCCGAGGGACAGATGTATGCAGCCCTTACATTTTGAAGCGGCTGCCTAGCTGCAACCAAAGGCATAGAAATGTGTCATGAAAGCGATTGCACGGATTGCAATCTCTACACTAGCTGTGGGAAGCGTTTGCGGCACGGCTTCTGCGCTACTCCATCCACCAATTCCATTTCCCTTCTACCTCATGATATGGGTTGTACCTTTCCTCGCCGTAGTAACAGTCATTGGCTAACTTCCTCTTGATGGCAGAGGATCCAGTGATTACATCTACTTTCATACCGAATCAGGCAGTACTGTAAAATCGCAAATTATAGCAATTTGTCACGTCACACCCCCCCATGGTATGGTTAATTTTGAAATTGTCACGTCACAAAATGGCCAAATGGTTACGAGGATGGGCAAAAAATAATCACTAATTTCCTATTATTTATCGAGAATTATCGCACAAGATGCGTCCTAAAGGTGTATTTGAGCCCAAGCGGAATGATTCCTAGACGATTCAAGGCATTAGGGCACTCCAGACCTCGTCATCAGGGAAGTACTCTAGATCCAGGCTCCTTTTACTTGGCTATAGCACGCATGCGAGAGAAAAAAGCTCTATAAGTTCTGGTATATTCGTGATGATTGAACAGCTCCTCGACCACATAACATTTGAGAACAACATTACCTACCGTCTTCCTGGCTACTCTGGTGCTTAAACCTGCGAGAATGGTTACTGTCACGCCAGGAATCCGACAAATGGTTGTGACAAAACCAAATGGTTATGTCACGCCTGGACCCCCAATGGTTATAATTTGCGATGGTACAGTATCTCCAACACCAGCTCCTCCCCCTCACAGCGCAGGCATACCTCAACTAACACCCTCATCCATCACGTCCACCGACAATAACATAAACCCAGCTTCGAAATTCCCGGTTGGTGCCATCGTCGGGGTTGTAATGGGTATTTCTGCCATGATTCTCGCCGCTTTCCTGGTCTATCGCTGGATTGACAAGTATCGGAAGGGTGCAGATCGGTTCGTTGCCCGCATTGACTCGGACATTCCAACCGTGGCGCATCCACTTCCAGGAATCCCAATGTCGGCAACTGAGCCCAGGGCTCTTCCTGCCACTTGGAACCGTCCTCCTGAGAAGCTACCAGAATTTGGCTACCAGCTGTCGCTTTCCCACCGGTACTCCATCGACGATGTATTTACGCCCTCCGATGCCAGTATCTCAAACTTGCAACATCATCGGGCTCCTCCTTCTCCAGATACCCTTCTTCAAGACAAGATGGAGCGAACACTTTCCTGGCTACAACGAAAGTAGGGACAGGTGCCACTTTCGAGAATGAAAAAAGGTCATTAGCGACTAGCGGACACTTGTATTCTGTAGCAAACTCCATGTAAATGCTCGAGCGGCAGTAACAGAAAATTTGCTTCTGGTGAGCGTGGCTGGCCAAACTCTCTTCTCTCACCTATGCTACTCGTTACCTCTCTGACGAAGCGCGTCTGGCCGTGGCCGCCGGGTCTGCCGAATGCAGATAGACTTTGTGTGCACATAGAGTTCCGCGTGGACTTTCGCGTGATATGTGGCTCCGCGAAAACCTTCAGAATATTGCTTCCGACCAAGTGCTTTCTGTTATGACGGTATTTCTGTGCCTTGAGGGCGATCCGCGGGAGCCATGATGCAGATCAGTAGAATTTCAGATAACATCGCCGCATCGCTGCATCCGAGAGTTGTGATTGATTTCTCACCGCTTCCTCTTTCTCTTCTCTCTGGCCTGCTCTTCCTTGTTCTTGCACTGTCATTCTGGGCGAGTGGAGGACAAGATGGCGTTCGAGCTCGCTGGCGTCTGGATCGCCATCGCATACGTCTTCCTCACTCACTGCACCCACTTCACACTCGGCCAGTACCTTGCCACCCCTGACGACCTGAACTGCATGGTTACGGACCACTGGTACCACCGCAAACGTCGAGTTTATTGGCGCATGACTTCAATACGCCTCTTGGTCCCTACGGATGTACGCCTCATCTATTGCTCGGAGCGCATCGAGAATACAACCACCTGTGGTGGGACCTGCTTTTGCTTACCAGGGGCCTGGCTCCCAGTGCATGCTGCCAGTCTTGCGCATCGCGAACTGCCTGGCCTGCAACGAGAAATGTACATATGTGCTTCACTAAGGATTGTAATGATTGCAATCTTTATAATAGCTGTGGAACCCGTTTAGATAACGGTTTCTGCTTCACTCCTCAAACGAATTCCAGTTACGACTTCCAGTCTACGGTACTGTCACCTTGCCTTTCCTGACAGATAAGATTACTTAACCCTTGCAGTAAACGACATCATACCCGAGCTCCTCATCCGCGGTTCCCCCCGCAACTACTGCATCGTCCGCCGTCTTCCAGCAGATCCCCTTCGCCGTCAACGAGCGAAGTCAAGCTCTCGACAATCGTCTAGTACACTTCCAGTCGGTGCCTATCGTGGGGATTGCTCTAGGAGCTGTCGCGATTATCCTCGCCACTATTTTATTCGTCATATGGATCCGAAGGCGCGATAGGCACCAAGAGATGCGAGAAGCCAATCTTCACCCTCCTCCTACACCCTTCAGACCAGCAGGAATGCCCATTGTGGCCCCGGGAAGGCTTCCAATGCCAGCGCCAGCGCCATCGACCGTTTCCAGCTCTTCATCAGGTTGGGCTCCTCAACACCCCAAGCTAGCCAATTTTGGCTACGACTTGTCTCAGTCGGGGCCCTCACATACGGCAAACCCTTCCTTCTCGAGCTCGGATGCGAGCAGCTCGTTGGCTTTCCAGCGTCCAGCCCAAAATCCCGCCATGGACATCATTCACGAAGACAGTGGAGAGCGGATCCGGTTCTCTTTGTTACAACAAGGCCAGGGGCCAGTTGAACATCCACCGCCCTATTCGAGCGCCTGAATCCCGTGGTTCAAGGAATTAGTCGCTGGGTGGTGCAGCGGGATGCCAACCGCGAAAGAACCCTTGCGATGTCGAAGTGCATATACATTAATATTTGGACGATATACTCAATCCATTTGTTCAGTATGGCGTTGGCCTTGGTGACCATGTCTTTTTCATAAGTTCGGGTGAGATATCCCCATGCTTGGCTGTCAGTTAGGTCAAGAATGACCGTGGCCTATGAGCGCTTGAAAGACGATAGGGGTTGTCGCCCATTCGGGCACATCGGTCTCGCTGCGGCTGAGAAAGTTTGTCGAGGATCAGCAGCACAAGCCGTTTTCCCATTCCCTCGACTATGGATTCTTATCATTTCTTCTTCTTCTCAACCCATCTCCCGTCGCGTCGGGCCCTCCTTCGACATGCTGTCGTCCGCTAGTCGACATTCCCGGTTCCTCCTGGCCTTAGCACTCATCAGCGCTTCGTTTACTTCGGCTCAGACGCCTTATGGAACCACCGTCGCTGTCCTGGATGACTGGATGGCAAACACTGATGCTACCCTGACCTTCAGGGGTTCAGGGCGTGGCTCTTCAGTTAACCCATTCGAGGCACGGGTCATCTGGTGCACATCACGAAATGGCGGAGTATGTGGAGGGGAGTGTACTGTCTACACCGGAAGGGGTGACCAGTGCTTTGCAGCGCCAAACACATCTTGCGTGGCTGCAACGACCGATATCACCTTCTGCGCAAGTACAGCTTGTACAAGCCCTTGTAACGTATATCGGTCGTGTGGAACGCGCATGGACTCTGGGTTTTGCTTTACACCATGGACAGGGTCTGTTCAGCTTCCGGCAGGTACGTTAGCAGGAAAAGGAACTGGCACATCGCTGACTTACTTCAATCCTAGTGGAAGGGACGAGCTCAAGCTCCTCGTCGTCCTCAACGTCAAGTTCTAGCAGCTCAACCAGAGAGCCGGAGCCCACCCCGCAACCACAACCACAACCAACGCCCTCGACTGATGACGATCCGCCGCCTTCCACTCCCCCAGTGACCAGCTCAGACCCACCTGCGTCTCGAACATCAACGCCGGTTTCACAGTCCTCGACATCGTCCTCGTCGTCCTCGCTTCCATCTGCCCGGCGCTCTTCGGCGCAGAGTGATGCATCTCTACCCACAGGCGGTGTAACTGATGATGCCAACAAGGACGATAATTCGTCCAGCTCTGAATCCAGCGAGCAGAAGAAGAGCTCGTTCCCTATTGGAGCTATTATTGGCATCGTCCTAGGCACCCTGGTTATCATCTGTGCCACCATCCTCATCATCTTCTGGCTCAGATGGAAGCAGAGGCGCGAACAGAATGCGTCAGACGACTTTGCAGGAACGACGGTCCCCTTTATGCAAACTTCACCCTTTGGGTCTCATCCTTCAACTCCTGCGCTCCTGTCGTATACCTCGGGACCGTCGAACGGTTATGTTTCCCCAGCTCTCGTACCGCCCGCCGATGCTTCCCATACGCGCTCAACAAGCGACCTAACCTCTACGGTGTCATCTTCAACCTTTTCGCGCCCATTACGGAAAGGAGAGGCTCTGAGTGGGCCAGTCTCGAGACCTACCGACGAGATACCTCAGGGCCAGTTTGTGGTTGTTCATGCAGACAGCGGCGTTCGTGTTCCTGGTCCTCAGAATGGTGCGCAACCTCTCGAGCTACCACCGATGTATACCCCTTCATGATAGCCTTGGACTATGTATCGTATCTGATAGATTCACGTCACTCTTTTTATCAATCTCCATCCTTTTCCTCAGCATAGCCTACTTATTTACATACCATAGCTTGATCTTCACCAAGCCAAGTAAGTACCATGTGCAATCACCGTCGTCGCTGCTGATAGCGGGCATCACGGTTACAGAGTTTGATGTGATCCCCTTCTTCGAAGCCTCCATGTTTCCCGACAAAAGCTTGTTCGTGGGACAAATTGGTCTTGAGCACACTTGGGTCCTGTCCATCACCTTTCAAAGCGCTCAGGCAGCGAAGAGCTTCAAAAGATTTACAAATGGCTCGCTATTCCTTCAGCCAGATTAGCGCCGGGATCGCCATTACGCTCCTTTCGATTCCTCGTCTCGTGGCAGGCCAACGTCCGAAGGGTTATCTTGCAAGCCCAGAGGATCTCGAGAAATGGATAGCAGAAACGGATGCCACCGTCAACTACATTGGACCTGGGCGCATTAGTCCCATTAATCCGTTTGAGGTGCGAATTATATGGTGCTCAGAACGGCGGGGGGATGTCTGCGGAGGGGAATGCACGGTCTACACCGGCGGAGGAGATCAATGTATGAGGACCATGCAGTCGACAGCATGCCTTGCTTCGACCAGCAACATCAGGTTCTGCGCTACCGACACATGCGAGCCGGCGTGTAATCTCTATGACGAGTGTGGTGTTCATATGGACAGTGGCTTCTGCGTCACTCCCCATACAAGTTCTATCCAGATTGTCACCAGTGTGTACCGACGTTTCCTTATTTTGTCAAAGTGCTCAATGTTTGCTATTAGCTGGCGGAGAGGATGATACTCCCCCCAGTCCCGGGTTCGAGACGAGCAGCCCCAGTTCCTTAACCTTTGCCCAACCTACACCTACAAATCCGCAGACGCACATACCACCTCTCCCAAGTAGCCCAGCAGCTACGGGCGCGGCTGCCCAGCCAGGGGAATCAGGATCTAGCGAAAACAGCGGCGCACTTCCAGTCAGCGCGATTGCTGGAATCGTTCTTGGAGTCCTCTTCATGCTAGGCGCTTCCATCTGCGCCGTCCTATGGCTGCGATACAAAACCCGCCGACTGAGCATGGTCACACATACACCTCCACCACCACGATCACCTCCACAGCACAATATGCCCGTGTCCTCGCCGCCTATGCATTCACTCTACACCACAAATGATCCCCCCATGCACCAGTACCAGCGCAGCCCAACGACGGATTATGACATGGAATCCATGTACACCTCGAATCCCGGATACCCCGTCACCATGTCCTCAATGTCGTATGCATCGGCCCCAAGCGTAGCGCCCAAACCTCCACCTGTACCTGGGATGCCAAGTTCAGCAGGGGCGAAAGGGCATGACAGGGCACTCAGACCAGTGAATCGGGATGAGGAAGGCGACGACGATGACAGTCGAAGCTTTGGGCATTATCTCGTTCACAGTGATAGTGGATACACCCCTCATCGAGTGGATTCAGCTGAAGTTCGTCCTCACTATACCCAGTAGCTTCTAATCAATCGTTTACATCTTCTGTGTGCGCTCGTGATATTCTTTGCGGCTCTGTTCATCTCTTCACTCTCTTCTATCAGAGAAGAACAAAGATCACATGGAAATCATGCACAGGTAAGGACTGATTGAGGGCTTCGAATGACGCTTCCCGAGGATCGAACAATGCATTGACCGAGTTCTTAGTCAGAAAGAAGAAGCAAATCACAGGGCTTTTGGTTCCAAGGGCTCAAGATCATCCCTTATCCTTCGTTTCCAACCATAGACATTCACCGGCACCGTTGAGTGGAATTGAAGTAGGGTTTGGCCATATGGGCCAGGTGCACCAGAATCCAACCCTTACCCGAGTCGGATAGCTAACTTGCTAGCCATACCACATAGATTCCTGGAATGGTTTTGCAGAAGACTATAGTAAGGAGATTGGGATTAAAAAAAGAAAAGCTGCAACTCTCGAGTTCTACAGTGCCTCTACATGCTGTCCCCTAGGTAGAAAGTACGTCTGAGCAAGAGCATAGACCGCGTGCAAGCTCCCTATCCTCCAGCTCAATGCCAGGCGACGAGCGATACCTCCCCAAAGGCCTCAGAGCCCTCCCTTCACCGCTTTTATACCCTCCTACCCAAACACGGATGAACGCGAACACATTAGTCTCCCCAAAGGTTGGCCACCGATTTTGCAACCCGGCCTGCCTCCACCAGGCGATATATTTATCCTCCATGCTCGGCATTTGGTTGCCCAGTGTTTGACGATGGTCGTTGTGAACCCTGTCATTAATGATGATGTGAGTCTGCAATCCCTGTAGCACCACTGTTCTTGTGGAAGGATATACCGCCTCAAAAACCCAAGATATCCAGTCCAGGATATAAGAAGTCAAATTGTCTTTAAGAGCGTGCCTCAAGCTTACTTCCATGAACTCGAGTGACGCAAAAGAGCTGAGGGGGAAGATATGGCTTGGGATTAGGGAGCTCAGGTCAAGATGCAGGCATCTAAGCGACCTCACAGATAACCTCAAGACCAACAGGTGCTCTCGGTCCAACATCTCATTGGATCCTTGGAGATGGAGATGAGTGATACCGGGTAAAGAATGGCCTCCTATTATCTTCCCGCTTTCAGGAAGCGACTCGGGATCCCAATTATCAAAGGAGAGTCGAAGTGCAAGGGTGGTTGAGCCCCGGAGGGCTAGTCCTCGTAAATTTGGAAATGAGGGAGGGTTCGGATAGTGAGCGGTTCTATGCTGGCACGCTACATCCCAGATGTACTCCCACACCGTCATGTCAAGCTCCAGATACTTGATCGAGGCGCACAGAATGTTTGAAGAGGGTGCTGATAAAAGGAGCTTTCCTTTTGCTACCACGCCCGACCCACAAACATCCAACATCTCCAACCCAGGCGCTTCATCCATCATTGCCATGAGCGCCTTCTGGAGAAGGCCTGGAAGATCGTTGTCTCCTGCAATAATTTTCATTCGCTTGATGTTTGTGAGCCGGTCCTTATGCTTGCGCAAAATGCGGAACCATGGCCAAGTCGATGAGCGAACATTGTCGAGGCCGAGACTGCGCGCGAGTTTCCAGGTCGAGAGGTTGGGGAGGATGAGATGGAGTTCTTCGATGGCTACGGCCACAGCCCCAAGAAGGCTGGATGAGTCTTGTTGCAGGAAGGAGGAGAAACCGGAGGATGTAAAGCCGACTGTGGGCTTGTGCCATCCTGGCCCAGCGCGCCCTTGACGACGCTGTTGGGCAGATGACGAGAAACACACCACACGGACACTGCGGAAGAGGGTGGGACGGCAGTACCGGGCGAGCGCACGGCAGACAAGGGATAGGCTACAAATGCTTTCCACATCCGTCGGGTGCACTTTGGTGAAGTTTTCGTCAATGATCTTGAAGAGGATTTCCAATGGGAGTTGAGGAGATCTCGAAGGAGCAATGATAGCTGTATCAGCACTTGTTGAGAAGGAGTGATGTTGAAGTTGCGCAAGCATTGGACATCCAGTGCCTATCCCGCGAAAGACTTTATCCGTTACTGCAAGCTGCTAACAATGTATGGAGAGAGAGCAAGTTGAGGTCGGAATGGAGCGATTTTGTTGACGTGGGTTACCAGACGTAAAAGACAGGAAAGAGTTAGTTTCCGACTTACTGATTGACTTGGCCAATTTCGATTGTTAGCGGATAATCCCACTGGAGCAAACGATAGGGCGTGGCTTCCATGCCGCATTTCCTTACCCAAGCCGGTGACGGGGGTTATTCACGACAGACCGGGTGGTATGATTACACAAACGACGGCTTCTGTCCTGATCTCACTAGACGAGGAAGATGGATTAAAGCCAAGTTGACTTTGTCCTCCATGTTGTCGAATGGGGTCGCTGTGATACACTTGAAAGAAAATGTAGGTTAGATGTATATTTTTGAGTGCGTTCAATTTTATCAACTAGTCAGTATGTCCGAGCAAGAGCACAATGGACCCAAATCCCGAGCAAGTTCTCCACCCTCAAGCTCGACGTCGCTCGCCCGACGATACCTCCCCAAGAGCCTCGGAGCCCTAGCCCCACCGCCTACATCCCCTTCAATAAGCACGCGAACCAGCGCATGAACATCCGCCTGCTCCAAATTCGGCCGACCGATTCATCGAACAAATCGACCTCCAAATGGCGAAATACTTCTGCTCAATTCCCTGTCTTTGTTCGTCAATCGTCTGGCGAGCGTCGTGTTGCATGGGGTCATTGACGATGATGTGTGTGCGCAGTCTGTTCAGGACTGAGTTGACCAAGGAAGGGGAGGAAGGATTCATCGTAGCGATAGACCGCGATATCCAACCTAGGCTGTCGTGTACATGGCCGACACCCATCATCTCCACTTCGACGTACTCGAGTGCGACGAGGGAGTCGAGAGGAATGGCTTGGTGTGGTATACCGATAGTACCCACCGCTTCTCTCAAAATAGCCAACTCGAGATGAAGACATCTCAGCGTCCTCCCGGAGAGACCCAGGATAAAGATGTGTTCGTTCTCTAGCCTCCCGTAGAGTCTTTGGAAATGGATGTGAGTGATGCCAGGTGAGCTATGGCCACCTATGATACTCCTTCCAGGCGTGGAGTCCGGGTCAATGGATGGGGCTTGAAAGAGGGCGCGTGTCACGCCTCGTAGAGCAAGTCCCCGTAAACTTGGGAATGTCGGAGGACCTGGGTAGGTGGCCTCATGCTGGAGGACTACAGCTTTGTATATGTACTCCCAAACGCTCATGTCAAGCTCCAGGAGCTTCACAGAGGCGCACATGAACTGTGACGAGGAAGATGATAGAAGAAACTTCCCTGCGCTGGCTACACCAGCACCATACACATCAAGCATCTCCAAGCTGGGTGCTTCATCCACGACGCGCATAAGCGCTGTCTGAAGAAAGCCAGGAAGAGGAGTCGTTCCTAGAAGGATTTTAAGACGTTTTAGGCCTTTGAGCTGTTCCTTCTGCATATGAAGTATCCAAAGCCAGGGCCAGCTCGATTTGTGAATGTTATCTAGCCCGAAATTACGCATGAGGTTCGACATGACGATGCTGGGGAGGACGAGATGGAGTTCTTCAATGGCTTCGATCATGCTTCCGAGAGAGCTGGATGAATCTTGCTGTAGAAAGGTGGAGAAATTCGAGGGTGCGATGGAGAGGAGAGGCTTGTTCCATCCTGACTGTTCCCTGACCTTTGGGCAGCGCTGCTCAACGCATGAAGAACAGCAGGCTACACAGATGGAGCGGAAGAGGATGGGCCGGCAGTACCGAGCGACTGCACGACAGACAAGGGACAAGCTGCAGATGTTTTTCACATCTGGACGATAGGTCTGGGTGAAGTATTCGTCAATAATCTTGAAGATGAGCTCGAGGGGAAGCTGAGGAAACGCTGACGAGGGAGGAGCGCCGTCTGATGCTCTGGCGCTCGTTGAGAAGTAACGCCGTATGAGTTGATCAAGCATCGAAACTATGCGTTCCAAACCGTTCAGGTGCCCTAGATCGATATTTTGCAGCAGAAGTCGGGGATGAGCGCTGAGCGCATGAAGGAAAGCTCTGGTTTCCATTGGCGTTGGCACTTCCTTCACCGTTTCGGGGTCCCAGGTGATGGCACCACCCAGAGATAGTGTTTGCCCCTATCAAGCACTTGGACTCGCGTCGAGGCCGAGCCGAGTCAGCACTGAGCGCTGAGCTTCCACTCTTGGCCTGAATTGGTATATCCCAACGTTTGAGCACATTTAACCCCTCCAAGGTCCTTTATCAATAAATGCAGCTCTATATGGTGCAGAAATCGCCATGTAATACCGCCCTCGAGGACCATTAATGAAAGCAACGTTCTCTAGCAGAATTTGAAACCATTGTGGCGCCAAATTAGTGCTTATTACCTGCCTACCCTCCTACAATCGTCCTATCCATATGCTGCTAAAACCGGCTAATGATGTTTAAACAAGGCTCCAGGCTCCTTTTACTCTACTAGGCCACACTATTACTCCGCTCAAGACATGCCCTTCAAGTAAAGAGTGACACTGCCCGATGGTTTACCCATACGAAAGTGGCATCTCTGTGATCTTCAACGACATTGTCGAGACACGAGACCCACGTGTAAATGCCACCATCTGACCGCCTTACCCGCTTCGACTTGTTCCAGCTTGAAGAACTGACAATCCGTTGTCATCGGCTCAACGAACGACGGTTCTGTAGCCACACATGTCACCGTTTTTGGTTCTGTCAATGATTAGACAAGTCGAGGGTTTCAGGGACCAGCTTTCACCGCTAAGTTTCCCTCAGCCGGAAGCGAAAGCCAAAGCGTGTTTCTTAACAAGTGCTAATCTAGACAGAGTCCCCCATCAATTTGACTTCGTCCGAGCTGCGCAAAGAGATGTGGCGATCTATTAATTCAATGGATGATGAGGCTCGCATTCATGAGCTAGTTTAGAGTTACATCCGCTGGAAGTTGGAACATGAGCGCTTTTGCATCTGGTTCGTGACAACGAGGCGTAGGGGCACCTGCCTAAGGGTGAAATGGAAGGAAGGGGAAGGCATAAAACATTGTAAGCTACGCATCCCTGAGCTAGTCAAGTAAAACGAGATAAGACCAGGATAAGGATGTTAGAAGAAACTCAAGGGCTAGGATGAAACGCTGCGGAAGGGCAGTGACACAAACGGGAGAAGCCTGCTGAATAGGGAGAAGTAGCGGACCTTTAGCGGACATAAGTGATGGCAAGACGTCAAGGATCTGCAATTCAAGTATAAAACAGGAGTGGATGTACTAAAAAATATCAGCATTCTCCTCTATAGCGAGCCATGGTAAGTCAACTAAATCAATATCTGCGACTCTTTGGACTGAGGGTTGATCCTTAGAGCGCAAACTTTCCCCTTCCCCAACCAGAAGACGCGTCAGTTGCCACTGGCCCGAGCCATACGCCTCGCCTCAAAACCAGCCTCCGATGTCTCTACGCATTGCTAGCCCTTGGGGTCCCAATTTTCATATTACAAATGACCCCATGGTGCGAGCCATTCGATACCCTATGGCTCTTCCCTATCGGCCTCTTATTCAACATGTCCTTCGCGGCGTCAGCCACAATTGTCACCTTGCAAGGCTTTGCCTATACCCAGCACCACAAATCCCCTACTTCACAGCTTCCAGCCCTTTTCAAGCTTGGTGCCATCATCCCTTGCTTCTTGTTGGTGGTTTATTGGGCGAGCATCGTGGCAGTTGTGACCTTGGTGAAGATAACTCTGGTCACCGCGGATTCGTATAATTATTACTTCGGACACTACCGCTACCAAGGAAACGAGTTGGCGAATAGCGAGCCCATTAGCTATGCTCTTTTAGGGGTTCAAGGTGTACTTTTTGCTGGTCAGGCTGGCTTGCTGCTCGCTGTTGGGATACTGGGGTCGCAGGAGAGGAAGGATATCAAGAGGCAGCTCAGCGCGGCAACCTAGGTGTTATTACATCGTGCAGTCTCCTTACCTTTGGATCCATTATACTCTACTCTGTACGATACTTCGTCTTCCCCATTGCCAGATTGTGGCATCAACCTTCAGAGAAAGACTACCGATTTTTTCCACAACTGGACAATGATAAGTTGGGATGATATCTTTGTCGATGACATTGAATGCAAGTCTCAGGGTAAGCTGAGGAGATGTCCGAGTCGCTCTCCAATGCTTTCGCCTAGGATAACTGAAGGGTGTGAGATTTTTAGAGATGGATCTGGTTTCCATTGCTCTCGGGCTACGGCTCTCCACGGCGCTCTCTAAGACGATGAATGGAAACAATGAAAACATTGCGGGGGCCAGTAGGGCCAATTTGGTGCTCGTCAACCGGCCAGCAATCTCCTGCCAAATTCATGTACTCGCTGCTTAGACTCTTCTCCTATCCATATGCTGAAATAAACAGCTTATAAGACCAGCTCAACTTTCGCACTGCTTTTACTTACTCAATATGCCGTGGCTCCCTCCTTCTAACTCCTAATCAGTATGTCTGGTGCGGTGTCAGAAATACTGGCGATTCCTCGAGGCTTGCTCGCGACTGGGTTGGCCACATCACCGTCGTTCGAGGAGTTGATGGCAATGTATTGTCGAACTTCAAGCTAGAGCAAGTCGCAGCGGGTTAGCCTCGTTTCTCGACCATTTTTACGAGGGATCCGAGTAGAGATGCCACTTTCCTACGGTTCAGCTAGCATCACCTTTTGTCTGTACCTTCGCTGGCCTTCAGTCGAAAGGCTAAGCCAAAGTACGCCTAATTAAGATGTGTCAAAATCTCCCTGACCGCCTGGACAGGCTGGACTTCACCTGAGCTGCGCAAAGGTGATATCATGATGATCAATGCCACAATGATGCACCAATGTTCATCACTGAGCCAATGGGCGATGCTCTGGGGAGGTAGGGAAGACCGTGGCCACGAAGTATTGCGCGTTTGTGCTAAGCTTTCCTGCTTTCGCGATCGAATGTGGCTCTCGAAAACACCATGTAACAAGCGGCGGCAACGACAAAACATGCACTTTTGACCGAAACAAGCACCACGAAGTGAGAGCTAGACAAAGATGCAAAAGGAAAGCGAAGGCTGCAATGAAACTTGATGCATGATGAAACGATCCAGAACAGAAGTGATAGGGACGGGAGAAGCCATGCTGCGGAACGACAAGTGGCGGACCTTTGGCGGGCATATGCGGTCATAGGTCTGATGTCAATGTTCTACTTGAATTCAGGTATAAAAGACGAGCCAGAAAACTGGACAATATCGGCATCCCTCGAAGTCAACAAACCATGGTAAGCCATCTAATGACGTTCGCGACTTTTTATACTGAGGATTCGTCCCTAGGGTGCGGACTTCCCTCCTCTGGGTCAACCAGAGAACGCCCCAGATGCCAGCGCAAGGTGTGGCTCGAGCTATACGCCCCCGGGCCGCATATTGACTAGCCTCCGATGTCTCTACGCATCACTGGCTATTGGGATCCCCATATTCATCTTCCAAACGACCCCATGGTGCGATCCATCCGATAACCTATGGCTCTTCCCTATCGGCCTCCTGCTCAACACGATCTACTCGGTATCGGTCGTGATCGTGATTTTACAAGGCTTTGCCCATCCTCCCTTCGGCACCTCCAAGGACCCTGCCTCGCAGCTACCAGCCTTCTGCAAGCTCGGTGTCATCATCCCTTGCTTCCTGTTGGTAGTTTATTGGGTGGCCATCGCGGCCGTTGTGATCTTCCTGAAGATAACACAACTTGTCACTTCAGAGACGTACTCATATCGCTTCAGCGAATACGGCTTCGACGATTACGGCTATGACCGTATCAGGGATGCCCTGGCTATTGTTCAGGGTGTCCTTTTTGCCGCTCAGCTTGGGCTGCTGCTTGCTGTTGGGATATTGGGATCGCAGGAAAGGAAGGACATGAAGAGGCAGCTCAGGGCGGCAACCTAGTCACAGGTGCTATTGGATTACGTATCAACATTCTTACCTTTGAGTGCAACCTATTTCTTCTCCTCTGTTCTATCCATTGTCTGCTGCATGGGGCTTTGTAGTACCTTTCTTCGCCTTGCGTAGAGGCAAAAAAGTCATAATCCACTGCCCTGAGTCCTGACCACGCGCAAAATCGAGGGCCTGATGTACGACGAAACGCAGAGCTGTAGTATTAGTAGAGAATTTGGTATAAGTAACAGGAAAGCAAAGAAAGAAAGCAGAGCAAGAGACGACGAGAACAATCCAGAAATGGAGACGATACGAATACACTTAGTTTACATACACACCGACGCCTCCCAAGCATCTTGAAGGCAACACCTCAAGGCCCAACATTCTCCTTGCCCCCAAACACATCCCTCCTCATCCCCACGCCCATCTTCCACCGATTCGCCGTGTTCAAACTCGGAACCGGCAGCTCAGCCACACTCTTTGCCAACGCCTGATGTTCCGCCTCCAGCGCCGCCAACGGATCGTCTCCTCCCCCTGTCTCCTGTTCCTTCATCACATCAAGCACCTGGCGCGGCTGCTGCCCTGATTCTGAACCAACCTCCAGCTCTAAAAGCTGGTTCGCAACTTCTAGCTCGTCAAACGACATGTCACCCATTTCTTCGTGAGAAGGAAGAGCTTGGTCGAGGAGACTGGGCTGTGAATGAGATTTGAGGAGGGTGTCGAGCCGGACTGGGGACGCGTTCACGTCGGCATTGTCTCCATTCAGATCAGGCCTCCTCGATGAAAGGATATGCGATGCAAAAGAGGACGAAGCGAGTGAAGTGACTCTTGTATGTCCCTTGCCCTCTTTGCCCTCCCCCTGCCCAGACTTGGCCTGCTGCAGTTCCCCAAACACCGCTGCCGCCCCTCCAGCAACAGGTTTCGGTGGGTTCAACTTGGACACCAGACTCGCCCCGGCCGTCAGCGAATTCGCCAACCCCAATCCTCCAAGCGAATCAAACTTGGACACAAACGCCGCCAACGCCTGTCGTTCCACCTCTAACTTTTTTCTCGCCTTCTTCTCCTTTTCAAGTTCCTTGACGACTTCCTCTGCCCATCGTTCCTTTTCCTCCCTCTTCTTTCTCTCCTCCTCGACTTTGGCCATCCATTCCGCTTCGACGTCTTCTCGGACCTTGCGTAGAGGTTCGCCGAGGTTTTCTTCGTAGCCTCGGACGACGATTTCAAGTTCGCGGATGGTCTTGGCTTGGTCTGCGATCATTTTTTCTTTGGCAGAGTCGGGTGCGTCTGGGGGTAGAGGTGGACGGGAGAGGAGGGCTGCTTCTAAAGAGAGGAGTTGGTTGGCTTGAGAGTCGATTTGGGTGCGGGCTGCTAGTAGTTCTTGTTGAAGCTGTAATGCATCGTGGGGTCAGTCATTGTCTAGGAGGGGAGAAGGGAAGGAGAAAATACGAACCTCGTAAGGCGACATGTCAAAGTTGATCTTTTGAGGACTGCTTGGTCTTGATTCGCCATCTCCCTCTTTAACGTCTTCTACTGATTGACTGGTCAGGATGAGTTTTGTGAGTTGTTGGATTCGGCCGCTGAGATCTTTGACGGCTTTGGATTCGTCGAGTTGCTGGATAAGTGAGGCACGGTGTTAGCTCGTTGCAAGATAACAGCAGCTGTGTGTACGAACCTCTCGAGCTGATAATCTTCGGTTCCTGACAGGCGCCTCAACCTCCCTCTCCTCCAGTCTTCGCTTGAGATCTTCAATCTCCTTCCTATACCGCTCAATGAGCGCGTCGGTATCCATCACTTCCTTCTTCTGAGCATTGAGCTATAAGGAGAGGCATCAGCACAACGTCCCAGCGGGCATGAATGAAAAAAAGGAGAAAGGAGAGCAAACGCACCTTGACACTCTTGATCCTCTTCGCGAACAACAGCGTACTCGTACTCTCCGCGATTGCATTCGGGTCGGGGTTGATGGTGCAAATGACACTGATACGTGCGTTGCCCGACAGTGAAGGCTGGAGCATTCGCGTGAGCTTGGAGTTGCGGAATGGGACGTGGTCACTGTTGGTCATCGTCAGTTTGAAACGTTGACTGGCTTGCAAGAGTGGGTGCTTACGTCTTCTTCTTGGAAGCGTTATCCGCCAGTGTCCCGATGACAGTCCCCAGGGTCAGCAAGCTCGTATTGATATACTTGCCCTCTCGCGTTCTCTCCTTGTCTGACGTTGCTTTCTCTGAACCAGCTAGATCAATGAGACTCTGCACGACGTGTCAGTTCTCATCCTACACGAGTTCCAACGGAGAGAGCTCACCAAAACAGATGTCTGCACACTCCGTCCACCTCTCGCTTGCAACCTCGGTCCAGGCGTCTGCCGTCCACTCAACCCAGGTGTCTGTCGTCCACCCAACCCAGGCGTATGTCGTCCATTCATCGCAGGGGTCGTCCTCCCCCCTCCTCCAGCGCTCAAAGGAACATCATCCCCATCCTCATCTTCGTTCATACTTCGATCGCCACCCCGTTCGCGACTCTCGATGACGAGTCGAAAGACGGAATGACTCCGACTACTTCTGTCGTTCCAATCTGTGCATGCTGTCCGCCGGTTTCCTTCTCCTCTTTTCAAGACTTCTTTGACGCCCTTGAGGCTCGTGACTACTTCTTCTCGTAGCGGGGTTAGGATCACCTCTGTCCCTCCTGCGCCTCCTTGAATCTGTACCGGGTTCGCGGCTGCCATACTAGGTGGCGCCAAAAGGTCGTGTATGCTCTCGTTGTAGATCTCGAGGTATGAGCAACGCAGCAGGTATTCCCTCCCTTGTGTCTTTTTGATAAACCCAAACACGTCCTTCATAGCGCGAGGGATGATACCCGGCTCGTCTTCGTTACCGGAGAGGGTGAATGTCTTTCCTGACGCGGTCTGGCCATAGGCAAAGATGACAGAGTTGAAGCCTTCCATAGCCGCGTAGACGTGTGAGCGAGCGACGGTGGTGTAGATGGGTTTGTTAGGTGTCCCAGTGAGGATGGCGTCAAAGTGGTATGGCGAGGAGGGATTTGAAGATGAAGAAGCTTTGGCGAAGTGCTGTTCGAGTTTGATGGATTTGTCGGTTGGGGAGGGCACCCATGCAGATTGTTCGTTGCTTGGTCGAACTCTGGAGGTGACCGTTAGGATACATGGAAAACACGAAGCAGGAGAAAGGCATACCGAATCGAAACCATAACTTTATCCTCCTTTCCATGGTCCATCTGCTGCGTCTTCAACCAAGCCACATCATCCTCCATCATCTCAACCGACACATCTCCCGCATCCACCGTCTCGAAATCCACCAGCACAGATTCAGGATCGACGTTGCTCACGTCCATCTCGCTTGCGGGTTCCAAGAAGGGGTTGGGGCTTGTCGCTCGGGATGAGCTTCCACCACCACCTTTGCGAGGAGAGGAAGGAGTGACGGGTCGACTTCGGGAACCTTCTCGGCGCGCTGGGCTGCCTGGGACTGGGGATAATAACATTGATTTGGGACGGGAGAGTCCACCCTTTGGTTTAGGCTTTGCTTCACTCGACAACGGAGCCTTGTACTTTTTGTTGGCAGACAACAGAGGTGTAGAAGGTATCCCCCTCGTTGTGGAGGATGAGGAAGTCGATGAAGATGAGGACGAGATCCTGCTCGTTGCTGCTGGTGTCGATGTGCTATTGGATGTTGATCCTGGCTTGACATTGGAATCAAAGCTGGAGATGGATGATAGAGAGTGAAGAGAGGAGGAAGATGGAGCGCGTTTGGGCGTGAATAGACCTGAAGGCGGTCGTTGCAGACGGGAGCCTGAGCCTGAGCTCGTCGGTGTGCTGGGTACAGTCGGCATTGTGCACTGGTATTCACCGTTGCAATATCAGTGTTGTCGTCGTCGTCGTCGTGCGCGTCGTCCTATAGGATACAGGACCAATTTGAGACCAGTATAGGCCAGCAGATGCAAGGAATCATGCAACCCAGCACATCAAACACGTTGGGAGGAATCTGATGAACCGTGAGACTCTCGTCAGAAAAGGGGCTAGACGCGTTCATCACCTGATCGCCGTATGCCAGTTTAGGCGCCCATAGTACTTTGTTGGAGATCTCGCTTCGATTCGTAGATCATCTTCCAGGACGGGAGAAGCAGCCACCAAAGAAAACCAAGCAAATGTTGTTGGATGACTACCAGATTACATAGCCAATGCCATCCACAGAGGACAGACTTCTGGAACGGGTGTCCCCACAACGATCGATGCCCTATAAGCCCTGTAGGAGAAGCAAGAGCTGTGCAGCAAACTTGGGTCCCTTCCATCACCTAGCTCAGGCCGCCAACGGCAAGCTCGACGGTCTCAAGAATGGCCCGCTTCTCCTTTACCCAGTCAAACGCCGGAATTCTCATCACGCTCCTTTCGATTCCTCCTCTCGTGGCAGGCAAAGATTCGACGGGCTATCGTGCAAGCTCAGAGGATCTCGAGAAATGGTTCCAAGAAACGAATGCCGCCATTAAATGTTTTGGACCTGGGCGCATTACTCCTATCAATCCGCTTGATACGCGAGTTGTGTGGTGCTCAGAACAGCAGGGGGATAAGGTTTGTGGAGGGGAATGTACTGTCTACACTGGTAGAGGGTATTTGTGTGTGAGGACCACGCAGTCGGCATCATGCCTTGCTGCAACTAGCAACGTCAGGTTTTGCGCGACCGACACATGTGAGCGGGCCTGTATCTGTATGCCCAGTGCGGTGTTCAAATGGACAGTGGCTTCTGCGTCACTCCCTTTGTAAATTCTCTGCAGGTGGTTCTTGGTGAGTGCCAATTGCTTCTTATTTGTCTTGTGTCAACGTGTTTAAAGATTGTTTCCAGCTGACGGAGGCGGCAGCGACGAGTCAAGTTCTTCTGCATCGTCACCAATACAGTCCAACAGTTAAGTATTAGAATCCTGGAACACCAGAAGCGCAGCTGCTCCCACCACCGAGGCGTCGACCTCGCCGCCTCCCGAACTCGGAGGACAGGCCTTATTTCTATCTGCCTCTTTCGAGCGCGCCAAAAGCGAAGGAGAAGAGTGGTGCATATTGACCTACAACCTCCTGAGCCATTCACCGCCCCAGGTTGGGCAGCCTTAGCCACAGCGCTGCCCTCAGCGCAGTATCTGCGCTCGAAGATAAGCCGCTCACTTCCTTCTCCCTCTCCCGGCCCGAACCCTGAAGATGCTGGCACGATGGACATTAACCACGAAGATAGCGGGGTACGGATCACCCCTTCCATGCACCAGCAGACTCAAAGGGTGGCGGAGCACCCACCGCCCTATACCGCGATGTGATGACAGGAATAAGCCACCTTGGAATTTTTATGGAGGTAAGGATAAGGATAAGGTAGCGGATTTTTTTTGAGTTTTCAAAAATCTAGCCATTTGGACTGTCATAAATATCTGGAGGACGAGTTGGCAAGCGGGAAGCTAGATGAAAAAGCGCAGATAAAATATTAGGCGGTTCTATCCGCTGGATAAACATTCAATCTGCTTGTATTAAAGGGTGGCCACGCCCTAAGAATCTTAGAAATTCAGAAGCTACAGGTGACTGAGAGGATATTCGATGCTTCGATGCAGAACTTCGCCCACGAACGCCATGCAGAAAAGTGCTTGGCGCGTTCATCAATTGATCGGTCTTAGTACGACTCACAGTTGAAGCGATCGCAAAGTTGTTGTAAACCATCACACAAGATGAAGGTGATGCGGTAGGCTAAGAAGGACGATGAAGAGAAGGCGAAGGCCATCAGACAGCCTCAGACATCCAGTAAGTAACGGTGGTTTCAAGCTCAACTCCACGTAATGGAAGGAACAGAGTCATACGGATAGCGTGCGGGAGACTCGGGTTAACCGTCCTCACGACTACCTATCGCCTCTCCTCTTTGCAACAACCTTGAAAAGTGGCGACGCGCGCGCGCCCTTCTCTTGATGATGTCTTCCTTCGTGGCTCACTGCATTCAAGTACAGCCTGTTCGTGGACGCGGCTTGATGTCGTTGCAACAGGGAAGCCACGGGACGAACCTTGTCGATGGGCGGAGCGTGCTTCTTCAATCGTGAGCCTCGCATGGCAAAGTCTATATTGGCGACCAGGTCATTTCTTTTCCTTCGCTGATCTACCGCACAAAATCTTCCCCGGACGGCCAGTATGCCAGCCGCCTGGTCCTTCCCTCTGTGCCTCACCATCGCCACTGTTCTTCTTTCATACGGTTCGCGTGTGGTATTTGGTCAGTCTGGTCAGTATCTCGCCACCTTAGAAGACTTCGATGCCTGGCTGGTCGACATACAAGAGAGAGGCACTACCCTTCAGCTTATCAATGGCAACTTCAGTGATCCTCTCAACCCAGACGATATTCGAATCGTTGCGTGTTCGGAACGCAAAGGGGCCACCTGTGGGGGACAGTGTTGGGGCTTTCAAGGACAGCCTGTAGATTATTGTATGCCTCTATTTGACCCCGGTAGTGCGAGCTGCCTGGCCGCCACAAAGCCTGTCAGGATGTGTTTCGGGAACATATGCGAGACACAGTGCAACGACTATGTATACTGCGGGCCTAAACTGAGCAATGGGTTCTGCTATACGCCCGATACCCACTCAATCCAGTTTTTTGGTGCGTCTCCTTGTCTCTTATGTGACTGAACTTTCATTGAGGACAAGTGTTTTTCTGTGTAGCAAGTAATGCTACTCAACCTGACACGACAACTACTCAACCTGACGTGACAACTACTCAACCCGACGCGACACCTATCGAAGTACCGCCCATATCCACCAGCAGATCAGCGTTGTCAACGTCCAGTGGATCATCTTCCCCTCCTTTGAGCAACATCCAAGCTCCATCTGGGGGCGAAGTGACACCTGTAGCTTCCTCAAAGAGCAGCGTTGGCCCGATAGCTCCTACCTCGACATCAAACAGGCCAGTACCCGCGGCTCCTTCCGACATTGGTGAACCAAGCGATGAGGCGAAACCAGGTCCAGCGCTCCAAGTTGGGGTCATCGTCGGAATCGCACTGGGTTCTCTCTTTGTTGGAGTATCCGCTCTTGCATTCTTGAACTGGGTTCGCAAGCGACGGCAAAAGAAATCCATGATTCCCTCAGACCTTCGTCCTCCTGAACCTTTCAACCCAGGTCCAGACCTCCCTGCAGCTCAGTACCTCGCGAAGCCATCCCAGAACTCTCATCGTCACTCGACGAATATCCTATCCAATCCGAATAGACAAGAGGACATACAGCCACCAGCTGTGAATACCTCTGCCGTCGAAATCGACCATGAAGACAGCGGGGTTCGCATTACATCCTCGCTACTTCGACAAAGTCAGAGGTGGTGCTCGAGCACCCACCACCCTACACTGCAGCATGACAGTTAAACGACGACGTTCGTACAACTTACTCACGAAAGTGGGCGTTGAATTCGACGACTTTCCTTACACGTTGCTCGATGCGATCATTGCCCAAGATTCAAATTGCGTTCAATAGCCAGCCAGTGACGATATTTCGAGCTGGATGGATAGAGGAGACGCGGGGGGCGTTGTTTTGTACCATTATTCTCCAGCGATGTCCCTGTCATCAGTCGCTGACACCTGAAATACGAGTGAAAATCAACAGTCATGACCTGCTGGCGAACACGACATGGTAAGCTGAGGGAGGGGCTCTATGATGGTGATACGTATTGCTAAATTTGATTCTACATGCTTTTTTGGAAAGTGGATGCTCATATACGGGCCCTCTGATCCCCTCTTTGAAACCCTGAGAAGAATCTGATGAGCTGTGAGACCTAGTCGAAAGGGAGCTAAACGCGCTGGCTGTCCTCTAACGGTTTAAGCGCCCTTTCAGATGTTGCATCATGGATCATCACGCGAGATGGAAAAAGTGATGCGGTAGGGTCAGAGAAGCGATGCGGAGAGTGTAGAGGCCATCTTCTAGTTCCAGTTGCCGATATTCGGGGTAACTAGACAGCGAAGAGTCACAGAGGTAGCGGTCCCAAAACACTTTCCGATCCGGATCATTGTGCATTTAGGCGCGCAAAATAGCTCGGGGACGTCGCCTTCTGTCTTCGTACGAAACGATATAAAGGCGGGCAATGAAGGCCCTCACCTCTGTTCCAGAAATACTACACTTACCCTCAAACATCGATGAAATAGCCTCTTCCGCGTAACAACACGGATCAAGTGACCCTTCGATCTCTTCTGAGATATAACACGATCTTTCTATGGATGTCGATGGGAGAGACACGCTTCTTCGATCATAAGTGGCATCGCTACGAGCGTTATAGTATATATAGTCTGCCTTGAGAATACCCAGGGATCTCTGCTTCTCTTCTTGCCTCGACGACAAGGAATCCAATCCCGCATGACCATTCGGATGGCCTGTCCTCCTTGCCTCATCACCATCTTGATCCTTCTCTCGTGTCACTCGCAAATAGGGCGTGGCCAGAACTACCTCGCAACTGAAAGCGACTTGAATCGATGGTTGGGTGGCATAGAAGAGAGGGAAACTCAGGTCAATAATGTTGGCTCTGGCTTTCAAAACCCACTACGGCCAGGGGAAATCCGTATTATCACTTGTACGGAACGCAGGGACAACACCTGCGGGGGACGCTGTTGGGCCTATCAAGTACCTCAGGGGAATATGTGCTATAAAACCCAACCTGAAGGGTACACTGTAAACTGCCTGGCAGCCACAAAGCCTATGAAAATTTATCCCGGGGAGAAATGCGAAGGCGTATACAACGAGTACGTCGATTGTGCCACTCGATTGAGCGACGGATTCTGCCATGTTCCTAATACTCACTCAGCCCAAATTCATGGTGCGTATTTGTATTACTCAAAATTATACTTGCCATTCAGTACAGCTGGTCTTCTTTGTAGAAGACAATACAAAATCACCTGACGCGCCACCCAGCCCACCGCCAGCGACCCGTGCCAGTAGCTCAGTGTCATCACGGTCATCCAGCTTATCATCATCAGCCGGCTCACCCACATCCAGCTCATCATCATCTCAACTGCCCAGCGGTAATCAAATATCAGGTGGACCTACATCGCCTGCGACTTTATCAAGCAGCGTTGAAGAATCCACAGCTTCCAGCTCAACATCGAATGGGAGTCGACACTCCGGTAGTGCTAGTGAGGCCTTTCACTCCGAGATTAGTACGGGATCAGACAGCCCAAGTCCTGCTCCACCAGGCGCAAGCATCGACAGAGAGAGCTCAGGCCAAGCGCTCCCAGTTGGGGCAATCATCGGCATTGCACTAGGGTCTCTCCTCGCTGGAGTCGCTGCCCTCGTGTTCTTGAATCGGGTTCGCAAGCGGCACAGGAAGAAACCCTTAGTACCCTCAAACCCTCCTTCCGAACCCTTCAACCCAAGTCGGGACCTCCCTGCAACTCAATACCTTGCCAAACCATCTCAGGAGCCCTATCGCCAGTCGACCATCAATCTCCTCAGCCTGGATCCCGAAAGACAAGAGGTCACACAGCCCAGTACTATGAATTCTTCTGTCGTTGAAATCGGTCATGAAGACAACGGGACTCGCATCACAACCTCCATCACAGGCTCACTACTTGAACCAAGTGGAAAACTTGAAACGGTAGTCGAACACCCTCCACCATACACAGCAGCATGATGATTGAGGGATGAATGATAATTGCAGCTCAGTTTCTCCAGTAAGCCAACGGTAAGCGATAGACTTGATGGGCTTGCTTGCCCCTTGGTTTGATTCGGCCATGGGAGACGAGAAAAGCGGTGTGGGAGGCTGGGAGAGGTGATGAGGGAAGGGCGAACGGCATGGGACTCTGTCAATGGCTTTGTACCACATCCGCATGTGTATTCTGTGTATGAAGGTTGCATAAAATCCCTGTTGGCATCCTTTGTGAACTACCGAAGACATACCAATGCTTCATATGCGTTCTTCTGTTGATTATCCGATGAATAGTCCGGACTTGGATCTGAGTTGGATTGCTGTCCCAGTTTCATTCGATAACCAAAGTAAACGAGAGGTGCGGATGACTCCCAGATATCAGAGATACGCGGGAGTTGAATGTTGAGGCGTGGATTAATCATGAAGGGGCGGAAAGACAACAACTTGCCGCCAAGACGCCCAGCGATCCGATCCAGGTCCGGATCAGGTGCATTTAAGCGCGCAAGATGGGAAAGGCATGGCCTCCTGTCTTGAAGCAGGCCAAACTACTACATATCTCAGGCATTGACTATTTCTCGTCGCGTTTTTCTACGCAGGGATGTCTGAATATTATGGCGATTCAGCGACGGAGTTGCAATGTACTAGTTGCCCTGCCGCTTTAGTCACTATAGGACTGCCGTCCAGGAACGTTCCATGGTCAGACCAGGAGACACGAGGGACCTTCCATGGGCCAGCCAAAGGAGTTGTATGGCTGCGCCACGGGATATACCTGTCTCCAGGCCAGGGACAAACCATGTAACGTCCCTAGTCGGCCGTCTCACAGTGAGTGCGCGCCGAATTCAAAGGTTTTGCTTTCCCTTTGCTTATATATTCAGACTTTTCTCAGCGAAAACCGGACTATCCATCGCGTTGGGTAAATGTAGTAGGGTGAGAAGTAGGGGCGTCGTTCCAACTGCCAGATAAACGGCGGCCCGGGGAATACGCGCGCGGACGATTATCTTCGGCGCCCAGGGATGTTGGCTTCTTTGAACCATTCAAGATTCGCTCATGGGAGACCAGATGCATAGCACTATCTTCTCATCACGCTCCTTACGCATTATAAAAGCTTCCCTGCAACAATCGCTTGGGTTTCTTGATTCATAAGAGACTTGATCAAGATCGAATGAATTCTCAGCCACAGTTGAGAGGGCGATAGACGAGGCCCCTGCCTGGATGTCGATCATGACCAACACGAAGTGCGTTGGTTGCTGCCGGCATTGCCTCTACAAGTACCACTCGAACTTAAACAGTATCTCGATTCAGGACATGCAAATCATATAGATGCGATACGAAATTGCGACGTTCTCAACGGCCAGCACACTATCACAGCCAAATTCGAAGGGATAGTCTGTGAGCTTGGTGGGGAAGGTGGAAGCCAATCATTAATTACTGTTTCATTCTCGTCTACAACTTCTGGCGTTAGTAGACCGGTACAGCTGGGTTTATTTTGGCTGATGGGGCAACGGTGACGTAGCGATATCCTTAATAGGCAATCATGGAACAGTCACACGGCGATGTCGAGCGCTAATGCCTGGCGCCTAGACGGGCTCTTCGCGTTCTCTACCTCATACTTCCGCTTGTAATTGCCACTCTCTTGAAAAGGAGGGTGGATAACGGTTTTTTGATCTCTAAATATACCGGAATTGGGATTATCAAAGGAAAGACCCCAGGCTGGGCCTTTTGATCACATGATCCAAATCGTTCAGCGCGAAACTGTCAGATTCGCATGGGCCCGCAGTCTCAGCAGAAATATGTAAAGATGTGTATGCAAAGATCCGCGTAGGCAGACTAAAACAAGCACCAAATGGTATCCGTCCTCAACTTATCGATCTCATCGCATGCCATTTGCAACTTGGGTTGTCAGAAGCTTTTTTGAGGCCGAATTGGGGATCTGAAAGCAATCCAAGTGCTAAGCGCTAAAAACCGACCGAGTTAGATTACATCTGATATAAATTTTCCGAATATAGAGACATATTGCAGTGTGCAGGGGACAATGAGGAGGGCAGTCGCTGCGACGCGGCCCTCGTATAGCAGCTGAGATCACATGATGTTGTATGCCTGCCTTTTATGGATTTGAATCGCCGCCATTTGCCCCACATAGGGTTTTAAACCCAGCTGTACCGGTCTGTCTATCGCCGTGCTTAGACAGACCGTGTCACCGGTCTATGGCGTTAGAATGCTTATATTTTATCTCGTATTCTGAATCACCTGCTCGAAGACATGGCTTAGGGGCTCGGAAGTTGCCGCATGGGCCGCGATAGTATCATTCCGTCACGAGCAGACGGCTTGATCTCGAACAAAGAGTCCTTCTTCTTTCAGATGTGTCGCAAGGAATCAATCACAGGGCAAGGCAGACCATTGCATCAACTTGATGTCCTTCTTTCGCCCCGCTTCCACCACTCCAAAGTCGGGCGAAGCTTCGAGTGACCATGGTTCCCCAGCATCCTACCATCCGAATATGGCTTCTCGCAGCCACCTTCTTGACTTGTAGCTTCAACCGAGGGCTCGCCCAGTTCCTCGCAACTACAGAAGACCTCAATGACTGGCTAGACTCTACAAACGCAAACGTCACATACCTTGGCAACGACTGGGGCAGTCCCCGCAGTCTTGAAGAGGTCCGCTTCATCGCTTGTTCAGAGCGCAACATCCGGCAACACATGCGGGGGGAGATGCTACGCCTTCCGAGGACTTCAGAACGGTCAATGCGTACCGCTGCCTGGGGGTCGCACTGCAGCCTGTCTGGCTGCAACCTCCGATGTCGGCGGGTGCTCGGACAGGCAGTGTACGATCAACGATTGCTTCGCGTACGCTACGTGCAAGTCACCGCTGGACCATAGGTTCTGCGATGTTGGAGAAATAAGCTCTATCGACACGCAGAATCTTAGTGGTGCGTCTAACCCGTTGATCGTGCTACAAGAGGTGACATTAGGTGGATAACAGGGAACGACCCATCGCTTAGCTCGTCAGCGACTCGGCCTTCATCGGTCAGCACTACAACCTCTAGCTGGCGTTCAACCCTCTCCGGCAGCAGTGGTACATCATTACCGTCTACTAGTGCCTCACCGACCGATGTTGAAGCTAGATCGGCAGCACTTCCAGTCGGCGCGATCGTAGGCATCGCAGTGGGATCGTTGGTCGCTGGTATCGTCACCATACTGGCCATCCTTTGGATTCGCAAGAGACGGAGGGGGAATCGTTCCACAACAGATACCAGTTTCACTCCCTACAATGCTGCGGGCAATCGCACCATTACTTCACCCCAACCACCTGCGGAAAACATCAAACATCCTGCCAAGACAACCCTTCGTCCCTGCGCTGTCCTCGGTTAGCAGTCCGCCGAGCTCAAGTACAGCGACGCCTTCTGCTCCCTCCGTTGTTGAGGTCCAGCATGGCGATAGTGGGGTACGGTTTAGCCCTTCAACATTCCAGCATCCAGTCAGGATTGTAGAACTTCCACCACCATATGCGACATAGGAGCATGGTACGCGGCACTAAGCCCTTCAATTACAGTTCAAATTGAAATACTAGTATCGAGTTCAAGAACACACTTCAATACGGATCAGGGATGCGACTTGATTTTAGGCGCCAATCAGAGCAAAGGGAACTCATCCTCCGAGTTGCTAAGTTTCTGATTGATAGGTTCCTCCTTCGTTCTAATCCTCCTCCGCAACCATCTGATTGACAAAGGAAAAGAGGTTGCCAAAGGCTTCTCGAGGTTCCCATCCTAATACGACAGAAGCTTGATCTCGGACAAAGAATCCTTCTTCATTGAAATGTGTCGGAAAGGATCGAGCATCGTATGAGGGCCCCCGAGAACCTGCCAGAAAGGTATGGAAAACTACCCAGACACCTTTTCGCAGTTGGACTGAAACCCCTTGAACGCAGAAAGCTAAATGACAGTCTCAATTGGTGAAACTTGCTTGAGATCCCGCGCACAAGCCAATTTCGTATGGATGTCCCAAACCATCTCACCACGGTTCAGTGGGTTTCCGGGGGTTCTGATAAATTGTTACAGTCTATAAGGAAGCTCGTCGAACTGACATGCTACCCCTCATTTGCTCTGCTTCCACCAGGGGGCTAGTCGACATGGTCGAAAGCTTATGCATTATGGCTCCCCCTCGATCATGGTTTCGAGCCCTCATCACCGCACTTCTTACTTATGGCGTCGATCGAGGTGTTGCCCAGTTCCCCGCCTCCGTTCAAGATCTCAACAATTGGCTGGCTGCGATAAACCCCGACGTTAACTATCTAGGCGCCAGCTGGGATACCCCTCTTGGTCCATGGGACGTCCGCTTCGTGGCTTGTACAGAACGCATCCCAAATACAAATGCATGTGGAGGACGATGTTATGCATTCCAGGGAGCGCAAAACGGCCGGTGCTTGCCTCTGCCCGAAGGTTGCACCGCAGTCTGTGTGGCTGCCACGGTGGATGTTGGCATGTGTCCTGACAGGGAACGTTGTAGGCTTCAAGATTGCTTCGCGTACGTAACCTGCAAGATGCTGTTGGATTATGGGTTTTGTGCCGGTACTGTGACCGCTGTGGACACTCAAAATATTGGGGGTGCGTTATCTTTCTCGTTCTTCCGGTCGATCAACTCATGAACCTACAACAGGGAGCGATCACCACCACCCAGCTCGCCAACGACTCGTCCTCCGCCAACCACAAGTAACAATCCTACACCAAATCCTAGTCCAACGTCTCCACCACCTCAGCCAAACACTAGCAATGACCCAAGTCCGCCATCTTTCAGCGGTACAGCAGCCCCTGTTCCATCTGATAGCAGCGCACCAGACTTCACCGCAACAGATTCGCCTCCTTCGTCTGGCAGCAATACGCCAACGTCAAGATTCCACTCAACTCTTTTTCACAGTAGCGATACGTCCTTTCCACCATCTACCTCAACCGCTATCTCACCAGGTGCCTCAACCGACGATGACTCAGATACACGGCAATCAACTGCATTACCGGTGGGCGCGATTGTCGGCCTTGTTGTTGGGGTTCTAGCCTTCGTGGCCGCCATCATATTGGCTATGCTATGGCTCCGCAAGAGACAACAAAGGAGACCAGCTTCCGCAGCTGTGAATTTCCCTCCTCCTTCACAAGGACCAAGACACCCGTTACCGCTGGGATCCAGTCAGGGAGTAGTAATCCGCCTGTGTCGGGTACAGGGGTGTCATATCACCCTTTTAGCCCATCTGTAGTAGACATCAACTATGGGGATAGTGGTGTGCGGCCTAGCCCTTCGATATTCCATCAACCTGTGCGGCGTAGGGTTTCGGGAGCTGGCTGTAATAGAGATGTATTTGGAAGGTCCCTCGCTACAATGTATCTTCTCCGATAAGCAGGAGGCTCCAGTGCATGGGTTAATGGTAAAATCGCCCTCCGCCTCAGGCTCATATTGACAGAGCTGATCTTATCGGCGAGGGGTGTCCAGACGCTTATCATAAAACCAATGAGATTGAGGGGCCTTCAACACGATGCAGTTCCTCGGCGGGACTTGATTCGACTGGAATCAGACGACCATTTGATCTGCCGGCGCTTAGCAGGTGATGGACGGCATCTATGCCGAAGAAGGAACGCTATTCAAAGAAAAGCCAAAACCTTATTCCAAAGCTATAGATACGAAACCTGAGGGGAGAAATACACTCTCCGCGAGAGTATCTGCAGCCAAAAGGATGGAATCATAGAGGACAGCAGGCTTTTCGTCCCAATGGCGCGTGCGGGCCACGGGGTGAACAAGTTCCGGATCATTGCGTAATTTAGACGCTCAAACCGAACGAGGCGCTCATGTGGGCGCCAGAGGCGGGCGTACGTATGTACGATTTAATTTCGGTGTAAATTAAAATAGCCCACCTCAACTTTTACGTGTAAACGTCCGCATGACCTCGTCAATCCCTTTGATTAGAACCGTTAATATTGCCACCCTCTTTCTTATCTTGATATCAAGGTTAGCGGGTGTTTGGCCAGTCCGACGCGAAATACCAACCCTTCGTGATGATTGGCAGCGCAGTCGAGCCTTCTGATAAGTTTGCGGCCCTGGTGTCCCGCATAGCTCGATAGACACCTAGATGAGACCCGTCCTTTGATACCAAGGGCTGATAGCCGAGCCACTAAGCCTCGAGGATGAATTCATTACAATAGAGTTCAACAACCGACTAAGAGCTCTCTATGTTCGAAGGGCAGTAATATGTGATTGGTCGCCCTCTGCCAAATGGCGCAATCGCTGGTATCTCACCAGGTCTTTGTTGGATCACATGTGCTCAGAGATGAAAAAACGGGACAGCATCCTTCAGTTCGAGTCGATGAGTAAACCGAGTTACCGAACAATGAACGCTATTGGTAACGAAACCGTATTCGAAAGAGATTTGGTTTTCAAAAACTCAGAAATGAAACTCAGAAATTGATTTCCTACGCGCTCAACGGCAACCCTTATTCCTTGAAGAAACCGTGTTTCTTGTGCCATCCTTCAATAGAATCGTTGCCATAGTTTTCGTGGACCTCTTTCTTCCCCTCGGGAAGGCGCACATAGTCAGGTTTTGAATTGAGCTTGACGCAGGTCTGGAGTAGTTTCAAAGTCAATATGCGCCTTGACCTCGCAGAAGCATATCAACAGAGAGAAGAACTTACCAAAGTGTCGGGAGCTTCGAGGGGTGTGTCAATCGCGGATGCAAAGGGGTGAATGAGTTCGGGCCTTGACACGACATCAGAACGTTACTTGTGAGCGGGAGAAAGGGAGATCCGGAGGAAAAAGAAGAATAGCAACAAGATGGACACACATACCAGTTTCATCGTAAAGCCAAAGCATTGAGGAACATTTCTTGCAAAAGTTGCGTTCGGACGATGCGATCCGCTCTTCGGGCGTATCCCGGTCGATGACCGCCTTGTAGATGCTGTCCAGAGTGTTCCAAGACAGTCAGGTAAAGGTCCCCGTCACGTTGCGATCGAGTAAAGCAGGGGGGTCACGAGTTTCCACCATTCACCACAAACCAGCATTCCGCGAGTATGGTGCAGGCGGTGGTGAATTAACGCCCAGTTTGTACAAGAACGTTACGCAACGCCACACCCAAGATTGTCAGAGGACGTCCCGACATCAGATGGAGACACAAAGGACCAATCATGTTTGTCGGAGCGGACGGAGACAGAAGGCGGAAGTTGAGGAAACATGTCGGGGAGGCAAATGGGAACCAATTGTCGTTGGGAGATAAGGTAGCAGTGCGTGAGTGATTTCTGAACAAGGAGGATAACGGATGATCGGTGCTTTACCTGATGTTTTCTTTGCCTTCAACTTTGAGGGTATTGGAGTGGCCTCCAAGGTTGATAGAACCCCCTACTCCTCCCACTTTGCGACAGATCGAGCAGACACAGAGCTGAGGTGCAAACGTTTGCCGAGTCGTAATATCCGAGGTGCCCGTCATGAGACGAGTAACATAATGTTGGAACGGATGCGAGAATGAGGCGACGTCGAAGTCAATTGAATGGCAGGAAGTGACGAAAGGGCAAGGGAGAGATGTCGTAAAGAATTGGGAAACAAGTTAACAGAGGTGAACGTGGGTAGATGGGCCAGAGTTGAGAAGCAGCGACACAGAGACACCGCGGCAGAGATCAGTTGCAAGATCCAAAGAGCGTGGAAGGTTTTAAGGTCAATAAAGGCCCGACTGCGATATCAACGGCAGCCTTCGTGGCTTGTCCACACACCTGATAAGGAATTGGGGTGCTCGATTGCACCGAAAACTTGACGGCTCCGCAATGGCAACTTCCTTTCAATTCCACAGGCATGGTGGCTTGTTCGAGGTAAAGAGAGAAAGAATTATGTCCAGCAAGAAAAGATAGCAGTCAGTCCTTGAATCAAGTCGGGGAGAAAGACAATATGGTTCAGGTCGACGACAGATATGACAGAGCAGCGAAGAGAATGACGTCCGTAGCATTGGAGACGCCTGCATCAGAAGATTATGGCGCATGAGACACATGACAAAGCTCTAAGAAAAGCCAGGAACTTGGTGCCAGCCATCGGCGGTGAAGCGGAGATTAGCAAGCGCCAGGCTCCTATCTGTCCTGCACGAAATAAGAGCTTTAAGGAAGAAGAAGAGCGGACGAGCAAATGACCAGACGAGAAGAAATGCCCCCCTAACTGTGAGCGCCTGAGGAGCCACATGGCTGAGCCGTTAAAGCGGAGACCAAATGGCCGGATCAACCCGAGCTGGGGTATAAAATTCTTCGCTGCATCATTTTCTCTTTTCCTCACGAAGATTTGCCACGCTGGTCGCCTTGGGGTCACCACCATCGACACAGTGCCTTCGACTCTTCGGAGTTGAGCTTCTTCAAGAAAGAGAACCAGGCTAGGAAGTGTTTCGGTGCAGATACCTATGCCGAAGCATGTCGATTTTTTCCTGGGATACGTTTTTTCGTTTCACATGATTGTAGTGTTCGAGTTTGGATTAGGGACTAATGTAACGATAGGTAAGCTCTGCTTTCCTTCGCCTTTCGATCGTTCCTTGTCGATGATTTCAAAAATATACTGATTTTAATGAGCCTGAACCGTCTGACAACGGTGTATGCTGATTCTTTTCTCATGAGACTCTCCTTTTTGTCCTGGTCCCTTTTTCATCTCGATACTCATCGTTGCCTTTCAGGTCAGACATTTCATCTCCCAGCATCCCGCGGCCCGTTTTCATTTTGTCTACGACTCGGATCTATACCCTGTACTTCCGCAATACACATTTTCTTATCACACACTCGTGGTGCTTCATCGTGACATTAACTCATGCTGTGTGAAGACAGCATGTTGACACCAGTCCCGGCGGGACGATCAGAAGGTGGTGCAGTCGCACTGTTGGTGTCTGCCAAGCACATGTTGCATCAAACAGCATTGATTGCGCACTCTACAGGATCCAAGTAACGTATGATACACGCCCGTTACTGGGCGCCTAACGATGCTTGCGAAAAAGAGAAGCGTATAGAATACAGGTGGGAATAAATATGATGTACGTGACGAGTGTCTACCATGGTCGGTGGAGAGGTTGAGTGCGTAGGGCATGGATAACTAATGGACATAACTTCGAACAACGAAAGCTTTTAGGAGAGGAAGGACAAGGGGAGCAGACTAATAGGGTTAAGGATGGGAAGGCGCAATGCAATGACTCTGCTATCGCCGCGTAGCGTCAACAGTCAGGGCGTAGAGCAGATAGAAGCTTCCTTGGTAACCCTTACAGGTACCCACCATGCGAGGCCTCGGGAAGGTACAGCTGCTGGGAGGCATAGACTGCGCTACTGATGCCACCCAAGTCCTGCACTCTCTGGGGTAGCGGATAGCCTTTATCGAGGTAATCCTTGATTCGATTGAGCCACGAGGCAAGGAGTCGACAACGATCCTGGGCTGCCATTTCCGATACAGCAGGACGAGGGTCTAATGCACCTTCTTGGATCGCTGCCAGGGCGTAGCGAGTCAGCCAGTAGAGCGGGATGGGAGACGACACGAACGCATCGTCGCTGTCTCGTCCACGCGGTCCCTCGGAACTGTGAGACCAAACCTGGTACCAGTTGTGAAGCGCGTACTCGGTCGATGGTCGACGGCTCGTGGATTCTGCAGATCCAGAAGGCCTGTCAAAGTAAGCTGCGAAGACGTCGCGAAGGATGGTATGGATGACGACGAAGTTCGAGAAGGGGCTGAGACGGGTTTGCATGTCCATAGGAACGGGAAGGTCAAGCGAGGAAAGGGCCTGCTGAACGCTTATTGGTTGTAGGCGCCGTGGACCTGCTCCATAAACGGAAGGTGTGCGAAGGGCATGGTACCACTCCTTTGCACTCGAAGCGGTCCAGAGAGCCTCATCGCATGGAAGCTTAATCTCCGACTCCATGGAGGGAAGTAGAGGGTTAGTTGCGTAGAAGACGCAATTCGAGCAGTCTTGAACGTAAGCTAACGATACGACCCTAAAGAGAGATCAGAAAACGAGGTTAAGTATAGGGTTTTGCGTCGAAAGAGGGTTTAGAATAGAGAGTGATGAAACGATTAATCACCGTTTGACTGTTTCGTATCGTGCCCAATCCTTCCATGCTGTGTCAAGCGCGTAAGGATTGCTCAAGTCCGGTGGCGTCCACTCATTCAAGATTTTGACAAGACCGAGTTTGCGTATCATCTAAGATGGAGGGAAAAAGAACGAGGACCTCTTGTCATTCGAAGAATCTCGAGGGATCTTGGTCGGACGGGGCTTACCGAAGCCAGGACTCCATGGAACGCCTTGGTCGAGGCGCTCTGATCAGCCTGTCTCCAAAGAAGGCCAAGAGACTGGAGCAATGCAACTGCGATGACTAGGCTAAACCTATCTCGCGGTGTCGATTCTGGCTTGGACTGCATCGAGAAGGAAAGCCTTAGTTAGAAAACGCTGTCGAAGAGAGAAATAATGCGAAGGTTGACTTACGAATTCGGATACGAGGTTATCCTTCAAGTATACCAGCGTCCTTCTCACAAAGGTAACCGCTTCGTCTGATCTGAGATAGACCGCCCCGCAAACTTGCATCGCATTGACAAGCATGGGATGCGTTCCCGCTGGTTTCCATGTCGGACGGTGAACAATCGGCAGCTGAGGCGAGAAGGTCGAGAAGAATGTCGACACTGGACGTTAGATAGGCATTTTGGTTGAATGTCAGTGATCGTTTCTGTAAGCGCTATAGATTGGGAGATACTCACGGTAGGGATCTAAATCCTCGGCATTGGCTCCCGGACCATGGGACGAAGTCGAGGTCGTGGAAGAATTGTAGATGGAATTCGAGCCATGATCAGATCCCGGTGCGCCATATGTTGGGCCATGGGAAGACGAGGTCGAACTCGAGGTCGCTGCTGCCCTATGAGTGCTAAAGGAAGGCGAGTGGTCGAGGATGTTGTTGGCGGGGTGTGAAGCCACAGGCTGGTGAAACGAAAAGGAGTCTTCATTTCCTATTGCTGAGTTTCGAACTTCGCTTGTGTCGATTAGACCGGAAACAAGCCCCGAGCTTTGATGATGCTGTTGACCAGGCGAGGAACCTCCATATCCATTGAGATGATGATAACTGCTCCCTGATTCGGAGCCAAGAGGAAAGAAATCATCAAGCTGGGAGTTTGTACCCAGGTCTTCGACAAACGTCAGATTTGCCAAGTTGGGCACAATGTCAAAGGCCTCGAGACGGGAAGCAGGGCGCGAGGACGATGTTGTGGACGAGCTGTTGGAGGAATATGCCCCGAGACTGAATGGGACGTGCCCGCCGGCGTCCATCTGATTGGGAATGACCGGAGACGGGTGCAGTGACTGCAGAGGGGATGGCATCGCGTTAACACCAGGCGAAGGAAAACCGCCGACCGTGGCGTAGGGAGATTGCGAGCCAGAGGCTCGTTGATAGAGAGAACTGGGGCCAGAGGCATATTGAGAGAACGACGCATCGGATGTTTCGCTCTTGACCTCCGAGTTTGAGGGTGAGGGTCTTGAATTCTTCCCTGAGGCTTTCCGACTTCGGGAGGCTTCAGGGTCGTTTATGAAAACACATTCCCGGCCACGTGCAACACATTTGCCGCACGGTTGCTGGAGATTACATTTGACCTTGGATTCGGCGCAGGACTGTCAAAAGATGGAATCTCGTTAGCATTCGGCCGCGCATGGCTTGTTCGGGCGGGATGGGCGAAGGAACGCGTGGCGATTGGGGGAATGTACCTGGCAGGATTTTCGTCTTGATCTTTGAGAGTTCCTCCTATAGGGAGGGTACAAGTCATAAGCAATTGGGCGAAGGATAGATTGAGTTGACCTACGCATCTCCACACGTCCGTTTATGCCTTGTAAGGAGGTCACTTCTTGTGAATTCAGCCTGGCAAACCTATGTTGAGAGGGTGAGGCCGGGGGCATGGTGTGAAAGAGTCATACCGGACATACGTCGCAGCGATGTTGCCGCTCGTTGGTGTCTAGAGTTGGATGTCGGGTGGTGTGTTGGCATCGCTATCAGAACTAAGGGGTTTGGCGGGACTCACGAGAGCGGAAATGCCGGTTGAGGTGGGTCGTACGCGTGAACTTTGCAGGGCAGAGAGAGCAGTACTTGTTTTGAGGCAGTTGTGGCGCATTCCCTTCAAAGCGCGTCGTTTGGGTCAGCACCACGTCGAACCCCCGAAGGAACAAGCATGATGGCTCGACACGTACCTTTGTGGTTCCTCATTCGACTAATTTCGCCATTGGCTCTGTATTCGACGATTGAGTGGCGGGGTGCCTCCTCGCTCGCGGGGGGATGGAAGCGGCCATGGATGTTAGAGGAGAAAAGGACGATGGAAACGTCGACAGAGGGCTCACGTACGACACCAAGCATGAAAGCTATATACGCTTCATGCTGGATGTGATGGCGTATCCCAGTTTGTCAAATCGAATTCTATTGCCCCCTTGCCTCGGATGCTCAATTTGGTGATGTGACACACTTTGGCGCCGGTAAACGGGTCCAGATTTGATCTGGCGTGAAAATGAGCTTGACAAACGCGGTTAGCGAGTTGTTTGTTGGGTCGTCACGGCACCGGGAACGTTTCTCCAATGCTGCTCGGCTGCCGAACTGCTGAGCGATGCAAGTCCATGCATCCTCCCTTCAAAACGTTGTCGATGGGCGAGAGATTGAACACATGATGAAGGCAATTTTAAAAGCGAAACCTGATTGCTTATGTCCGCGACCTGAGAACAGGTATGGGGAACATCATTGGGATCATAATACTACAAGCCAAACAAATGGCGTTAGTGACTATTTCCTTGATGACACTTGTGAGAGGAAATCCTACCTCCCCCATGACCTACATCGGAATCTGACCTGTGATTCAAGAAAACACAACTCCTTGTTTGACAAGGGCTTTGGTTAATCTCTGAAGTTCAACGATAAGGACCAATCACAAAATGGAAATGGCCCCTAGTTCTCCAGGCTGCGAGAGATTTCAGACAGGCATCGAGTCAGCAGCGGCGATCCTTGCCACTGGGGAGCAAGTCATAGGTTTCTTCCATTTCTGAATTGTATCAAGGCAACTTCAGGGCCAAATGTCGAACAATCTTGCTCCATGACTTACGTAGGAAAAGGGGTCGGTTGGGAGTAATGAAGTTTCGAACTCCAGAGTTTATGGCTGCTTATACTAGGCCGCTGATAAAAAAAACAGGGCTGGCAGAAGTTTGCCCAAAGTTATCCAAGAGACTCTGTCCAAGAAACTTTGATCAGCTTTCGGGCTCCAGGTGAGGCACGCCATCATTCGAGTATTAATCGGAAGATGCCGAGCAAGGGATACATCCTTGAAGAAGATTAGCTGCACCAGGTTCTTGCGAGTGTATAGATATTTTCTGGCAAAGTTGAAGCGGCGCGCAAGTAGGGATGTCGCCGTTGTTCGGGGGAAAGACCCAGCGAATTTCAAAATCTAGGCGCCCAGAAGTGATTACTAAGGCCCCTCGATCCAAACATCACCTTCAACCCAGTCGCGCAACTCATGGGCTTCTGCCTACCATTCGAAGCCAACGCATACGGCGAGAACCACCATAAAACCCAACGCTCGGTGATGGAGGTAGGTCAGTTTAAATTTAACGGCCCTAATGCGCTCAGAATACTAAATCGAGCGCGTTTAGAGTATCAGGGTTTTTGTTGCCTGCATTCGCAAGCATAGCGGCAATGCAAACGGAGGATTAGGAGTTCTTGTCTGAACTGGTACTTCGACCGATGGGTCAAATTGGCTCTACGCCGCGCAGGTCCGCGCCGTGCCAGCACCAAGGAAGCATGGTTCGAGCCCCCGGAGGCTGCTGCGTCAGAAATGGTAGAAGCGTCGCCGCTATATCATGGACACGCTCACCTCTGGGATCACCTTGACTTTCGCTTGCACTTCCGCCTTGCAGTGAAGGTGCCTAGTCGTCACGACTCCAGCTTTCGGCCGCCTCTACCCCAGGCCTGATGTTAGAAATTGAAAAGAGTGCAGCATATCCCTCAGACGCGATTGCCGTTGTTGGCATGGCTCTACGGGTCCCCGGGGCCTCTGATCCAGACGCTCTGTGGTGTATGCTCAAGAATGGCGAATGTAGCGTATCAAAAGTAAGGGTATCGTTTTCTTCGATCTTACTGCTCTCACCTTTGATTTGCAGACCCCACGTCTCGCTTCCAAGTCCCAGACCCTGTCCTGGATGCCACTTCCTTGACGAGTCGATTGCTTTGACAATGAGTACGCATGCTACTTGCCGTGGCGTATCGCAAAACTAATGGCACCTAGGCTATTCCGCATCAGTCCCAGAGAGGCAAGTCGATGGACCCGCAACAGCGTCTTCTCCTTCATGTTGCTTTTGAAGCCCTGCAGGATGCTGGCTATGTCCCAGGCGCAACCCCCTCATTCGAAGCGGCTTCCTTTGGGGTTTTTGTTGGTGCTGCCACCCACGACTACGTCCATAACTTGCAGAATGACGTGGATTCATACTACTCGACGGGTCAGTGGATCAACCGACAGCGTCTAACCGCTCCTAATACTCTTCTGACAGGAACCTTGTCTGCGTTCCTGAGTGGAAGGATATCGTATGCATTCTCATTCGGAGGACCTTCAGTTGTCACCAACACAGCCTGTTCGTCGTCCTGCGTTGCTTTACACCAGGCTGTCCGATCTCTTTTGAACGAGGACTGCCGTACTGCACTTGCAGGAGGGGTCAATGTCATAACCAGTCCTGAGGTACGGCTTGCGCATTCGCACTTTTCGAGGCACTGACTCTGCCGGGAAATCGGTGCTCCAGATGCACACTGGCCTTGATGCTGCCCGCTTCCTCACCCAAAATCACGATTCCAGTCCATTTGACGCCAATCCGAGTGGCTACTCGCGGGCCGAAGGATGTGTTCTCTTCGTCCTCAAACGAGCCAAAGACGCCCTCAATGAGAATGACCGTATCCTAGGAATTATCCGAGGGGCTGAACTCAACCAAAGCGGACAGGCATCTTCTATCACAAGAACACATGCACCGGCACAAGCGGACCTCCTTAGGAAGCTCTTGCGAAAGGCAGGAGTACAGCCAAAGGAGATTCGAGTGGTGGAGTGTCATGCCGCTGGTACGCGAGTTGGGGACACGAGCGAGGTGTTGGCCATTCGAGAGGTCTTTCAGAGGGATCTGGTTGGCCATGAGGATGAAGCCGATCCTCTTTACCTGACATCGGTCAAGGCAAACTTCGGGCATCTGGAAGCTGCCTCTGGAGCTTTGAGCGTTGCCAAAGCCATCCTCATGTTCCGCCACTTCTGCATCCCCCCGCAGGTTCGCATAACCCAGATGAACTCAGCCATCACCCATCCTCCATCACGGTTTATTCGGGTGCCTCAAGCACCAGTGAAATGGCCAGGTGACAAGGGCCCTCGCTATGTCATTGTCAACAACTACGGTGCTGCTGGTTCGAATGCGGGGATTCTTCTGCAGGCGCCGCTCCTCATCCGACAGAGCATTCCAAATTCCCAGGACAGCCAAGCCACCAACTCAAACCACCATCCCCAATGTGTGGTACCGCGGAGCCACCTCAACAAAAACGCATCGTTTATCAAGACGGAATCAAATTCGGGATCGCTCCCGTCCATCACGTCCATCTTTTCTCTTTCAGCATCCACCCCCGAAAGACTCGCAGCCTGGCGAGACAAAGTTGTGGAATGGTTTCAGCGGGAACCTGATGCCCATCGCGAAGCACAGGGGTGTTTTGATATCGCGTACACGACAACGGCACGGCGTCAAATCTACGACTATCGAATTGCCTTTCCTTTCGTTTTTGCCAAAGGGGGAAACAGCGCCCGAAACGCAACTTCCGACAGCCCCGATGATGCAGCTAGCAGCACGCTGCTCGATAAACTTCGTTCTGCGCCGATTGAAAAATCCTCTCTGCGGGATTCACGGGTCGTCTTCGTCTTCCCTGGGCAGGGATGTCAGTATCCCGGAATGGGTGCTCATCTATATCATACCTCCTCGTCTTTCAGGGAGGACCTCAATCGCTGTGGCGAGATCGCTTCTACGCTGGTGTAGATGGGCTTCTGCCGTATGTTTGGGATCAGAGACGAAGGGTCAACAGGGACTTGAAGAGACGGGTTTTGAAGAGGATCTGTGGTTGAGCAGCTTGCGTTACTCTCTTTCGAGTACGCTATGACTAGACTTGGATTCGGTGGGGTGTCTGCCCCGACATCCTCCTTGGGCACAGGTATGTATACCTCCTTAACGTGCCAGACGATGTCTAAAATAATTGCAGCTTAGGAGAATACGTTGTTCTCGTTGTTGCAGGAGTGCTGACGATCGAAGACGCTGTCAAGCTCGTCATTGCGCGGGCGCGTCTTGTTCGTGATTTGTGTGGCCCGTGCCATCCAGATGCAAGCACGAGACAAGAACCGGACGTTACAGCCAGCGGAATGCTCGCCATTTACGGTGTCAGCTCCTCCTCCCTCCATCGCCTCTTCGATGACCACCACCCACGATTTGCGAGCATCACCGTTGCATGCTTCAATGGCCCAGAAAAACCTCACTCTTTCGGGACCACTTTATCAATTGCACCAGCTCCATTCCCTCATCAAGAGCGAGCGTGGCATCACTCGCGCTTGCTTCGTCCGGGTAGCCGTCGGCTACCACAGTCCATTCATGTCACCGATACTAGGTGGACTCGCGCAAGTGTTGGATGACATCAAGCTGCGCCCTCCAACCGTGGCAATAGCGTCAACCGTTATAGGACGGGTTATTCCAGCAGGCGATACTTTCTGCATGCGAACATATCTCAGCGAGCATACCATCAAACCCGTTGTTCTCCACCTTGCGGCACTCTCGGCGATTGATCATCTTGATCGCGATCTCACCTCACTTGAGGGTCATCCCCATGGGGCGTCACTGCAGCTGAACCCTTGCGTAGTCCTAAACAACCCCCAGGTTTGGATTGAGGTCGGACCTCATGAAAACCTAATACACCTTCTACTCGGTCAGGATTGCCTGTACCGGACGATACCCTATGGTTGGGGTCCATGTCGAAAGTCGAAAGCCAAGGGGCTAGGCTTGCAACCCTCCACAAGTCGCTCGGCTCGGTTGTATGCGACCACCACTTTCGCTAGGCGAATCAGCTGAGAAGGGTCTTCGATGACACGCTGGGCACGGGGAGAGCGCAGGCATCAGCTTTCCATTTATGCCTTTTCAGAGCTCCAGGTTCTGGGTCCCATATCACAGCTCTGTCGTAAACTCGGGCGCCCCAGGCGCTTCGATACTCTGGCAGGAAGGCCACCAGGAGCATTGAGGACTTTTGGAAGCAGCTCCCCTGCCATCGATAATGATTGGACGTCGTCTTTTCATATTCCTGTCCAATATCTCGACAACTTCATTCAGGGGCATGTGGTCAGAGGCCTTCCTTTGTGTCCTGGTAGTGTCTACGTTGATGTAGCTCTAGCTGGGGTGTTTGCTGCCCACCGATGCCTGGAAGGCCACGAGCCACCTTCAGTTACCTTGAGCACCATCACATTCGTGAACGCTCTTCTTCCCGGATCCGACCACACCTGTCCTATCGCTGTCCCCTGGGACCCACTGGAAGCTGGTATTCCTTCAAAGTCACTTCGATGTTGCCGGGCGATGAGTCGCCCACCGCTGTGCACGCGCACGGCCGTATCTGTACCCCGTCACGCATCTCCTCTCATCGTCAGCTCTCTGCCTTCTTCCCCCACATCTGTAGTGCTATAGGCGGCCTGGAAGATGCCGAGCGCACAGATGTCGACGTCTTTTCGTCCCATATTGTCTACAAAGCCATCTTCCCCACGTCGTGCGGTACTCAGCAGAGTACCGGCATTGCAACGCGTTGTTGTCGACTCCAGTCGGATGGCAGGCATGTGCTGTCATGAAACTGCCCGAAAAGACGTTTAAGGAAGGCTGGTCGGTCATCCACCCGGTCCACATCGATGCCATCCTGCACTTCGCTGGTTTTCTTTGGCAATCTCGCAACGCTCGGCGATGAAGTGTACATATGCACAGGGTTGGAAAGTCTTACCCTGATGCCGGAGGGGTTTGTTGCGCAAGGCACCTACGAGCTTTCATGCAGTATCGGGACCGCTCAGATAACAGTGTACTATTGCGGACGTGACTGTCATCCTCCTGGGACAATCCTCCACCCCAAGGCCGTTGTTGCGTATGCCAAGGGTATTAAATTCAAACAACTTTCCTCTCGACTAGGCCCATGAGCTGGCTTGCCCTGTAAGGCTTCGTCGTCGACCACCACCAATGAATCAACGTCCTCATCGTCAGTACCCCCGGTCACGCTTTGGTGCCCAGGCACACTTCCCCCGCCTCCCCCATCTCCCCGGCATAGAGACTTCAGTAACTCATCGACCTCATCGAGCCCCGGAGCTTCGTAATCTCCTCTCAAACACCCTTCATATTGCTGGGTATCGATTTGGACGAGATCTAAACCTTTCGTCCTGGGGCATGCTTGACTCGTTCAGCTCCGTTGAGCTCCTCCATGTCTTGAGGGTGGAGCACGGCCTCCCGCTCCCCTCTACCTTTTTTCACCAATTTTCGACTATCGGTATGGCGCAGGCGCCCTAGAGGAAGCATGGAACCAAGCCAATGTTGCGCGAAAATCAAGCTCGACGGCGTTGGATCTGTATCCAACAGACAGTCGGCGACCAGCGACAATGAAGCTCATTCAAGACATCCTCAGGCAGGACGCCCTTGGTCTTGATACACGATGGGAGTGGCCTAATCGCAAGTTACGAGTCTCTTTCGTGTCTAGGAAGACTGGTTTGGGCGATCGAGGATCCCACCATCACAATGAATGGACGTTGGGCGTCTCTAGGCCAGATGATCGCCTGCTACTCGAAGTGGATTCAAGAGCTTGGCTACGAATCGATAATCCTTGGAGGTGAGTGCATACCTCTATCACTTAGGACCGTCTGATATGCCCAGTTAGGCTGGTCTTTTGGTGGGATCGTCGCCTTTGAAGTCGCATCGATGTTACTTTCTGTTCGGCCTGCGTTTGTCGAAGCAGTTTTGTTGGTGGACTCACCTTGCCCCAGTGACCATGTTTATCTTTCTGAAAAGGCATCGACTATGCTTTGGATAGCACTGGTCTTGCCATGACCTCGAGGTGCGCCTTGAAGTTGCGTTTCCTTGAGAACGTCCATCTACTACGTGACTATACACCAATTCGCTATGCACCCCCGAGAGTTGCCCATTCACATTGTGCTACTCTCATGCACGACAGAGTGCGCTTCCTTCAGGGGTAGCACATGGCTTGCATTCTTGGTTCACCTCAAGAAATGACCTGGAAGTGTTGGCGAACAGCTGGCGAGTGTTCGCAGGTCCATTTTCCACGGTCGAAGCCAGCGTTCTCCAAGGGAATCATTTCAATGTGTTCATAGATGCTAAGGTGAGTCAACTACCGAGCTTTGCCCCACACAATGCATCGTTCACTAACAATATCCAGATTGTGTCGACCGCGAACGCCATTGTTGCAGCTATAGAAAGCGTCACAGGATCCGCATAGCTGCCAATAGGAACATTACTACCAATTACAGACTTACGAAATATTCTGCTTCCCGCGATCAATGCATCTTCCTTCCATTCCATTCTGAGACTGTTACCAAGTTCATCAACATCCCACAGTTGAGGAGCGGGCAGTGCGACCCTCCCTTTTGATACCAATACCTCGTTGATGCAGCCTCCCTGCTACGTTCGACACCATCATGGGCAATTTCAGTCATCTGCAGAGCGTAAGCCTGAACCAGACGCAACGTTGGCGCCCTGTGAGATCATTCATGCCCCACATAGCAATGGCTCTAATGAGTATGCAGCAGGCCCCTCCATATTCGCGGGCGCTCGACGCGTAACCATGCAAGGGGGAACGTTCAACGCCAATGTATTCCACAACAATATGCCCGTCGGTGCCGATGGCGTTGGTGATTCACGGTTATGGCCACATTGCAGCAACATCAACCTTCTAAATTGAGCCAACAGATAACAACATTTTGAACTGGTTGTCTGTGACAGAATATCATAACTTCCACCAAGATTTGTCGTCTATTCAATCGCAATGAACTCGGCGGTGGTTCCTCGAAGGAAAGGATCTCCGCAACTGGCTGGCTAGCCCCGGCGGTATCGTTTGGTGTACAGCAATGCGTGCGTGATTCTGACCCGTTGTAAGATACCATTCTAGCCCATGGCAAATGTCTCCTAGCTGGTGCTGGCAAAACTGTTCTTGCGTGTGTTGAATCTCGTTCGTAAATGGTTGCTGCAACACTCTCCCTCTTTCTTAGCTCAGTCATTATCCGCTACGTCGACACATGTGTGGCTAACAGCAACACTTCTGTTGCATTTGCTTACTTTCGGTATACGGATCAAGTCAACCTCCGGGGCATTTTGGGTACGCTCGTCAGACAGCTTCTCGAGCGCCATCCCAGCCTTCTAGCCCGGGTAGGACCTATCTGGGAAAGTAGTCGTGGAGGGGGTGTAAGGCCTTCGAAACCCACTTCGCCCACCTACTTGCAAGCATAATTCCGATTTCAAGACCGTAGACTTCATCATCGACGGGCTGGATGAAATTGCCTCACTGGAGGTGCAGATGGGCATCGTTCGATATCTTTCTTTTGCACAAGCAAAGGTTCTCGTTACATCTCGGCCTTCGCCACTTCTGGAATCAATAGCTCATGGGGCTTCCTTCTGCACTATCAATGCCCCGGACCATGACATAGAACTTTTCATCGCTGACAAAATCCGATGAGTGCATAGAAGACGCACCACACACCGCGGCGAAATTACGCCGATTCATTCAGAACACCCACCAATATCCACGGCTATCCCTTTCATACCTTCCGTATGGGATGCCTTTCAACCACTTGACTGGTTTGGGGCTCTCCATGTTGCTACCTACTACAACTTCACATTCATCATCCCAAACCTGCTTGATCGCGATCCCTCCCAAGTCAATGCCCAAAGTTGGCGAGGATCAACGCCCTTACTTCTAGAAGGCCATGCATCAGTAATGGTAGCTCTCCTTGCCCGCCCCTTGATTGAGGCCAACACTACCAACTTGGGCGACCATACCCCTCTTATCGCAGCCACAGTGAATGGACATGTCATCCGTTTATCACTCGCCCACCCTTCGGTCGATGCTAACGTCGGGAGCATCATCATCAAGCGCACCGCATCGATGCATGCTTTTATGTACCGAAGCAATGACGCCCTCTCGTCCCTACTGCAACACCCAGGGATTGATGTCAATTTCAGAGACGATGAAGGTCGTACTCCTCTGATTGCTGCGGCAAAACTGAGGAATGAATATGCTGTATCCCATTTGCTGGTCCACTCAACCCTCGATCTCAATGCCAGAGGCTCTATCAAGGGAAGAACTGCATGGATGTGGGTCACTTCCTTGGGGCACCATTGGGTGGGTTCTGTTGGCCATGCTCTTGGGCCGTGCAGACATAGACCCAAACGCTCAGGACACCAAGGGGCGGACAGCCCTGATGCAGGCCACCACCCCACTTTCTGCATCAATCTTAATAGATCATCTGGGGATAGACGTCAACCAAAGAGATTACATAGGTCGTACAGCGCTGATCCACGCAGTTATAGGGGGTCGAAGTGCCCGTCGTGGAAGTACTTTTTTCGGCAAGACGGACTCGATGTGAATGCAGTGGACGAATCGGAGCATACCGCCTTGACTATAGCGGCAAGATATGGGTTGGAAGCCGTCATATCATCTGTGTCACAACACCCAACGACCGATGTCAACTGTACGGGTCCCCAAGAAGCTCCCACTCTATTGCATGCAAAGTTTTACACGGGATGAACGAAATCACCTCGCTTTCTTCTCGGCCATCCCAAGACCAACGTCAACGTCACCATTACGAAGGCAGGACAGATCTGATGCACGCTTGCTTTGTGCAAGATCGTGAAAACCAGCACCACCCTGCTATGGGAGATGGGGCACAGGGACGTTTGGCAGCAGCAGCAGCAATTGAGCACCGTAAGCGACCAACGATGGGGAGTAGTACATAATTTTTGACATAGAGTATGGATGTGTACATGGAGTCTTCCCCTACAACCCACATACATCTGTTGTCGTAGGCGCCGAGACCCCCATTGCAGAAGCAAATTGACCTTTCCTTGAGAAGCAATATTGGTACAAACCCACGCAACTTTCATCGGCGATTGAGCTCATATCCTTGCCAAGGGCATCTCCAATGGTGACATCTCCAACCCCTCCCACTGAGCTATGATGCCCTGCGCGATGCTGACCGAGTTGGGTAAAGCTGCACCAGAAGGTCGATTCCCCTTCTCCTTTGCCTGCGGGTCTTCTTTGCCTACGAGATAGCCCTTCGATGAGGTACTTGCTATGCTGGCTGCATCAGAAGTTGTCTTCGCATGACCGGAGCTCGAGGGAGTAGTGGGTAGGACTGGGGAGATGACTTTAACCACAATACCCGCTTCTTCAGAAATGGGTATCTGGTCGATGACCTGAGTTTGGCCAGCGCGGAGGATTTGGTGTTGTGGATTGCCACCCGCTGAGTGAACGACTGCACCCTGTTTGGTTTGGTCATGAAGCCGGTTTGCGTTGTGGTCTTCTTCGACAACGGAGAGTAGGTGACGCGAATAGAGGGGTCCAGGCTAAGGCGATATGACGTCGTCAGTAGCGTTCGAATGAGGGATCCAGCCTACTTACCCGAGAGTGCAGTCGAAGGTTTCATCAGGGCTCACGAACGGTAGATTCGACCTAGCGACGAGGCTGCCATCCACATAGATATTCGCTGGGCCTTGAAGGAGCGTATACTCGGAATTGTTTTTGACCTTTGCCTGTGAAGAAAGATATTAGCCATGTTAATCCTACAGGCGATGGCGGCTTTCAGCTTACCTTCAGATACACCCTTGAGTCGCGTTTGGGAACACATACCCACTCCATGTCGGCCTCGGCAGGGATTTGGGCAATGGTAACTTTGTGGGAGGCATTGTCGCTGGGTATAGTCATCTTGCCAGGGACGGTGAAAGAAGCAGTGATACTACTGCTTGAGCCATTCTCGTCCTAGCGATATCGGCATGGGGAAAGGCCATGGTGGGAGAAGTTGGAGAGTATGACGGGGACGTTGGGGAGTAATGAGGAGAAACGAGGGTGACGACTGTAATCCCTAGAGTTGGGAGGGCGTCCGCTCATGATGATCGGTGGTGCCATAGAAGGCATCATAGTGGGTATCATAGTGGGTGCCGAACCGGGAATGGTAACGACCGTCGGTACTGGCCGGGATGTGATGGTCCAGCGCGAAAGGGAATGGGGATAGCCATGCCGAAGGTTGGGGAGGCCGTTTCAAGTTTATGACTGCATCATTCCATTCCTACAGAAATGATCTTTAGTAAAGATGGAGGCATTCCGAACGAGCTTAACCTCTCCCGTATCCTGTGTACGGGATGCCTTGTATCCAATGGTCACAGGACGATGCTTCCGCATTCGTAGCGACCCTGACATCGTATAGGCAGGTCCATTTGGCATTGGAGACGGCTATTGATGCCAGAAAACAGACATTACGCCGCCCTGAGGTACACCAAGAGATAGATAAACGCACCATAGACAAGAATGAGTTCGCCGTCGCTTATCCTGTTCTGAAAGCACAGCGATGGTGACCGCAACGGTCCGCCGGGTCTCTGAGGCTGACCTGATACCTTCTTCCTTGATCTTCTGTTTCAAGCTCTGACCTCTCCTTCTTGAGCTTGATTATTTCGTCATCCAACCTTTGGCGGTCTCTTCATAGTTCTGAGTAACCTCCTTTAACTTCGAAACGTCGACGTATTGAGCTGTAGCACTCTCGAGATACTTCTCAGTCGACGAGAGCAACGAGCGTGTGCGTTCCAACGTGTTGACGGTCCTCTCCAATTCTTCCTTCAACGCCGCTACCTTGGGATCGGTGTCCGGCTTTTTAGCAATGGGAAGGGCGACCGTAACATCACTAAGGTAGCATTTCCCCTCCCTTCCACCCTGTCGATCGTCAGCCTGCGCGGTAAATGAGAATCAAACAGAGCGCACCTCAAGGATTCTTGGTTCAGAATGTTCGGCAGTCCCGAGATCTTGACCTGATTGACGCCAGCTTTCAGGCCCAACTTGAAAGAGCGCGTAACCTCTGCATGAGCGGAGTATACAGAGACGCTGGTGATCTTTCCATGGTCGGTGGTATTCAGTTCGATTGAGTGGGCCAGGATTGTCGTGGAAATATCATCCATAGCGGCAAGGTCGTAGTTGGAAGACAAATCAATATCTAAAGAGCTTCTTTATATGTATCTTCTGCAAGCAGTGCTTCTTGTTCTGGGTGTGGAATTGTGCTAGTTATAGAAGAAGTCTTTCAGTGACTCGGTGGACGGTCCCTCGAAGAGCAGCACATGAAGGGTGATAGAGTTTGTGATAGACATCGAAGTTCTGGTGCTGGCCTATTGAAGTCATGAGCGCTGAGTGCTGTGAACTTTGAAAGTGCCAATCACCACGCAACTTGGCGAAACCGGTACCTATAAAACAATCGGGACGGCGACAAACACAAGCAAAGCCCCTAACTTCAAGTCGAAGCAATTCTATGAAGAACATCTAGAATGTAAGTGACGAAGCTTTATGTAAGTATATATGATGATGATGAAGGCTATTGAATAGATACTCCCATGTTCCGAAAAGAGAACGAAAGGACAAAGGCCAGATAACTGAAAATAGATTACTTGTTATTCCATTCCTACCCAAGGCTCAGATCTATTGGAGAATGATGAGCACAAGCAACGAATGGGTCGAGCCCGCTCCTTACCGTTTCCAGTGGATCTCAATTTTACATCCGCGAGAATCTTGAGATGGAAGACAGTCTTGAATATTTTTGCGAAGTGATGCCCAAGAGTGGTCGTGCATAACCTCTCCCCTCATCACAAGGACCTCGACATCGAAGCGACCGGAATGACGGGAATTTGTCCTTGTTAATTAAAATCTTCCTTAGATTCTCCAGCAGCCTTGGTATATACCATGAGGTCGCCAGTGTCCGAAGACGGTCCGTCGCTGGCGCAAAGAAGTTTTGGGCGGGTTTCGCATGTCAATGTAGAGTGTGAGTTCCTCGAGAGGAGAGGTATTCTGTTTTGACATGAGCTTAATGGAAGCCTCGAGGTGACCTCCGCTTCTCTCGTCTAAAATCTCGTTCTGGCGAAGTGATGTGAACGCTGAGAGCGGTCAACCTCGGAACCTCAGCGATGTCGAAAGGGTGGAATAAACCCTCGTTAAGACTGAGGTGGAGTCTCTCCAGAGAAGCGGTTGGGGTTACTGATGGAGTCTTTGGGAAATGGGATTATATCTTGCACCCAAAGCTCTTTGATATTCAATGGTGGCGTGTTTGTTCGGGTTAGTCTGAAATCGAGAGATTCGCCCTTCGCCGTCCCAAGCGAACGTCGCGTTACGATATTCAAGGACCCTGAGGTTAGGTGAGCGGGCGGTCACATCTGTCATAGACACAGGGCGACGGTCAACTGGGAACGGCGCAGGACATTCCCTAGGGATCTTCGGGCGCTCCCATATAGGTTGCTGGACAGTGTCTGAGCTCATCAGAGACAGACGCTCAAGATTCTGATACCCGAAAGCAGAACGACGACGTTCTGCAAATTGGAGACCTTCATGAGCGCAATTGATTTGAGCTGGGGCATGGCAAGAGGGTGCACAGCTGGAGCTTGACTTGCCCTGGAATAAGATCCCAGTCCAGATTTGCCTTCCCACCCCGACCCTCCAAAGAAATGCCTCTGAGAGAGGGAAAATGGGGAAGAATGATGATGAGAAGGTCTTCGGACGATTGAATCCAGCCATCTGTGGCCAGTTCTTTCGGTTTCCAGGTGGTTGCTTCGGTTTAGGGTAAGAGTTTCGGTCTTGCGAAGCAAATCAGGGCGCTTCTGCACGAGCTTCATGAGGGCTTTGCATCGCAGTTTTGCTTTGGTTCTCCAATGTAGACGTGCTTGAACAACAGCTCTCGGGCGCGTTGCGACCAGCCTTGTCGGTCAAGGTGATGCTTTTGAGCGTTGGAAGATCGTTATCGAAGTGATCGGTGATCAAAGTCCTAATTTCTTGGGGAAGTTCGATGCGAGCACCGGAAGAAGGCTTCGGAGGTCTTGGTGGCATTGGGGTTGTAAGCACAGGAAGTTCAAGTGTGGGATGAGCCACTGTTGACGGTGCCAGGGTGGGAAACTGTTTCTCCGACTCGGGTCGACCAGGCACACTCACAACGCAGATGCCGAAGGCCATTCAAAAGGCAGAAAATGTTGACCTTTTACATCCTCAAAGTACATAAAGTCACTATGGGTGACTTTGCTCGGATTAAATGTTCAAAGTGCTCAACTTGAGCCGTTTCAAGCCAAACAATCTTCTCACGACGCGAGAGTTTAAAACCCAGAACGCTTCAAGCGGGGGAGAAGCCTAGCTCATGATTAAGTTACCGCTATCTCATGAGAAGATACCCCTCTGCTAGACTTCAGACATCTCTACTTGTCAAACAGCGGGTCTGGTACATAATGCCGCCTTAGAGCGAGCTTCCAGAGGTCACGCCGATTCGGTGGCTTGGCGCTTAGTCACGCATCATCAGTTTTGCGATTGTCGTTTGGCGCCTATCCGGCTTTGCGCTCGACCCTCTATCCTACTGCCACAGTTCATTTCAGAGCTCGATTTCCTTGCTGCTTCTGCGTCACTTTTACGGCTGGAAGGCATATGTCTTCAACTCTCTCGTCACTCTTGCTGGGCAAATCCAAAGACCTGGACAATGAACTGGATTCCCTCTTCAAAAGCGCTGTGAGTAAGTTGTGAATGTTCATGGGTAAAACCGAGGGCTTACCTTGATTTTAAATGCAGCCAAAGCCCATAGCAATTCCTTCAAACAAACCAGTGATCTCTAAATGCACCGCCCGGCAAGGATACCAGGACCAGAAAACGCAAAACTGACGATGCAGAACGCCCACCATCTGCGAAGCGAACCAAGGCTGCCTCTAGCGCAGAAGGCAACGCTTCTGTGAGCTCAAAGAAGGCTTCAAAGGGGGGGAAGAGGGGAAGAAGGCTGCTCTTCAGGAGGACGAGGACAAGGATGCTGCTCAGGTCGAAGAGCAGTACCTTGCTTCTTCTGTGAAGGGCAAGGCAAAGGCTGCCGTCGCCAGAGGAGCGAGGACGAAGAGAAGGATGGGAGGACGATACCCTTGTTCACGAAGCTTTACGGTCCGAAAAGGCAAGAAGTCGTCTGGGAAGGCAAAACAAAAGGTTGTGCCGGAGGATTGAGACGCCGGAACAGCGCGACAAGAGGACCATCTTTGTTGGAAATCTACCACTCTCTGTGGCGCAGAAACGGGTATGTGTCTTGTCTTTATGAGCCGTTTATCAGTGACGACCGTACTTGCAGCCTTACAGAAGGCAACTCAGCGTCACATCCTCAGTCTCGTCCCCACTGCCAAAAGCGAATCCGTTCGGTTCCGCCGGTTCCCTTCCAGGCACCTACCGCCAACTCCCCGAAGACGAAGGATCGGAGAAACCCAAAGCCCCAGCCAGAACATCCCAAGCCCAGGCAACACGATCTTGAGCGTACCTCTGCTTGGAGAGCACAGGGAGGTGGAGACAAGGATGAAGAGGAGGTCAAGAAGGACGACAAGACCTACCTCACTTCCAACCAAAGAAGAAGATTGCGTTATCAATCAAGACTTCCACAACACCGCGGATGCAGTGAACGCGTACATTGTGTTCTCCCATCCTCCCGATACGCCTACGCGAGCTGCCAACCTTCCACCTCTTCCACCTACGCTGGACCCGTACGAAGCTGCCAAACTTGCTGTCGAGACATGCAACAACACATGTTTATGGAGAGGGCTCATCCGGGTGGACCGCGTTGGGAAGATTGGTGCCAAGGGTGCCTCACAGAGCACAGAGGACGATGACGCTCAGGGAGATGCAAGACCCCTACAAGATGCTGATCCCAAGCTCTCGATCTTTGTTGGCAATCTCGACTTTGAGAGCAAGGAGGAGGATCTGCGAGTGTTCTTCGAAGCCCTTCTGGAAGCAGAGAAAGGCAAACCTCCTGGCGAGAGCGAGAAGGTCACGGTTAACGGTTCGGTTATCGACAAGCCCAGGACATGGGTAACACACGTTCGCATCGTTCGCGACAAAGATACCCAGCTAGGGAAAGGCTTTGCCTATGTCCAGTTCATTGTACGCCCAGCCCTTCTCGCAAGCTGATCTTGACGATGATACTGACATCGTGCTCACAGGATAAGGACTGTGTTGACGAAGTACTCGCCATGGAACCTGTCAAAGTGAAATTCGCCAAACGCAAGCTCCGGGTCCAACGCTGCAAATCCGTCCCCGGCACTTCTCTCAAAATCAAAACCGCTCCTCCTCCCTCCAAGAAGGATGCTTCGTCTTCATCACAGCCGAGGCTACCCCGTCCGGCCCCAGTCGAAGTACCCAAGGGTGACCCTCGTCTTGGCGAGAAACTTGCTGGACTCTCGAAAGAGGTTCGGAAAGAGGTCAAGTCCAAGGATGCGGATCGAGTCGCTAGGCGGTTGGCGAAGAAGAAGGCGAGGATGGCCATCGGTTCTAAACCTGCAGGGGCTCTGCAAGGGAGAGACAGGGATCGGTCGAGGAAAGTTGGTGCTGGAAAGAGCAGTATCAACCCTGGTAAGAAGATGGGTAAACCGAGGGTGCGGAGCGAGAAAGAGTATGGCGGAAGCGGAATGGAAAAGAAAACATAAAGTTTTTCTGTGCTGTTCTTTTACCAGTCTTCTTTCTTCCTCACGGTATTTCCTTATCTTAGCACATGTAGGGATACACGTAACAACAGGGTTGCTGTAAAATGTACAAGGAGGCGATCGGAATGCCCAATGAGTCTTTCTTCAGGCAGATGTACAGAATCGAGGGGGGAAAGCCACAACACTGAGCAGTCTGCACCTAACCTTGGGTCTACGGGAGTGGCCGCTTGTCACCGTTGACTATACTTGGAGGCCTTCTCAGAGGCGAGAAAGGGAAGGGAACCTCCTTCAAAGCATACTCTTCACGCTCGCCGGGTGCGTGCTGGATTGGTATAGATGAGTCTCAATAGTCCCATTGCGCCTGTGCGCATTGGCATCAGCCTCATCTTATATGGCGGGAAGCCGAGCATACCTGGATCCATACTCCCACGCCGTAAACTGTCCCTCTATTCGATGGCATGCTGGGCACATTCACGTTGCTACTGGCAAGGTCAAGCGGTCTTGCGTTGAGTGTTGCAAGGATGCTTGCGACAAAAACTGCGAAGAAGCGTTGTAAGCCACTGACGATCGAAGAAACAGAGCCTGAGCACATCACGCAAGTACTTACGCTTTCCAACGATGAAGTCAATCGCCATATAGTAGAAGGTTTCTGATTTGGTTTCCCATCTTGCCAGTCCAAGTCAGAAGGAGAGTAGGATGTAGGGTGCGATGCTCACCAATACAGCCTCAAGTGTGAGAAAGGCTCTATCAGAACGACGGTTAACGTTTGCCTCACAGACTTCAAGACGCTGGGACTTACGAGGAGAGCAGACATCGGTTAATTGCATAGAAAATGAGCAGACTGATGATCTTCCGGGTGCTAGTCGAGAAGGCTTGGTTGGGAATACAGGGGTGTAGAGAGCTAGACGTACCCTTTGAATCTTGTCTCTCGTCCTTTCAGTAAAATGCACAAGCACGTCGCGATCATGAACTCTGCGACAACTCCTGCAATGACGGCGGGTGTGGCAGCATATGTCTTTAATGAGCAAGAACCTTCCATCAGCGGAGAGCATATGGGTCGGGTTATCTCACTGAGATCTGGTGCTCACATTCATCTCTGGTACCCGAGCATAATCGCTACCCCAAGCGAAGCTGCATTTTATGATTCTTAGCCATCCATGTGTCCTCCAATAAGGGAATTCTAGAACGGACCATAAGGCAACGAAGGCTGAGAAAATTAACATCAGCAATCAGGAGAGCATCGAAGGGGTTTCACTTACTCGTTCCCAGCGCAAGATGCGCAACAACAAGACTCCCCTTGAAGAAAGAAGTAAGGGGACAACGTTGACGTCTTTCACTCAGCAGCAAAACACTCGACTTACGATTATGCCAGCGATCCACCATCTGAAACGTCGGGCACAAACTGAAGAGAGGGGGAAGAAGGTCAGAGTCGGTGTGAAATGAGGAAGAATTCTGCTAAATACGTTTGAACAAGATGTGGGTGAAGTAGCTTTGTGCAATGAAGGAAATGATCCTCTAGAAATCATTAGAAGTATCTCAATGAAGAATAGAGAGGACACTAACGTTCAGTAGGACACTAACCTAACGATCGCGTTCACGGGTTGGTATCATGCTTGAGTGGTAACCAGAGCCTCATTGCACAACTCACGAGTATCGTCCTACATGCGACTCAGACAGTCAGGGTCTTAATTACATCGGTCTCGAAGCCAGGAGCTTGACATACCAATAGGCTTTCTCGAGAACGAATGGGTTCGCATAGTTTGAAATCAAATAGTAGTACATGGCCTGACTAGCTATAAATTGGTAAGCTATGTTTAATCTCACTAGTGCAGCCTCGTACCGAAGCAGGTGTGCACAGTGTCGATTATCCTTAGACCATGAGTCAGTGGAGGCTAGCGGATGAAGTGGGAAAGTGGATTACCATAGTGTTCCAACCTTGTGGCAAACCATGATGAGATGGGCTGCTACTAGCGCGCAGAGGAATGTCTTACAATCAGCTTATTGAACCGGCTGTCCTTGGGGTAGTTGTGGTAATAGTTGTATGTCTGCCGTGGCCAATATTGTAATGAAGCCTCGCAAAGACTGGCAAACCCACCTGACAAGATGTTGCACCGTATAGTCTGGGGGCAATGGGGATGGTGAGCTCACTCGAGTATTGGCGCTTTTAGAGAACGGACGTACACCGCATTCAGCACTACGCCAATCAACGCCGCACCTGCGGAGGCAGGTGAATGGGAGCTTTGCTCGAAAAGGACTTGGTCGCACCATACGTGTCATCAAGGGTCTTATGGCCCTGGATCGGCATAGCTAGGTTGCTGAATATAGGAACCAGTAAAGCGAGGCCCTTGATGGCGAGGGCTCTTCCAGAACCACCAGGCAGCCTATATATCTCAGCAGACGGGGGCTTGAGCTACCAGAACATCTGATGAAGAACGGGATTCCGTGTTGAATCTTATCTAGAAAGATAGAAGATCATAACGTCTTTCCGCTTCCCAGCCTTCTGCCGCTTTCTCACCTAGCCCGCATCAGGATATCGACAAGATAACATATAAACCATGGGCGGGGGCTGTGGGCCAATGACGCTGATGTTACCGTGCAGTACGGCCATTAAAACGGGCAAAGTGCAACGACAGATCGTATCCCCCCTTTTCGGTATCGTGGAAGCCCGATTCGCAGAAATACATGAAGAGTGGGGTCTCGGGAGTCCGGGAATTCAGCGGGCTTTGGGCGTCTGATCATCCATAAAGTAATTCCCGCTGCCACGAGCAGATCATTGGCTAGTAGACACCAGGATAATCTGCTTCTTCTGCGCAACCATCTCGGGTGTACTCCCGATACTCCACAGGATGAGATTGCGTCTATTCTTTCATGAAGTGATCCCCGGGTCCTGCGGGCAGATCATTGGTTAAGCAAGATTCTCTTTTTATTCAGGGTGACCATCTCAGGTGCACCCCCGATGATCCAAAAAGGCGAATACCAGAGCTGTATAATTCCAGCAACACAGCAACCAACTAGAAATACAAAGGCTCAACCAATATGCCCATAAAGTCTGTTCTCACAACCGGCTTGACATCGACCTACCTGCTTGACTCCCATCGGGTCTCCGAGCCGTTTGTATGCCACCCGATTTAAAAGCGTCCATAGTCGAAGGCAGGCGGAGGGAACAGGGAGCGGCGGATTCTTCGCCGACGAAGTCGATTTCTGGCCTCGCTTTCGCTCAGTGGGTGTAAGCTCGTCTCAGATGCCCAAGGGTAATACCTAAAGGGAACAAAATCAAGCGCGGCTCTTCGATCTTCACGGAAGGAAGTGGCGTTACCGGACAGAGTCTGTGGTTCGATGCGACATGATTACCCTAGAGGTTTGGGCTGCAGGTTGCTCTTGGGGTCTTGAGATCAAGGTCGACAGAACGCTCGTGACATAGACTTTAAGTGGCACGACCATAAGCCTGGAAGCTGAGCACATCATTGAACGACTCACGCTTCCCAACAATGAGCTCGATGGCAATGTAATAAAACGCTTTGGCGTGGTCTCGATCTGAACAAGTTTCAGTTATCAATATGCATGAAAAAACGGTTGAATCTTACAAGGACGACTTTCGAGCGTTAGGAACGAACTGTTCGAATCTTGAGACATTAATTATACGGGTCTCGAGGTCAAGACTTACGAAGTAAGCAAGCAACGGTTGATCGCGTAGATAATGATGATTTTGATCAGGCGTTTGGTGCTAGTCCACCAAGGTATCAGTAACCTGAGTTTCCACATAGTGTGATTGTTGACGATTAGGGCTTACCCTTCAAATCCTGTTTCCTTTCCGTGCAGGAGGATGCAGAGAGACCCCGCAATCAATATTTCTGCAACGACACCCACTGCTGCAGCAGGGGTAGCGGCATATAAATCTGCACCATCGGTCAGCTTCGGTTGGGCACAGTGAAAAGATAGAGAAGGCCTACATTCGCCTCCCTTATCCGTGCATAGTCCGCCATCCAGATAAAACTGAGAAAATGTCAGGTGAGCAAGAACCGTTCTATCCTCACGCACGGCTCACCATAGAACGACAAAGGCTGGAAGTCCAATGAGTAAGTATCACAGAGGGTGAAAGTTAAAGACGCACCAGTGCCGTATAGGACCGTGCACAATAACGAAGAAGGCCTGGAAGAAAAACGTGATTAGCATCGGACCGTTCGTTGTCATTTCCGGCCTACCGTGGTAAGGCCCAAACACCATTTGAATCGTGGCGGATAGACTACAGGGGGGCAGGTTAGTGGGGATATGAGCCTGAGAATGATGCAACAAACGTTTGAACGCCATGAAGTGACGTAGCCCTGTGCGGTTACACCTATCAATCGCTGTAGTTGCCCTGTTAATGCCCATCTAATTCTAAGGCTGGAACGACGCACATTTACGAGGACGCTTATCTGACAAAAAAGTATCAGCGGGGGAGCCCTGGACCACAGCGTGGCCTGCTATCTAGGAGACTCACAAGGATAGACCTAGACGAAGGGTCCATTTGCACAAGATTCATTTCGAAGATCCGGAACGTACCAGTGACATCTAAGGAGAACTACTGGATTGGCGTAATTGGTTATTAGGTAGTGATACATGGAGAGGCATGCTGGGGCCCGGGCTTTGTCAGTAGTGCATTGATACTGTTGGAATCTGCCTTACCCAGGCACGTATGTGCGGTATCCAGTACCCTTGAATCAAGCGTGAGCTACCGTCGATTATGAGGCAAACGAGCCTTACCATAGCCACCCAACCTGGTTTAATAGCATTAACGGTTGACCGTCCCCAGCAACGGGTTGTCACTCACGATGAACTTTTTCCCTCGACTGTCATTGGGATATTTCGAATAAAAGATATAGGTCTACGAGGGTGCAAGTTCTAGAAGTCTAGACAGAACGGCTATGAGAGTAGTGGTGAACTGACCTGTGACACTGTCACACCATAAAGCCTGGCAAGGAAATGCTCAGCGAATCCTAGGTCAAGCGCTCTGCCTAAGAACCTACACAGCGTTTATGAAGACGCCAACCAGAGCAACGCCTGCAAGGGACCATGAGCTCTGAGGTGGAGGGAAGCCCAACTCATTACTCACCATACGTATCACCCAAAGCAAGAGACGCCCTAGTTTCACAACGTCAGGCATTTGTGTAGGCAGGAAAGGATCGGGAGTTGATAAGACACCGATTATATTAGCTGGATGAGAAGGCAACAGCAGAAGAACCTTCCATCAGTTTCAGATGGGATGGGAGGCAAGTTTTCGCTGGGAGGTCGTCGGGAGAAGCAGTAGTACCGGTCAATCTCTTGGGGCATCTCAGGATGCTCGGCAAGTAAGACGCGATCTTCCGCGGCTATGCTGTCCTACTAGCCTGGCGCGCTGATAGGATCGGACTCGACGTGCGCTCAGTGTCAAGGAGAGACTGAAGCTGGCCCAAAGTACAACAACGTCCGCATGAAAGGGCGCTACCCAAGGCTCAGCACTCAGCGAGTCTTGGCTTCAGCTCCTTCGTATATCATAGAAGGAAGATAACCGAAGAGAAGCTGAAGCGCTCAGCAGCTCTGAAAGTGTCAACTGAGGCGGCAGATTCGATCAATCTGACTTCTTTCCCGACGAGATGCTGTCCAAGTGTTGGCATCTCTTGCCAAGGGTCAACTTCCTTGCTGATGGGCCTGAAGATCAGACGAGCAGCCAAAGACAGTGGATTGTTGCAAAGGAGGGGCACTTACAGCCATAGGAATGCGTAGTAGAGGAGGCGCCTCAAGACAGCAGGTTGCATCTGTGCTACCTGATGTAGATACAACAGCGAAGGTGCAAGGACAAACGATCAGCCAAGCACTGGTTGGGCGTTAGGAAGCCAGAGCCTGGACGACGCTCAGAGGTTGTGGTTGGCAGAATAGCGGGCCAACTCGGGAGCACCTTGGTGACCCGACTAAGGCCACCATCGGGATACAAGATATCTGTCGATCTGCGAGCAATGATCATCCATTTACTGGTCAGGAGCTGAAGTACTGAAGGTCTGGGGTCAACATGTTTATGATGCACAGCTCATCACTGCGGATGATTGGTGCTGACAGGGGCATCAAGCAATCGGCCATTTACCGGCGGGCTCCCCTCTTCCTGGTTGCATGGCATGCTGCAGATCCCTCGACGAATCTCTCATCGGCAGCCCGCCCATTCATGTTATGCATCAGCCTCATCCAAGGAACGAATGAAGCATTGTTTCTTCTCTTCGGGTAAGATTCAGCTGATTTCCAGGCTGGCATGCTGGTTGCCGCCAGCCACTCATGGTTCTGCTTCTTCTGCTTAGGAAGTCAAGAACTCCAGCTGGCAGCAGGTCCCAATCTGGAAGCTTTCGTATGGCCTGTCATGCCACACGTAGTAACCCGACTGCAACTGTCATCTACTCTAGGCAAAAGCAAGAGAAGCTTAAGAAACAAGACGGCTAATAGACGCAGTCTCAACCCGTAACACCCGCATACGCTCCATGACGCCATGTGTACCATTGATCAGAAGGGATTGAATAAAGGCCAGCTACCGAGTAGCACCACCGCCCTCACTCTCAGCTGAACCACACGGCACAGCATGTTTCTGCGCTCCGCTCTCTGCACAGTGGCCACTCTGGCAATAGCGGTGTATGTTCTGATACGTTTTTTGAAGGCCACTGTTACTGATTAACTGCGAAAGCGCGGGGCTGACCTCCCATTCCGCTCGCCAGATCGGCCAAACCTCTGAGAACACATACGACTACATTGTCGTAGGCTCTGGTCCTGGAGGTGGTCCACTTGCAGCCCGGCTAGCAGAAGCCGGCTTTTCCGTCCTTCTCATTGACGCAGGAGGCGACCATGGCGACGCTCCAGTCGTCCAAGTCCCAGCTCTCAGTCTCCTATCTTCCGAGTATCCCCCCATCTTCCTGGCACTTCTTCGTCTCCCACTTTGACGATCCTGCCGAGGCGCAGAGGGACTCCAAGTTCACTTGGCAACGGCCAGATGGGCGGTTCTTCGTTGGGCCCAATCCACCTGCAGGCCAGCAAGCCGCTCGGGATCTACTACCCCACGAGCAGGAGCACTGGGCGGGTGCTCTCAGCACAATGCCATGGTCCACCATCTACCCTCACGCGACCGACTTTTCGTACATCGCCGATATCACAGGTGATGCTTCGTGGTCGCCTCAAAACATGCGCAAGATGTGGACGAACATCGAGAACAACCAGTATGCCCTTCCAGGGACACCAGGGCATGGTTACAAGGGCTACCCTCGACGTCTCCGTGACGGACCTCCGCCTGCTGCTGAAGGACATCAAGCTGATTTCGCTGGTACAAGGAGCAGCGACCGCGTTAGGGAAGGGGCTCCTCGGAGGGCTGTTATCAACGATTGGAGGGCTTGCACAGGTGCTCGTCTTGGACCTCAATACTGACGTACCAACAGAGACAACATACCCGGCCTCTACCAAGTCCCTACATCAGTCACCTTGGGCTCTCGAGCTCGTTCTAGTCCTCGAAAATTCATCCTTGACACCGCCAACGCCGTCGATGGGAAACGGAAAGAAGAAGTACAAACTCGACATTCGGCTCAACACCCTCGTCTCACGCGTCATCTTTGACCAATCGACTTCAGGCGCTCCCCGTGCTGTTGGTGTCGAGTACCTCGCTGGGGAGTCGTTGTACAGCGCAGACCCTCGATACTCACCACCAAAGGAGCCTTCTGGTTCAGGATCTTTCTTTGCCTCGAAAGAAGTGATCATCTCTGGTGGCGTCTACAATACTCCCCAAATCCTCAAACTATCTGGAATCGGTCCACGAGCCGAACTCGAAGCCCTTGATATCACCTGTGGTGGTTGACAACCCCGCAGTTGGTACTAACCTCCAAGACCGCTACGAGGTCGGCGTCGTCGGTATCACCAACCAAGACATCACCATCCTCAAAGATTGCACGTTCCTCAACACCACTGTCGATCCCTGCTACGAACAGTGGAAGAACAACCCGCTCGATCGAGGGTCGTACAGCACCAACGGTTTCGCCCTCGGCATCGTGCAAAAGTCAAGCGTCTCAGCACCCTACCGAGGCCGACCTCATCATTGCCGGAGCACCTGCAGCGTTCTACGGCTACTTTCCGGGCTACTCCAACCGCACGAGCGCCATCCCGCGTCAATGGACGTGGATCTTGCTCAAGGCCCACAGTCGAAACAATGCTGGCACGGTGACGCTGCGATCCAAGGACCCTCGAGACGTGCCCGAGATCAACTTTAGGAGCTGGGCGAGAGGGGGGTGACGCGGATCTGCAGGCAATGTACGAGGGTGTCGTACTCTCGCGGAGGATGTTTGAGCGTACGCTTCCTCTGGGGTGGGACATGGACCGAGACGATCCCTGGACCCAGCATCAGGACTGAACAGCAGGTCAAAGAATGGATCAGGAATGAAGCGTGGGGTCATCATGCTAGTTGTACTGTACCGATTGGGAAAGAGGGGGATGGTGTGAGTGTGTGGATTCCAAGTTTAGGGTGAAGGGTTTGCAGGGATTGAGGGTGGTGGATGCGAGTGTGTTCCCAAAGATTCCGGGGTTGTATATCGTTTCGGCGGTGTATATGATTTCGGAGAAGGCGGGCGCAGGTCATCATTGAGGATGCACGTGCCGCAAATTAGAAAGGGCGGTAATCAATATCGTAGTATCAACAAATTTTTACCCCATTACGTTTCGCTTTTGCTCTTGACCGTTTTCGGTGGCACGGGCTGCAAACGTGTCTGTGTCAAGCCACCGCTTGCGACCTTGGACCTTTGCCGTGCCACAGCGGGGCGAGAATTATATAAACCAAGCAATGGTGGATGGGTGATGAAAGGTAAGACACCCACGCCTCCCTCCCCTCGAGCACAATGTCAGACAAGACCGTCGTTGCCACTGCTGCTGTTGGCGATTCGCCATCTACCCTAGCGAAAAAGGACAAAATCAACATCAAAGCTGTCGACATGACCCCAGAGATGGAGAAAGAGACTATTGACCTCGTCTCTTCTGCGATGCAAAAGTTTGACATTGAAAAGGACATGGCGAGTTTTATCAAGAAGGCTCTAGATCGGAAGCATGGGACGACTTGGCATGTTATCGTTGGGAAGAACTTTGGGAGCTTCGTGACTCATGGTGAGTGTGAATCCACCGGGGTGTGTGGGGTGCTCTTTGACTGACGATGTTGGGCAGAAACGAAGCATTTCATCTACTTTTATGTCGGACCACTCGCGTTTCTTATCTGGAAGACTTGAGGGTTCTTTGGGTGTCATCAGATTGCTGCTATAGTGATCAATACATGATCGACAAGAGGGTTATACACTTTGCAGCTTGGTTAACATGGCTTTATGCGCTTGTGAACGAGGTTCGATCTCGCAAGGGAACTCCGCCGGATTCCTGAACGATTCTCTCATGATCAGCATTGTCCAAAGTTTTAGTTAACAGGACAACTCACGAGACTATACCCGAAGTGGGCTTTAGCTCCAAAGGCACTGGGTTTCCATTCCTGTCTCTTCCTGGCTTGATGTTGAAGCATGCGAGGATGTTTGCGGCCATATAGGTGAGCGAGTCGGTACTTAGATACCGACCTGGGCAGATTCTGAAGAGATGTGTTAGCTAGAATCCCTTCGTTACTCGTGAGGGTACCCGCCTTCTGCCATAGCCAAATGCCGCATCTTCAGGTTCCATGACTGAGTTGTTTAGCGTGCCATCAGTGTTAAGGTATCGTTCGGGCATGAACTCCATGGGTGAGTCAAAGTTTTGAGGGTCGTGCATCACAGCCCTAGTAAATGGTCAGCGAGGATGCATGGATCGAGTGGTGCTCCTACCAGCTATTTGCCAGGATCGTGGTCTTGGCCGGGATGTGATACCCATTGTATGAATCGTCCTCACGCAAACCATGAGGAAAGTCTATTATTGCTGAACGTTAGCTGATTAGGTCCCAGAGATGCTTGATCCACTCACTCAATGGGATTGGCGTATGCCATCTTCCCACTTCTTTGATGATAGCCTGGAGGTATGGAAGCGAAGCCAAATCTTCGAACCGTACAAGCCTCTCTGCACCAACTACTTCATCGATTTGTTGTTGTGCTTTGCGTTGAACCTCTGGGTGCATTGCGAGGGCGAGGAGCAGAGCAATTCCAGAGCTGAATGTCTGGTATTGTCAGTGAGATAGCTCGCAGGCAGCATGTTCACGTACTGTATCAGCGCCGCCTGTAGTTGGGTAGTCAGAATAGAGCTCAACCAGATAGACGTCGATACTCACCAAGATATGCGATAGCAGCTGCATTTTTTATTACGTCGTATTGGTATTGGTAGCTGGGATCTGTTGGCTCTGGCAAGTCTTGAATAAGCTCACTGGCCATACTCGTCCCTTTCTGCAGTCCACTTTTCTGAAGGACAATGTAAACCACGTTTCAAGGGACCAAAATTCCACACACCAATCGCTGTGCAGTGTCTTTGAGAGGGTATGACGCCGCTGCTTCCCTCATATTTGCATACCTCTCTAGCCTTCGCTTCCACCCTGCACCAGGGAACCAAGAGGGGACGAAGCGAAGGATTGGGAGTACACTGACGAGCATTCTTCCTGGTGAAAAGATGTCCAAGAATTCGGCTGTAATGTTCTCGGAGAGTGCGATGAGCTTTCGGTTGTACTCGGGATCTGATTCTCCGTAGGTAACGCGAAGGATGACTGTCCCTAGGTACCTTTGCGTAGAGTGAGTAACATGCCATGAAATGAGAGGATAAACCCACATGCGCATGGAATTTCGATAGCCATTGGGTTTCTCCACGAGGGAAGCCAAGAAGGGTTGGATCTCCTCCTCGATTATGGGGTGCACCTGACTGATTTGGCCAGGTCCGAGCATCCGATGGAAAGCCTTTCGTTGGTCGCGCCATTCCTGGCCATAGTTGAGCTGCAGCATGCTCTTTGAGCTCCCCGCACTGGAGATAGTGAGAACGTGGATGATGAGCAAAGTTCAGGATGCTCACATCTGAGTAGCAGGCGACCAGATTCTGTCAGAGTAGATGTTGGCACGCGAGGAGAGGAGATCATTGATGGATGAAACCGAGTTGAGGACGAGAAAGCCTTTGCCGAGTAGTTCAAAATAGATCACGTCGCCTGGAGGTACGATAAGCGGATGTAAAGTCTGGCCTCGGAGAGCATACCAAACTCTTTCCTCCACTCGTCGTATACCCTCCAGGCTTCTTGATGCGGCATTTGGCCAACAACACCAAGAATTGGGTAGCCCTTGGGTCCTGGAGGGGAACGAAGGCTTCTGTGCTTCGCATACGCTAGAGCCCAGTTTAAAACCCTATTTGCGAACAGGAGCCCAGCTACGACCTGCCCTGCCGTAGACCAGTTGAATTCCGCCAACATGGTCAAGAGGAGAGAAGACAACAGTGAGCCAAATCGAGCTAATGACGGGTGACGTTTGATTGACACTTTACGTATCGGCCGTGGGAAAGGAAGTCGATCAATGATAGGGAGGTGGTTAAGCGCCCGCTCCTTAAAGAGTCTTTCTGGGTCCCTTCGCCAGCTCTCTCGTTGGACAGGATAACAATATGTTCAAAATTCTTGCTTCTAGAGCAATATGGCGCAGTGGTAGCGCGCGGGGCTCATAGGTCACGTGCACACGTCGCAACAGCTGCGGCGTGTGTACGTGGCCGGTAACCCTGAGGTCACTCGATCGAGACGAGTTGTTGCTATCGTTTTGGAACGATGAGGAGCGATGCCAAGAGGTCGTGGGAGTCGCGAGTGATGCGATCATTTTACTTCGAAGTGGATAGACCAACCTTCCGAGTCCTAAGCATCTTCTGGACGTCCATAAGCAGTGGGCTTATTTTTGTAGCTGAAGTAAATGACCGGAAGCCAATTTCAGTAAATTCTGCCACCCCAAGGGCTGCACCGGACATCACACGCTGGGGACGGGCACTCCGGAGGAAGTTGTTTCAGCACAAAGTTTCAGGGGAGATTCAAGAAGCAACCTTTACAGGATTTTGACCAGAAACTTCGGTCTTTCAAGTTATGAACGCGCCTTAAGCGAACTGAGCCCACCATCTGCAATATGTTTTTAACTATCACTTAATAATAGCTATACCTTCTCTAACCCGTCATTGACCAGAGAAACTCCAAATGTACCAGTGAGCGATTTCTAGTGGGCATACCATAGCATCAGAATTTCTGGTATAGAAATCATAATAAGCAACTTCGACAGCTTCGATTCCCTTTGAGCCTATCATGGGGTCAAAGTTGACGCAAGGTATCGATCACGTAGCGCTCAGAAGCAGGGTCCATCCCCATTCGACATTACACTGTACCCAGAAATCCACCTGAAGCCATGTTTCAGTCAGCCATAGAGCTCTGGGCGTTATGGGAAGAAGTAGCGTTTGCGGGCTGCCGTGCCCGTTGACCCCAGGAACCTGGGAGTACCTGGCGAGTCCGTGCCTAACTTATCGGGACGCAGCAGACTATAAAGGCATCGAAAGGACGCTGTTAAGAGGTCAGAGAAATTTACCCTCCATCAGGTGAGTAGCCATGCAAACCTACTATAGGGTTTACTAATGGCCAGGCTCGCAGACATGAAGTCAGCCATTTTAGCCGCATTCGCACTCCTCTCAGGGCTTGCCATGGTCAGTGCCAATCCCGTGCCTGAGGGCACATTGTCAAGCCCACCACCAACGATCACCTGCTGCCTTTTGGGCTGCCTGCCTGGAACGACGCTGCAGTGCTCGACCTGCACCTGCGTCCCGAACCCTTTGTGATGTAAAAACAGAAGGACACATTATGTGGGGTATGAATCGTAGCTCCCACTTGCGAGGAAATGTTTCCTTTAAGCGCGCAATGGTTAAACAACCTCGACATCGAGGAATTCAGCAGAGTACTGGATTACCAAGGGACGCAGCTGGGGTACGGGATAGTGGCTTAAGATCCTCTGAATACTTATCGGGTGCCCATGATCTCACCTTTTCATCCAAGTTCAAAGTATATCCAAACCTTTGTTTGAGTGAGATCGATGGAATGACGATAAGGCGGGCAGAGCGCTGCCTCCCCAGCTGAAAGCACACGATATCGAACTCGGAAGCATTATCGTCAGAAGACGGCTTGATATTCCTCTCCAATTTAAAGCTCTATTATCTGAAGCCAAAAGGGAAGGCAATGTCCAGTTCGAATTAATCGTGTTCAACAGGGTCTTCAGTTTGCAGCATGTTCTCGTTCTGCTTTCCAAGTGTTAGCAGTTAAAAGACCTATCCATAATAAGCTGGGAAGCTGGGTAGAAATTTTATGGAGTTCTCGAGTAAGTCTCGTGGGCCTACGGACTGGCAATGGTTTCGTCGTATATGTTCCCGCGTCGAAGCTAAATAGGCGCGCATTGATGAACTCAGGGATGCCCTCGAAATGATGCCTCCACTCCTGCAGGAGGGATGAATTGCGGGGGAACGTGGCAAGGGATGAAATGTACAAATGAGGCGTTGACGATGCAGCCCCGCTTGTATTATGATACATGGCAAACGCCCCTGCATCGGCCAACTCCCTGGTGCACCCCACAGGTTCCTGAAGGAGGTGTTAGCGTCGAGCGGATGACTAACTGGGTAGAGCACAACTTGAGTTTGGCAACCCAGTTCTGGGCATCTCGAAGCATGCCCTGGCAACGACCACGCCATCCCAAAAGGCTCATGACCTCGATCCAGAACAGGAATCGTAGTTGCAGGAGTTCGTGCAGAAGAACGAGGAGATCATTGGTCTGTTCTCCGGGCGTCAGTGGCAGGTGGCCGGCCCAGCTTCCACACGTATATCGCAGGACATCTGAGATGTTGATGTCAATGGAGCTTGCCAGCGTTGCGTTGTCATGGTCCAGCTGGTAAGAGCTTGGGATATTGGCCATGTTGAAGTGCAGCAGTTCGCTCATAACCCCAAAACATCCCTCTGCAAGGCGCTAGAAGTTAGGGGGTTTGTTTGTGCTTATTTTAGATTCCGCCAAACCATGACTGGCCTTGTCGAACCACGACCCCCGATGGGATTGGCGCCATCAAAGTTCAAACGCTCAACGCTTCAGCAGGACCAGCGCCACACTCTCAACGGTTATGTATCAAGAACGCTACCGGAGCATTTGCTAATCTTTGAGCACCATTGGCCGACTTTCTCGGAGGCTGCTTCTATGGCAAGCGCAACACAAAAACAAGGGAGCACTGCATACAGAACCCACATATATAGAGGCCATCAGAGACTCGTTCCATTGTCTTCCAACCACGGCCTTGCTACTATCCTATGAGCGCCCTCGTCACAGGCTCGGTTCACTCCGTCGAGCTGAACACCTTAGAGCACGGGGAAATATCCAGTGTCTCTGTATACTCTGCGCATGCAGAGGTTACGCGATCTTTCAAGATTGGCCTGAAAGCTGGTGCCAATCAGGTCAGGATCTCAGGACTGCCAAACGTTCTGAACCGGGAATCCTTGAGGTGCGCTCTATTCGGTCCTCTTCCTTTCCCATACAAGCTAACGACTAATAGGGTTGAAGGGAAGGGGAGTGCTACTATCACGGATGTCACAATCTCCCCGCCGGCGGCGAAAAAGGCGGATACTGCCGACCCCAAGATTGCGGCATTGAAGGAAGAATTGGAGAGAACGGTCAATGCCTTAGGGCGCACGCGCTCGTTGGTCTCGTCCACCGAGAAGTATCTCCAGAGTGCCACAGCCCAATACGTTGACGTTTCGAAGTTGAAGGAGGTTACTCAGAACTATGAAGAGGCCGCCAAAAGGTTGGATGATGAGATTATCAAGCTTAAGAAGGAGAGGTCAGAACTGGAACAGAGGATCCAGGTCGAAGGGATTAGGTCTGTTTCAGAGACCCGTCGAACCGTTGCGGTTTCCATCGCTGTGGTTTCAGAACAGGATAGCGATGTAGAACTCATTATCATCTATGGTGCGTTCGGCAATCTATTCAAGTATTTCTGGGCAGTAATGACCGTTCCTGGCGTCAAAAGCCGTCTCTAACGCAAAATGGGCCTGCCTATACGATGTCAGGGTCGACACAGACGCTGAAGCATCACCCATGGCAATTGGATACAAGGCCTCTATTACTCAGGATACGGGAGAGGTAAAGGCTTTCCGGAATGTCTTTACCTTCCTGCTCTTAGTTCACTCCTATAGGATTGGAACGACGCAGCCATCAAGCTTGAAACGGCTTCGCCGACTTTTGGAATGGCTATCCCGTCCCTTTCGCGCTGGACCGTCAGATCCCAGCGTTCTGCCCCTCCCTGGCGGGCAGTTTCACGCAGTCGGTCTCGTTCGCCCAGAAGAATGAGACCTGCTCCTCAGGTGATCATGCCGCCCTCCATGAGGGCACCCATACCTTCCGATCCCAGGCTATACACTCGTCGCAATGTTTCTCCTCATTACGCACCGGCGTCCCCGTCCATCTCTCCACCCCCTCCCATCATACCTTTTGCCAATCGCGATATCACCACGAACGATGATGGCACAAGCAGCAGTATCGCTGCTTCCTTCGTCGTGCCTGGCAAGATGACCATACCCAGTGATAGTGCCTCCCACATAGTCGCCATTGCCGAAATCCCTGCCGAGGCCGACTTGGAATGGGTATGTGTGCCCAAACGCGACTCAAGGGTATATCTCAAGGTAAGCCGGCATCGCATCGTCTCGAAGCTCAATACGACTGACTGTTCCTTGACAGGCAAAGGTCAAAAACAACTCCGAGTATACGCTCCTCCAAGGCCCCGCGAATATTTATGTGGATGGCAGCCTGGTCGCCAGGTCAAATCTACCGTTCGTGAGCCCTGATGAAACCTTTGACTGCACTCTTGGGTAAGTAGTCTGAACCTCTCATTCGAAGCGCTACTCAGGACGCTGTATGAAAGTAGCCTGGACCCGTCTATTCGCGTCACCTACTCTCCATTGTCCAAGAAGACTGCGACGCAAACCGGCTTCATGACCAAACCAAACAGGGTGCAGTCTTTCATCCAGCGGGTGGCGATCCACAACACCAAATCATCCGCACTGGCAAAACTCAAGATTATTGACCAGATACCCGTCTCTGAGGAAGCTGGTATCATAGTCAAAGTCATCTCTCCAGCCCTTCCCACCATCCTGTCGAGTTCTGGTCATGCGACGACGAGGTCTGATGCGGCCAACATCACAGATTCCTCGTCGAAGGGCTTGAATCAACCATCGAGTGTGGCACCAGCAAACTCGGTCGATATTGGGCAGGGCATCGTAGCTCAGTGGGAGGGGCTGGAAGATACCATTGTCGGAGAGGCCCTCGGCAAGGATATGAGCTTGATCGCGGATGGACAGTTTGCGTGGGTTTGTACGAATCTTGCCTCGCAAGCAAAGGTGAACTTGGTTCTGCAATGGGAGGTTTCGGCGCCAGTAACTACAGATATATGTGGGCTGTAGGTCACACCTCATGACCATTGTTACCTTTGTATCGAAGTCGATGAGAGGGCGAGAAACAGAAGTGGGAGCCGAGACACCAGAGCTTTGGATTCAGACGCTGTCACTCCGATGTGATAGAGTGACACGATTCGAGATGGAGTAGTAATCTTGAGGCAGAAGTACACGCAAGCAGCCCCAGACAGTCAATGCATGCGACGGCTCTCCTTCAGGGCTCATTGCTTCCTTCACAAACGCAGTCGTCCCCGTAACCTTTGATCCATACGTTGGTTAGATCCGTTGTGATTGATGAGGATTTGAGTGGTGAGGACCAGAGCGAGCTGGTCATGGGTGTGGCGTTTAGACCGCATTGTAGGTCGAGTTTATTTCGGCGTGTGTGGCGTTCGGGGGTCAACTCATGAGGCCTATTTGGAGCTTTACTGTATCACATCTTGAGTTGTGAAGCCAGAGTGAAAGGAGGGAGATATATTGTGTGAATGCTATGGTTCATTCACGTGGGCAATAGAGCTAGTATCCTGGCTCGCGTTTCGAAGGTCTGGAGTTGTGAGACCCGTCATTTCATCACATTTCACAAGCTCCTTCGGTACATGTTAGTCTTTGATCACGTTCTGAATCCACCGACCTTGCCGAGTCACAACGCCTCTTTTCACTTTGATAGCCATACAGTCGCGGACAGCTGAACTCGACAATATTTTCTCACCTCTATAGAAACCCCCGAAAAGTGTCGGAATCGACGTATTTCATTTGAGGGAGAACCCTGACAAAGTTTGACCAAAATCTATCGAACCAATCCCGCTGAAAATCCAATTTAGTTGTGGGAGGGTCCAAAATATTGGCCGCAGCCGAAAACTCAATAGAATATTATGAAAAGTAGTGCAATCGCTTCCTTTTGGAAAGCTGTTTATGATCCTCGATTTTCAGAATATTTCATCGATAAAATCCCGCGGAAATGAAATTTTAAATTTGGCCAAACCCCCTATTTCGACGTCGCATCAGAGCGCATCAGCGTCCCGACCCTCCCGAAATGGAAGGCAGGGCTAGCCACGAGTAAGGGCAGTCAAACAGTGCCGAAATCAATCACTTTTCACCAAGAATTAACCTTCCTTTGGGTGGACATGGCAGTACTGGTGAGAACAGGGACAAGGCCACCCATATCATGACCCAGAATGGGCTGATGACAACCCTTGAAACGTCAGAAAAATAGGCCAAAATATTGGCCGCAGCCGAAAAGTGCTTGGAAAAACTTCGGAGTTGCGTTTTTCGACTTCTTTTGCAAATCTGCGTCGGCTCTCAAAAAATCTCGCCATTTGATCGATAAATACGCGAGAAAATCAACATTTATTCAATTTGTTGAGTTCAGCTGTCCGCGACTGTATTTCTATTCGTGATAGGCGAGCTTTAGCAATTCTTGTATGATGACCGAGAGCCAAACGGCTTGCCAATTTCCTCCATTGGCCTTTGCCAATTCAGATCAGGGTCACCTACTTGGATAACGCACATGACCAAGAAAGGGTACATTCGCACCGACATCAATAACTGACAACCAGACGGTACCCTCAAAGTTCAAAGAAGATGATTGAATACACCACTCTCTCCAACCTTCGCAGACTTCGAAGGCATGCGCTCCTTAGGCGCCTTTAATTTGAGGGCGCATCGTGTTGCCGGGACCAAGTTGCCAAACCCAGGAAAGAAGAAGCTCTTTCCCAGAAGAGAATCTCGACAGAACGAGGTATCCCACAGAGACCCAGAGTCGCTTTTCATAGCACCCATGGTCCTTCCGCTAGTCCAGGGCAGGCCACGTTCTCTGCTATTCGGCCGAACGAGAGCCATTCGAGGGAGGGACCAGGAACGGTGCTAGTGAGCAGCTATATCAGGTTTGGGTACTAGCGGTGACCATTTCAATTTCCGGTGAGTACAAGTTATTTTGGGACGGATTCCTGGGACCTGATTATTGTCTAGTTTGTCAGTCTGTGTGTCGTTCCACGGACTACGCGTACGGGCGGCTCAAATTTTAATCATGACCGTGAGCCCGTCGCTCGATAAGCATTTACGGCGTCATTACAAGCGCTAAACGAGTGTCGTTGTTGAGCGTTGTGTAGTCGTATAGGTCCATCGCATGGCGATCCTCCAAGGGCACCAAGAAGACTTGAGGAGGAGGACAAGAGAAAGTCAAGGTGGACGAGAAGAGGCAATTGGTGGACGTCCAAGAGAAAGCCAAGCGGCAGGCATGCCGGCAGCGGGAACACTGCCCAGTTGTTTACAGGGTCCAGGTTCGTCCTCGTGTTTCATGAAAGTGAAAAAAAAGCTGTTCTTCTTTCAGATATGAGAGAGCAAGCAGCAGGAGAAATATCTAGCCCAGCAGAAACGCCTGTCAGTGATATAGTATAAGTGGCTGTTGATTAGACTGGAGAGCTTTCAGCCACCTCCTTGACCCCTCGGTGAGATGTTGGGAGAAGAGAAGGAACCCCTGGATCTCGGGATCAATAGCTGTCAACCCCTGACAAATAAAACAAATCTCTTCGTCGTGCTTGGCTTTGCGTTTGCTCCACCTCTTGGCCTTTCCCCTTCACTTTCCTCTCAACGCTCTAAGCGTTCAAATTATTTCTGCGCACTCTGCAACTTAGAGGCGCAACCAGGGATTCCACAGGAGCAGCAGCATCAGTCTAGCGTTGGTGTCTGGCAGCAGCAGCAGTAGTCGTCGCGCGTCCGACGGAACGAAATCATCATGGCTGGATTTCATCCTGTGAGTATCTTGGACAGCGACAAGAGCATTCCAAGCGTATACCAAGAAGCATTGGCAAGTTTGCTAACTTGGACCTATAGTTCGAAGTCACACCGGTTCATATCATCTATGCCTGTCTCGGCGGGTTCATCGTCCTTGTATGTCGCTCAAAATCTCTGTCGTCATCGCACGGAAGCTGAGGAGGAATGGGTTTTGTAGTTTGGAATGTTTTCACTCTTTTTGAGGTCAAAGGTGTGTTTTATCTTCTCTATAGGCCTCCAGTTTCTCAAGAATTGCAGCTGTACATTAGCGAAGCTTGCTGGGCTTTTCTCTTTGGTGTTATCATCGGTGCGTCATTCCGTGCTCCAGTGTCCAAGGAAACACTGACAGGCAGTCGCATAGGTCCTTTTTGCGCAGACATCTTCAACCCTCGAGCATGGTCGGGCGGAGACGAGGTTGCCACTAATGTCATCGTGCTCGAATTCACTCGTGTCGTATTGGCGATCGGCGTATTTGCCATTGGAGTCGAACTGCCGAAAGCTTACATGGCACGGCATTGGAAATCTCTCTTCTACCTGCTGGTCCCGGTCATGACTTGGGTGCGTTTTACCTTTATCCGAATTCATTTCATATCATAACGTTGTTTAGGGCTGGCTTGTCTCTGCAGCGTTCATCTACGCACTTATCCCTGGCCTCAACTATGCTTCCTCACTCGCCATCGCCGCATGTCTGACACCCACCGATCCTATCCTCGCAGCAGCCGTCATTGGTGGTAAATGGGCAGACAAGCATGTCCCAGCTCATATCCGACATTTGCTCGCTGCAGAATCAGGATGTAACGATGGAGCGGCGTTCCCGTTCCTCTTTCTTGCGTTGTACATCCTTTTGGATGTCAACCCGAGGCTAGTCGTCAAGGACTGGTTCTTGCTGCTCTGGTTTTGTGAGTATGAATGGTTCACTTCCGTTAATCAAGGCTAAACCACAAATTTATGACAGACCAAATCTTCCTGTCCATCATCGTCGGTGCCTTGATGGGCTTTAGTTTCCGTCACCTCATGAAATTCTGTGAACGACGCGACCTTATCGATCGACACTCGTATGTCGCGCAATACGTTTCCCTAGCCATCTTCACCATTGGCGTATGCACCTTGCTTGGAACGGACGATCTCCTCGCTGCTTTCGCCTGTGGCACCGCGTTTGCCTGGGATGGGTTCTTCAATCGACAGACGGAAGAATCCCTCTTTTCCTCCGTCATTGATCTGTTGTTCAACGTTGCTGCGTTCATTTTCGTCGGCGCGTGGATGCCGTTCAACCATTTCCAGGATGCTGCGCTGAGGCTGGACGTGTGGAGGTTGATCGTCATTGCGATCTTGGTGCTCATGTTCAGGCGACTGCCCGTCATGATTGCATTGTACAAGTGGATTCCGGATGTGAAGAATATTCGGGAGGCTATTTTTACAGGCCACTTTGGTCCGATGGGTATCGGTGCGTTCATTCATCTCTTCGCGTTCGATAGATTTTAACATCGATTACAGGTGCCATCTTCATCTCCACATTTGCCCTCGAAGTCATCCACAAGGCCCATCGAGAACCAGGATCACCCAACTATGAGCAAATCGAGCGTGTCGTCGAGGTGATCCATCCCATCGTAGGCTTCATGGTTCTCTGCTCCATCACCGCACACGGTCTCTCCATCCCCTCCTTCTCCCTCGGCCGACGCGTCCATTCCGTCTCCCGCACCTGGTCGCGCCACGCAACCGCAGCAAGTGCAGGCGGTGTACCCGAATGGGCCAACAACCTCAAAGTGGTCAAGCCCGGCGACGAAATCATCATCAACCGCGATCGGGATGTTGAAGCTGCCCGATCCGACAGCGAAAAGACGAGGGAAGGGAGTGGGGAGAGTATCGGCAAGGAAGAGGTTTCGGTGCCTACCCCGACAGAGGTTCGGTTTGCGCAGAGTCCAAAAGTTCAGACGCCAGAGGATCAGCAGTTGAGGCTTGGTTCGCCTGTGGTGAGGACGCCTGAGCAGGTGTCTACGCCTCAGCAGCGGGCGTCTGGATCGCATTTGGAGGAATTGCCTCTTGCGTATGTGAGGTCGGATGATTCGAATTTGGGCAGGGATTGGAGGGAGCCGGAGGTTCCTGATGGAGGACATGTTGGGGATGGGGAGGAAGTTTCAGAGTGGATCGAGGGACACCAGAGGGTTGTAGAGACGCGTAAAGGACCTGGAGAGGATGTGGAGGTGGAGGTTTTCGACGATCCCTCGCAACCTCACAGACGCGACGAACTCTTTCAAAACGCGCATGATCTTGGGAGTCGGGTCAAGGATGCGTTGACACCTACGTCGTCTCGTTCGCCTGCTCGGGGGGATCGATTGTCGCCTACACAAGAACATCCTCACCACCGACATGCTTCGCGTCCGGGGATGAAGAAACGCAGGTCGAGTGGGGGGAGTCGGACAGAGGCACGCAGTCCGAGGACGATTCAGATTCTTGACCCTCCTGCGTCACCTAGGAACGAGAGTGCGGTGGACGAAGAATGGGAGAGTGAGAATGAGGATTCACCGCCACTGCCACTGCCTATCGCAGAATCGTCCTCGGCTCAGGCTGCCAAGGATAAAAGCCTAAGCAGGAGTCCGAGCAAGGGCAAGAAGAGTGGAGGAAGCAAGGTTGGGCATTCCATTCGCCAGTTTGTAGCGGGTAAGAGTGCGAGGAGGGGCTCGCATTCGGGTGGGGCTGTTCCGACTGTCACTGTCACGCCTGTTTCGAGTGTGGATGCGGAGCAAGGGAGAGGACGGAGTGCGTTGGTGCCGCCTCGGTTGGATCGACCTGGGAGTGGAGGGAGCGGGGGAAGTTCGTTTGTGAGGGATAGACATTTGGATCGGTTGATGAGTGGGGAGAGGTCGAGGGGGACGTCGCCGGCGAGGAGTATTCGGTTTGTGGATCATTCGAGTGGGATTTCGGGGACGAGGACGCCGCCTGGTTAGGTGAGGGATGAGGGTCTCGTTCTCGTTACTTGAAGGAGGGATGTGGGGAGGAGGCTCCAGTTCTGTTGTCATATATGTTTTCGCTCTCATTCTCGTTGACATAGTTTTTACTTACACGCATCTTGACTACGCTTGCATTCTAATAGATCAGTTACTTACCCCATGTATGTACACCTTTTTTCCTTGCATATCTACGTTTCTGTGTTTTGTCTTATCATTATCCTAGTACCCTAGTACCCGGAATCACTTTGGTCTGAATGTGTCGGGTATATGTGGCGACGCCTGCCATCACCATGTATTAGAAGAAAAGGTATCGCTATGGGTATCATAGAAGAGCGTTCCGTTGTGTAGGATTTGTCACCCTCAGGTGAGCCGTTTCGTCGTACATCTTCCCCCATCTTCCCCCATTCCAACTGCGTAGATCTAACCACTGCCAACTCTCCTCTCCAAAGAGTAAGCAGAAGCAAACCAAGTACCCAACGACAACTAAGTCTGCGAACGAGATTTCGTCTCCCGTCAACCAAAGGCGTTCCTCGTCTTTATAAAACTCCTCTGATAGGGTGTTCCAAGCTCCTCTGAACTCCTCCCACATTCTACACTCTTCACCTCGGTCCACCGTTATCTCCTCCAACGACGTCTTGCCAAACACCTGTCGTGCTCTTTGACTTGAGAAATACGCTCCACTCGTCGGGTTGAGAATGTCCAGAATCTTGGGAAAGAAGATGGGTGCGATGGGAGGGTAGATCAACGCGCTAAACCGAGCTGCGAATGCCCGTTGGAGAGTCTCTGCTTCTTCGCCTTGTGGTATCAGCCTTTTAGACTCTGGGTAGGCTTTATCGAGGTATTTGGCGATTTCGAATGATTCTGCGAGCGCTGTTGGTGGGGATGTCGAGTCGTCGAGTATGGCGGGGAGGGAGAAGTAGGGTGGTCCTCCTCGACGTTCTTTCCATGGGCTTGGAGTGGGTTGGATTCCTTTCTCTTTACAGAGTGCGGCAATGTCTGGGAACTCGATCCATTCTGTTTTGTATGGTATGCCTTTGTGGTTTAGGGAGAGACGGGTTTTCCAGGTGTTTGGAGACCAGGCGGAGGAGGGGAGGTTGATGAAAGGGATGTCGTAGAAGGTTATCATGGATGATGTGGAGAAGGAAGGAAGCTACTGTCATGGTATGGGAGTGTATTTATACTGCGCTTCGTATTCGGATCGGAACATGTATGGTGGATGGCGGGAGGCACCAGTGAGGCGTTAAGGTCCGGGTGGATTGGATTGGAAGACTCGGCGCTGATTGAAACACACCGGATATCGAACCTAAGATGGTTCGAAATACTTTATATACAGAACTTTGCCTGAGGTTTATCTCGGAGCATTGGGACCTAAGGCGCTTAAATCGAACAAACAAACCTGAACAAAGGCGGGAGGCGGCGATCTGAATACTGGCCCATACCTTCTCAACTCAAGCGTCCGTGTCGGTGTCTCTCGATGCTAACCCTCGATTTTTTTTTAAAAAAAATACAGCGTCTGTTAAACTGATATAACGTTGGATCAGACCTCCCTATTGCTGTTGTTACGCATATGCAACCTGCTTTTGCATATCTGCGCTTTCAATTTACCGTACGGTATTCTGCCAGCTGTACGAGGTGGTAATGTGGAAAAGCTGTCATTAAAATGGATTAGAAAAGAGCTTTAGCCATGATTATTATAGACGGGCATCCCGTTGGATACTACCGGAGACCCTCAAGTGTGCCGTCTCGTCGTACATCCTTCCCCACCTTCCGCCGTTCCAACTGCGAAGATCCAACCACTGCCGACTGTCTTCACGAAAGAGTAAGCAAAAGCAAGTTAAATAAGCAACAACGATGAAATCCGCAAACGAGATCTCGTCTCCCATTAGCCAAAGGCCTTCCTTTGCATAGAACTCCTCATATAGCGTGTTCCAAGCCCCTTTGAAATCCTCCCACATTTTCGCCTCTTCCTCTCGATCTACCTTGATCTCGTTGCCCACTGTAATCTTTTCCAATGGCGTCTTGGTGTACACTTGGCGCGCTCTCTGGCTTGAGAAATGCACCCAACTCGCAGGGTTGAGAATATCCAGAACTTTAGGAAAGAATATTGGCGCAATTGGAGGGAAGATCAATGCAGTAAAGCGTGCGGCAAACTTCCGCTGTAGTCCTTCTGCTTCTTCGCCCGGTGGCACCAACCTCCTTGACTGTGGGTATGCCTTGTCGAGGTATTTAGCAATGTCGAGGGACTCTGCAATTGCTATTGGTGGGGTTGCCGAATTATCGATGATGGCGGGTAGAGAGTAGTAGGGGCTTCCTCGACGTTGTTTAAATGGGCTCTGTGTGGATGCTATTCCTTTCTTCCTACAGAACTCAGCGATGTCGGGAAATTCGATCCATTCGGTTTTGTAGGGGAGTGCTTTGTAATTGAGTGAGAGGCGTGTTTTCCAGGTGCTTGGAGACCATGCTGAGGAGGGGAGGGTGGAGGGGATGTCGTAGAACGTTATCATGGGCGCTCCGGAAAATGAACGACATACTTACGCTACGGTCGAGGGAGATATATATACCGGGCTTTGTAGTCAGATCGGAACGTTCCTGGCGGGGGGTCGAAATGTCCGAGTATTTTGGGTTGAAACAGATGTAGTAATCAATGGTAACTAATACATTATTTCAACTATGGAAGGATTAAAAGTCCTTTATATCAAATCTTTGTGCTGCTGAGCCTTCTAGAGGCACCTTTCAAGGCGCCTAAATCAAATAAACAAACCGCAACAAAGGCGGGAGGGCGGCGGTGCCTGATCGAACCCCAGCACAAACATCCCTCTCAACCTGCCAATGAAATCCCTCGAGATGCGAACGTTGGAACCTCAAAACCGCCTGGAAAGTTGGGTGTGTCACCCGCTTACCTGCTCCTGTTATCATGGTTATTCACATAGGCATCAGACGCAAGACTGACGGAGAAGCAATGCAGGCGGCGCCACTGAAATTGGATGTATATGACGCCAACTTCCTATATTTGGGTTCCTGAATACACCTGACATCCCCACGCAGCAGCCCCCGTGTTGTTTGCCTTTAACTTCCCCTCGCCGGTTTGGGTTAATGAGCCAACTTTGGCTAAGCTGTGCTATGGTCATTGAATATAGCTGGGTGGAATGCCGCCGTTTATGATTCAACTCTACAGCAACGATATGGCTGACCCTCCTCCCACTCGGGGGATACTGTGGTTTTCTAAATTTAAAGAGAGACTTACACCTATCTCTACATCCCGTCGCACTCGCGAAACTCAGAGCCCACCGGTCACGCATATTAGGACTGCCGCGAATGTTGTCGCTAACACTATCAACAATGGTATATTGCTCTCTTCTGCGTGTGTTTTTCATCTAATGGTCCACAATCTAATAGGGAATATCATCATGAACAGCAACGGCGAGACCCTTGGTGAGCGCCCAGATCGTATTCGAATTTCGTGCTAGCTCATCCTGACATCGACCTAGATTTCACGGCCTTGAACGATCTCCCTACCCACCCGGATGTCACAGGACATCTCAGCGACTACTTTCCCGAAAGCCGTGAGCCTGACATGGAGTGTATAATGCAGTGGATCAATGCCGTCGAACAAGATCAGCTAGCGCTCTGTGTCCTTGGAGGGGCGGGCGTGGGCAAGAGCACGCTCGCCCAACACCTGAGCGAGAAGCTTCGGGTCAAGGCACAGCTTGCTGCTTGTGTTTTCTTCGGATTTGCGCCATCACATTGGGGAGTCGAGTCAGTCCTCAAGCTTGTCGCAGGCCAGCTAGCGAGAGCGCATCCAGAAGCCGTCAGGTTGATAATCGAGGCCATTAGGTTTCACAGTGGACCGTCCGTGCCCCTTGACGTCCAGATCGAGAAGTTCATTCTCGATCCTGTTCGACAGCTTGGGCTGAACCGACCTCTCGTCATTATCCTGGACGCTCTCGACCAATGGCCACCGCATCACGGCATTGTCAAGGCGTTGCGCTCTCTCGAGAAGCATGCGGCCTTGATCCGTGTTGTCATCTTTGGCCGCCCGGGCCTCGAAGCCAGCGTCCAGAAACTGCCAAACATAATTGTCGGATTCCACCACCTCCTACCCATTTCAACGACCATCATGGTCAGCTACATCCAAGATCGACTTAACGATGTTCCGTGGAAGTTTGGCAGCAAGCCTAGTCCACAGTCCATCAAGGAGCTCGCTGAAAAAGCGGGCGACTTGTTCATCTGGGCTGCAACGATATCCTCTCTTCTGGAAGACGAGATGAGCTATCCAAATCCTCAAAACACTCTCGCAGCTATCCTGCAATCCCGGCAGACGATAGGGGACACCAACATTCTGGCCGACCTGTACTACAATGCTATAAACACGCGGTTTCCAGAAACCAAACACAAAAAGGAGGTGAAGAAGTTCCTGGGGGCGCTGCTAGTCCTCCGTGAACCTATCCCCATACCTGCCTTTGCGTCCTTGACGTCCATCAACCCTTCCGTTGTTGCGAGAATTCAGCTGAATCTTGGGCCTCTCCACACTGGTCCACAGCGCGACCACCAGCAGATGGTGTACCCTGCTGCTTCCAATTTCCACCTCTCTTTCCTGGAGTACCTGGAGAGCGCTGAAATACCCCCTCACATTGCCTTTCCCATTGATATCTCGATATCCCACTTTCAACTTGGCAAAACCTGCCTTGAAGAGCTTTATCGGTTCCTGTCCACTTCCAACCGACAGCACGCACCACCGCAGCAGCAATATGCGGTGAAATATTGGCATATCCACACCGCTTTTGGAACCCCAAGCGTAACCCCTTACTCCGATACAGAATGGAGAAACACGCCACATTACCAGATCCTTGGCCGCCTCTCGTCCGCGCAGCTCAGTGAATGGTTCAAAATCGTATCCGAGTTTGAAAATGCAGCTTCTGCGACTCTCCCCAATGACCAGTCTCAAACACAGCAAGCTGATTATCCACCCGATGCGATCCCTATGCGAGAGATAGCGGTTAGACGTCGCCCTCTTGACCCTAACGCATGGCTGGATCTGGGAGAGGCTTATTGGGCTGCTTCGCGGACCAAATATTCGGAGGAGTTCATTGAACGCGCAGTGCAAGCCGGGCGGTATGCGATGGAGATTGGGCAAGAAGGGAACCGGGCTTATTATCTGCTGAGTGGGGCGCTCGCCGAACGATATCGCCACACGGGCTCAAAAGAGGACCTAGACGAGGCTATCTTGCTAGGGCGGAAGGCACTACTCCCTACCTCTTCTGAAATGGGTACCCAAGGGCATCCTTTCGGCTTGTTGGGAGCCACTCTGGAACACTTGTCGAGGTCACCAGAGGAGGCCGCAGTACTGGGGCGTGCGGCGCTTTCCCATTCTTCAACGGTCATGGACGTCACGGAGCATCTATTCGGTATCTTCGGAGCGGCGATGCTTGAATCGATGGGGTCTTCAAGTCCTCTGAACGCACCGACTGAGCGTCAGCAGTCGGATGAGCCGCCCACAGATCCTGCAGAGCGGGCAATGTCTCTAGACCAATTGGCAGTATTGCTGTATGCCCAATTTCAAACGACCGATGCGCCTGAAGACTTGGAAGAGCCCATGGAGCTTTACCGAGAAGCATTGCAATTGCTACCTTCAGGTCACTCGGAGCGTTATAGGATCCTTACACACCTATCCTTGGCTCTTTACTCCCACTTCCGGCTCACTACAACCACCAGCAGCCTTAACGAAGCAATCAACCTGTCGAAAGAGGTACTATCAATACAGCCTACAAACCATCCTTCTCGGGCACAATCTCTTTGCTCCTTGGCCGACTATCTTCTCATTCAAGCTGAAATCACAGGCGCCTCTGAAACTTTGGACGAGGCAAGCACACTGGCACGAAGTGCGCTGTCCATGTTACCACCAGATACTCCGGGACGACTGTCATGTCTTACGACTTTGGCTATGGTACTTCACTTGCGGTACAAACTCAAGGCGGATGCCAAGCTTCTCCACGAAGCGATAACTCTTTATCGAGAGGCACTGTCGCTGACTCAAGAAGGTGCCTCCAACCACTCGCTAAGGCTCAACGGCCTCTCATGCGCTCTTCTCCTAAGATACGAATCTCAAAAGCAGGTTCAAGACCTGGAGGAATCAATCTTACGCGCTCGGGATTCCTTGGAGTTGGCTCCCTACGATCCAGGACGTGGCGCTATACTGATCACCCTGGCGTCTGCACTTCGACACAAACCCGATTGCCTTCAAGACGCTTTATCCTATTCGCGGGAAGCAGTTGCGTGGATGCCACAGGAATGGGAGTGTCAGAAGGATTTAAGTCTCGTTCTCCTCGCCTGTCATAGGCAAACTCCCAGCGTGGAGTACCTTGAAGAAGCCAAATTCGCGTGTCGGACTGCCCTTGCTCACTGCCGCCCCCACCATCGGAGTGACTTGGAAGCTCTGGCGGCTGAGCTGTCCGAGGCTTATCTTCAGATTTCTGGTTCCTCATCGCATTGATATTCCAATATACAGTAACCAATATTCAAACACCCTGTCCGTCATTACTGATGTCTATAATCATTCCATCGGATCAATGAACAACCTTCTGGCTCTGACACGTGTCCAAGGTAGTGATATACAGCAGCTCTTTAAGAGGAAAAAGACGTTTGAGAGGTGCATTAGCTCTGAGGCTCGAAGCTTCGCTGCAACATCAAGCACACTTCTCCTCCGGGCGCTTAAATGATTGATAAGCCATCAACCTCCGCGTCAAACAGGGACAAATCCATCGAACGCGATCATTCGTCGCGCCGTCTCTCGTCCACAGCCTTACCCTCTGATAAAACCCCAAGCACTGGGCCCAAGATTACCTTTGACTAGGATCTTTTGGCAAAGACAAGGATGACAACACCAGCATTCAAGAGCCAGATATCAGCCAAGTTTACCGAAGCTTTCAACCGTCTGAATAAAGCTACACCAGGAGGGGTGTTAGAATGGAGTGAGGTATGCGGGCACTAGGATATGATTGGCCAGAGCCTGATAGTTCTGCAGGCGTGGACAACCGTTCATGACTTTCTGCAACCTCGAGACATCAAGGACAGAGCCAATGCCAAACGAAGAAGTGAGTTGAGTCCAGGCCACAGAGGGCTGCAAGGTTGACCCGTGAAGGCAGACTTTGATGCAGCGAGGGAGGCATTTGGAACACTGGGGCATTGCAGACAGCTGCAGCAAGCAATTGACCAGTTTCTTGGTGCGTTGAGTATCATATGCCTTCAACGCGACAAGCTGATAACCAATGCTACAGAGGAGATACGGCAGAGCTTTCATCTGATCGAATATGAAATCAACGAATACATGGTTCGCTATGAGGTTGGTGGGCAATCCAGTGCGACAAGTACGAGATATTGAAACTGTACAGAGCAGCCAAAACGTGGAACTCATTCGCATGCTCGTGTCAAGACTATTGGATTGGTACAAGGCCTGGGGTCCACCAGCAGAGTGAGCATTACCACCTTATTTCCAGAGCTCTACTTACCTGTTCTAGGCTAGGACAATACACAATCAGCGCGTACACCCTGACGTTTCAAACAAGCCTTTTTGCTGCCCTGCCGCCCTCTTTCACTGAGGGATTCAAGCTATTGTGCGCCTGGTGCCTCTCTCCAGAGGACTTTCCACCACCCTCAGAGGCGTTGGCGTCATTGTCGCCCACGATGGCCGTCGTCTGGAGGGACTTTGACACACTTGGCCTCATAGAACGTTACGAGTCGGTGATCGCCAGCGTCGGGTACGAATACATCGAGAAGCAGGTTATCGAGACATGTCAAGGCAACTGGGATAAGCCCATGATGGATGAGCTCAGGGCGTGGATGTCTTCCAAGGTTGTGCCCTGGATGCTTCAGATTTACGCCAGAGGGGCGTCAAGCAGTATGTCCTTGACTTCTGTTCGACTACCACGTTCTAACCCAACTATAGCTGAAGAAGCCAGATCAATGCTTCAAGGCGTTGGTTCCCGCTTTGACTTCCACATCAACAAGACACTTTGCGATCTAAGGTGAGTTTCGTTCTCGACTCGCTCGAGCCACACTGACAGTTGCGAAGAACCAGGGAGATCTTTGACATCATCATCGACCACCCAGACTCCATGGGTGCCCTTCAAGACCTTCGGGACTGTATGCAGAGAGTGGATCAACGTGGTGCGCTTGTGAAGGCCCTACGGAAGGCGTATGTTACTTCCCTACCCAGTCCTTGGTGCGCAGCTCACCCAGTCTAGGAACGGGAAACGGTTGCTACATCCAGGAGCTGACACGAAGCTCATCCTCGACCAATACGTTGCAACGATCAAGTGCCTTCGTATCATCGACCCTCCAGGTGTGCTGTTGTTCAAAGTCGCCGATCCCATTCGGCGGTACTTGAGGTAAGGTTCAGCTCCATTCATCCAACCTTCCTTTATTGACCCATTCGCAGAGAGCGCCCAGATACCATTCGGTCCATCGTCGCAAGTCTGGTCGGGGATGAGGAGAGCGGCGACTCCCTACTGGATGACAATGAACCTATACAGCCTCTCCAGCAGCCAGAGGCGGAAGACTTCAGCGACCCTATGTGGGAGCCAGAACCTGTCGATGCCGGCCCTGAGTTCAGGACGAACAAGCCCAGCGACGTTATCAGTACCTTGGTCAGCATCTATGATTCAAAGGATCTCTTTGTCAAGGAGCTGCAGGTCCTACTGGCACAGCGTCTGCTCTCGATAACAGATGGAGACTTGGAGCGCGTAGAGCGAGAGGTAAGCTCCTGAATCTGCCCTATATGCTGCCGCTCATCTCGTCGCAGCGAAAGAACATTGAGATCCTCAAGATCCGCTTCGGCGAGGCCGCTCTTCAAGTCTGTGAGGTCATGCTCCGCGACATGACCGATTCCAAACGCACAGACACCCACATCCAGGCCCAACAAACCTCAGTGATGCACCCCACCATCGTTTCCAAGCATTTCTGGCCTGCACTCGACTCGGCCGACGTCTGTATGCCCGGGCAACTCGGCAAATTGCAGGAGGCGTACTCTAAAGAGTTCATGATCTTCAAGCCGGACAAGAAGCTCAAGTGGTTACCACAGCTGGGCACGGTTAATGTGGAGCTCTTCTTGGAGGATCGAACGTTGGAAGTGGAAGTTCCTCCACTGGAGGCTGCCATTATTGAGCTGTTCTCGCAACGAGGTGTGTACTTTGGCAAATTCTGCGTCCACCGCTTGCTTACGACTGCGCCTAATAGATTCGTGGAACCTGGATGACCTCATCGAGGCTCTCGCAGTCGATCGGGCGGCATTGGTCAAAGGGCTTGCCACATGGGCCAACATGGGCGTGCTCAAAGAAACATCAGAAAACTCGTTCATCCTCCTTGAAACCAAGGACGAGATGGATGAAGACGACGATCGGGGATACGTACCGCCTCCTCCTGGACCTGCATCATCCTCCACTCTCCCAGTGCCAAGTGCGCAAGACCAACAAGCCGAGAAGATGCGTGTATATTGGAAGGTATGTCCTTCACCCCATAGTGCTCTCTGGATGTTGACGCTGATCTGAAAACTTCATCTAGTTCATCGAAGGCATGCTGAGGAATTTGGGAAGTCTTCCGATTGACAGGATACAGGTCATGTTGAAGCTCGCACCTGGGTATGATCAAACGATCGAGCAGCTTGGGTCGTTTATGGAGGCTGCAAAGAGGGAGGGGTTGGTTGTTTTCCGAGATGGAAATTGGAGGTTGAACACCTGAGGCTGTGGGTTTTGGTGCACGCACGGTCACACCGTTTGTTCTGGCTGCCCCTCTGCCATGTTTAGGCGAGAAACCCGAATGGCGAGTGGGCGCCTTGCGTACCTCACCCTTGTAAATCATCATGTTACTAATATCAATTCGCGTTACAGTGCATCCATCTTGACGCGTCTAATGCCCTGGTAGAGTAGCCTCCACTCACTTTCCTTTGCTTTCTCATCTTCCTCGAGCGAAGGGCGGACGCTGCTGAAATCGTAGTATCGCGCGCCGGCAGAAGGGATTTGGCGAAGCCCCATGCCTCCGCGTGACCAGAATCACGGTTGAGATGATGCTTTGTTAGAAAGAAGCCACCGACGAAGCCCTGTCAGTACTTCAGTGGTGACTTTCGGACAAGGGACGGAAATGGTCATCCTCAAGCATTCTTCAGAACTTGCCGATCCGATTTCTACTTGAGCGATTCCACCTTCAGCAGACCCACCACCGATACCCTTGAGCCATGCCTCTCATCTTCTACGACATTCCCTCGACATCGTTCAAATCTTGGTCGCCCAATACACTCAAAACTCGCCTTTGCCTCAATTACAGAGGCTTGGAGTACAACACCGAGTGGTTGGAGTATCCTGATATCGCTACAGTTGGCAAAGAGAAGGGGATGCTTCCCACGACAACAGTTCAGGATCGGCCTTTGTATACACTCCCAGCCATCCTCGATGCACCAGACGACGGATCTCGACCACCCACCGGCCTCGCAGAATCATTCGAGATTGCAAAGTATCTCGACTCCACATACCCAGACGAAGCCAAGCGTCTTGTTCCCCCAGGGGAAGACGCGGAACGGCTTCAACAAGACGTTGCAGTCGCAGTCCGGAGCTGGACGATCGCTCCTTTGTCACATGTCCTCTTTCCGCGTGCAGGCTACCTGCTCAGCCCCGTCAGCAAGGAGTATTACGATCGTGTCAAGGCCATTCAGTATTTCAACAAGGACAATCTCAGCGAAGTCAAGGTGACAAAGGAGGAAGAGGAGAAGATGTGGGCTGCTTCTCGAGATGGATGGACGAGGCTCGAGGAAGAGTACTATGCAAAGACGGACGACAAGGGGCCTTGGTTGCTCGGTGATAAACCGTCGTTTGGAGATTTCGTGGTCCTGGCTGCCTTGATATTCTTCAGGCAGATCCTTGGAGAGGACAGCGAAGAGTGGAAGATGATTCGAGGATTCAACGGTGGACGCTGGGCACGCTTGTACGACGAAACTGCCCATCTTCGTCAGTCGGAAATATGAAGCCGGAGTGGAGAGAGATCAAGAGCAGTCTATCCTTGTGCACAATACAAAATCCTTCCTTTTCGCATCTCCCATTCAATTTCGTGTCTGCGCTGAAACTGCCGATAGAAGCGGTGGCAAGACTGTGCCGGCGGCGTATGACCTCTCTCGCCCCTGCTGCGGCTCTAATTATCAGTGAGGGAACTGCGCAGCATGTACGCCCGCATAAGGTGCTTATAAAGCCCAGCTCTCATTGGACCCCTACCTCCAGCCCAAGTCAGTCCGACCCACACCACCCAACGACCTCATGATCACATTGTACGACCTGGCATCAACCCGAGGGGATGCTTGCTCCCCCAACACCTGGAAGACGCGACTCTGTCTCACCTACAAGGGACTGAAGCATCGGACCCATTGGCTAGAATTCCCTGAAATAGAGGCGACGTGCAAGGAGCTGGGAATACCACCCACAAGCACTTTACCCGACGGCCAGCCCTATTACACTGTTCCAGCAATCGTCGACATCCCGGATGATGACAGCAAGCCTCGGGTTACGATGGCAGAGTCTTACGACATCACAAAGTACCTTGATAACGCTTACCCAGATACGCCAAGGGTCACTGCTGCAGAAGGAGAAGGGGAGGGAGACGAGTTCCAGAAACGTTTGCGGTCGAGTTTCGAAACCATGCGCTGCTTACCCTGTCTCCGTATACTTCCCACCGGCATTTGGCTTGCTCAACCCTGCCAGTCGAGACCACGTCCTCTATGAGAGAGCGAAGCAGTATGGATTAAAGTCTATGGAAGATATTCGACCTACATCGAAAGAGCAGGAGGACCAGGTGTGGGAGGCGGGCCGCCAGGGATGGGAGAAGATGTCGAGAGAGTACTATGCCCAGACGGACGAGAAAGGCCCCTGGTTGCTTGGGGAGAAGATGTCTTTTGGTGATTTCGTGGTTTGTGGGCGGTCCTTATCACCCTCAATCGGTCGTGGGGAGAAGACAGTGACGAATGGAAACGTGTTAGAGAATGGGATACGGAAGATGGGGGAAGATTTTATGATAGCACCTCTCACCTTAGGTACGAGATATGAGTTCGGCCGTGGAACCCTTCTGTTTTGATTCGTACATCGTACAAGTAATCGACAAGCTGCGAGTTTTCAGGGTTTCACTGTTTCGGCTAAATCTGTTGAAAGACTCTTCTAGACCATCAGAAGCAGTGGTCATTCGGCACCCTCATCGTCATACGAAGAATTGCATTTCGTATAAGAAGCTGACCGAGCACGTATCCTTAGCACCCAACATGATTACCCTGTACGATCTCGCTGCACCTCAGGGACTTGCGTCCTCGCCCAAACTCTTGGAAAACTCGTCTCTGCCTGATTCACAAGGGCTTGGAGCACAAGACCGAATGGCTCGAGTATCCCGCCATTGCTGGCGTCAGTAAGGCCCAAGGAATAGCGCCTACCGGAGCGCTACATGATGGGAGACCCCTCTATACCATCCCAGCGATCGTCGACAACACAGACGGTGGTGAAAAGCCCCGTGTTGCGCGCGCCGACTCTTCGAGATTGCAAAGTATCTCGACGCAGCATACCCTGAAACGCCGCGGATTATCCCAGAGGGACAGGAGGCAGAAGAGTTCCAAGCGAAGTTCACCACCCACTTTCGCGACATTGCCTTCGTCCCGCTGGCCCCCGTTTTCGTTATCCATGCGCTGGAATGGCTGAATCCGCCCAGCAAGGACTACATTATGTACGATAAGGCCAAAGAATATGGCCTGCAGACGATGCTTGACGTTCGTCCAACCTCGAAGGAGCAGGAGGAGCAGATCTGGGAGAAGTGTCGGGAGGGATGGAATACCATCGCTCGCGAATACTATGCGAAGACAGACGAGAAGAGCCCTTGGCTGCTTGGCGACAAGATATCGTTTGGAGACTTTGTGGTCGTCGGAGCACTGACCTGCTTCAACCGCTTCTTCGGGGAGGATAGCGAGGAGTGGAAGAAGGTGAGGGAATGGGACAATGGGAGGTGGGGCAGATTGTATGATTGAAACTGCCTACCTTCGGAAGATCGAGTATTGAACCCGACCGTAGAAATATCGAATGAGCCTGAGTTCTGGAAACACGGTACTTACAAATTGAAATTGTCTATGCTTTTGACACTGTATCTGTCAGCAGGACTAACCTCCTGACATGCATTCGGAAAATGACCGGAATGCTTTGGTCTATAAAACTGCCAGATTTCTCTAGTGTCCCCTTCCAAATCCACAAACCTCCTTTCTCGACGACCATGATCGTCTTCTACGACATCTCATCCCTGCTTCCGCATGCATGGTCTCCCAACACACTGAAGACGCGCCTATGCCTTGCGTACAAATGCCTTCAGCACAAACCGAGTGGGTTTGAATTTCCAGATATCGCGGCGGCTTGCAAGGAGAAGGGGTTCAAAGCAACAGCATCCTGGAAGGATGGCACTCCTTATTACTCCCTGCTGCTATTATTGACGATCAGCGAAGGCTCGGGAGGTACCCCAACCGTGATCTCTGACTCCTTCGAGATTGCAACGTATCTCGACGCAACGTACCAGAGACCCAAGCGAGTTCATACCCGAGGGGCAAGAGGCGGAGGAGTTTCAAAGGGACTTTCCACTCGCTTTTCGAAAGTTGGTGTTCCTCCCCTTCGGCCACATATTCTTCCCTCTGCGTTGCGACTATCTTCAACCCTGCCAGCAAGGAACATTTCTCGAAGGGTAGAGCGGAGCCTTATTTCAACACCGATTCTTTGGACAACGTCCATGTCAAATCTGGAGAAGAGGAAGGCAAAATTTGGGATGAGTTTAGGAAGGGATGGGACGAGCTCGAGAGCAAGTATTACGCTCCTACTGATGACAAAGGCCCGTGGATCCTTGGAGACCCAGTTTCATTCGCCGATTTTGTTGTGGTTGTCGTATCCTGATTTGCTTTAAAGAATCTTTGGGCAAGAAAGCAGGAGTGGCAGGAGCTGAGATCATTGAATGGAGAAGATGGGGAAGGCTATTTGACGAAACCCAATATCTCTTGAAGGTAGAATACTGATCTTGATGTAGTCAGAGTAGAGATCTCGTTGGACACCACAGTGAAGAGCTCCGTAACTAATACAAGTACAAGATTGTTCGACTACGCAAAGGCGCAAAGCTTAAAACACTTGCTAAACGAACAAAATCAAAACGACATAACACCCAAGTTGTAGAGCTTTTCCTTCAATTGTGGCCGTGCCCTCATGACCAGCCTTGACAAGGAACCCGCACTGGATCCGGCGAGTCCTACCAATTATCATTTCCGAACCTCCGTGAATGTTGAGGCCCGTCAAGTCCGGCCATGTTTGGTTGAGCGAAACAGCGAAAGCCAAAGCGCCTCGTGCGCCTGTAAGATCATGTCAGCCTCCGCAGGGGCGAGGGTCCATAATGCCCAAGCCTGGGATGAGAGTCAACGACAGTATGACCCCAATTCCGAGGCATCTTCATGGACTTGGGGTTGGCCGACGCTTACCGACCGATGCAGCAAGCCAGCTCAGTGCATAAAAGCAGCTTCCTTGACTGGTCCATTGCCACATTCGCTCCAGGTTCGTGAGGCTCACCAGCTCCCCAATGGGAGAAGAACGACTATACAGAGCCACATAAGCACCGCTGGAATGCACACGACGGAAGATGCGAGCGTACGAGAGCTCTCCCAATCTTTGACTCTGAGAGAAAGAGAGACAAGGCTGGTAGCTGAATTGCGAATATGGCATCTTGTCCGACAGAGGTAAATGTTGGAGTCTCCGAACCTCAGGATGCTGAGGCGGCTGGAGTCGAACCTTGGCGAATGGTCCTTGGTGAGAAGAGTGGGTAACGATTCCTCAGGAACATGGCACATCTCCCCAAAGCGTGGGGGGGGGAGGGGTGATCGAGGGGTCAATCGTGGAGGGAAGTGAGGCCTCAGTGGGTCAGAGTAGATGGTCCCGCAAATTGAGATGAAACGGGCATGGCGAGCCTGCTCCAGAACAGTGTTGGGGAAGGACTTCATAGCAATAAATAATTTAGCCAGTTTGGGCGTTGATATGAGGGTAAGAAGGGAGTGCTGAACGCCTGGCGAGAGATCCTTGAACGAGATTGCCTTGACGTTGATGGTGAGGTCTTGGACCCACCGGGAAGGGGCGGTCGAGCACGAAGGATAGGAGGGCCTCTGCCTCACAGCATATGGGCCTTATCTTCATCTTGTGCGTCGGCGGTTTGATGGGGCACCCACATGAGGTTAATCACCATCACGAAGTCAGCGATATCGGGGCTATCCTTCAAGAGAATGGCAAGGCGTCGGAGCGCTCTCGAGCGTTTGGGCAGCTTTAATTCTGCCTTGGCGAGAAGTAGCCTAAGTTCGAGGGATTGATCGAACCCCAATTTCAATGGTGCGAAAGATTGATAGGGCGACAGTAGGATTTGAGCTCGCGACAGGTTAGTGTGAGTGACTTGATAGTATCAAGGTCATGCAAGGGGTCGAGCTGGTCGACGGCCTTGCAAACAAGTTCAAGGGGAAGTGAAGCGGCCCACCCTTCCGCTGGCGGACCTGACAAAGATCGAAGCTTTGGGGTAGTTGGGACGCTTGGCCCCTGAGCGCTGCCATGATCACTCACTGCGGCCATAGTTGCAAGCAGCAGTGGGTTGGAGATAAGGAACGTCACCTCGAAAGAGCGACGGTTGTTATAATAGGTATGTTGGAGATAGAAGAGTGCTCCAGAAGGAAGGAATTTATGGAAGGGGGAAGATCATAATACCGGCGCGGTCAGGCTAAGCGAGAGCTTATTTGACCTTGATGAGACATCTGAGAAGGAAAGAAGTCAGGACGGCACAACAAAAACAACTTGCATAGGGAGAGTATGAGAATTCAGAGAAACTGGACCACGCACGAAGAATTCTTGGACATGTTTCAACCTGAAAATGTGCTGCCAAAATTTCTAGAGTTCTAGGTAGTTGTTGAGCTTGCTGTTACAACTTGAAACAGTTCCCGATTTACGGATGTACGTGTCTCTCGAATCGAACGATTGAGGAAATGGTTGCTTTCTCCTCGCCTGAAGGAATGCCAACGCCCGAGACAGCTATCACAACTGTCTCCCCTGCTGTAACAACAGAACCTCCAAAGATAGGAATGGTCTGGAGCTCTGGCCATCTCCGTTGAAACCTGAAACTCTCGAATACCTGACCAAACATCCCTATGGAAGCGAAGGATGGTAACTGGCTCAGTTTGAGATCCTTCTCCATCGACAAGGTGATGGTGATCATGTCAGGGCCTCGTTGACTGGTTTGCGCACGAACTGAGGCTGCGAGCCATGACAGTACGCCAGAAATCTCTTCTCCGTCTGGAAGGATCAACCCCATGACTTCGAATCCTGGGGCCATCGCGGTATTCAGCTCAAGAGTCTTGAGCGCCGAGCTTCCCGAATGGGAAGAGTACATCTAGTAAAGAGGAGGGTATGAGCATGATTCTCAGGACTAGAAAGTGATGCGCACCAGATCCCATCCAATCTTTGACGTTAAGGGATACAGACATAAGGGTGGAGGCGGCGTTGCGAACCATCGCGTCCTGCTGTGGTGTGTAGAACTCGGAGGGTCCGAATCGAAGGAGCTTCAACTGCCTTAAGTCGACTCTGGGAGTGTTTTTATTCACCAGAGTTCGAGGCATTCGTTGGGAACGCGACACATCCAGCGCAGAGGGTCGCGAAACGGAGGGATCAAGTGTGAGGGGAACATAGGGTCTCCTTGGGTCATCCTGGATTTCCGCAGAGCGACATCCAAAAGGCGGTGTGGGCACATTCGAGGATGGTGATTGGGAACGACCTCATGGTCACCGTTAGCTTGAAGAGCTTGGGGGATTCAAGCAGAGACAGTAGGGAGTGTTGGATGGTGGGTGAGAGTTTGCGAAATGGGATGGTGCCAGTATCGATTGAAACGCAGTCTAATGCAGCAAATTTCGCGCTAAAACGTAGGAAAACAGTCCCTCCGCTTCACGACATTCTTGGATGCCCGATGGGCAGTCGGATTGCAGATAGGGAGCCACTTGATATTGATGTCCTGGACAAACTTGGCAATATATGGGCGACGTTTCATTAGAAAGGCCAGTCGACGGAGGGGCGCTGACTGCCTGCCTTGGATATACCTTTCCCGACTTTGGGTCGGGAGACCCAATATTAATGGCATGGAATACGATGGTACGCAATACGCATTGAGTTTGCGGCAAGTCAAGGCAAGCGACCTGATAGTATTCCGGTCCTGAACAAGGTGCAGCTGGTCGATCACTTGTAGGACAATTTTGCAAGGTAGTGCGGCCACCCAGTCTCCTCCAGGAAGATTTGAGAGGTTGAAAGGGTTGAAGAAACCGTTATCAAGCTGGTCTTGCAGGTCGGAGAAGATCAAGCTCGACATGAAGGGCGACCTGAGAGTGGGATCGGTGTAGCAAATCAGCCCCTTTCCTTTAGGCTTCGATTGTAAATCTAGGGCAGCCAGTCGGTGGGAGAACGTGAGAGAAAAATGACAGAAAATCACGGTGGAAGCCTCATGATCAGGGGGCCTTCTTCGAAGCAGAAGCAGCCAATTGGTTCCAGTCATCAATGACGGAAAGTTGGCTGGCCTGTTCGACGGAGACGACTTCATCTCAACGTTGGCTATCGTGCCAGCCTTTTAGGTGCGACGAGGTTGGTGTCCAAGCCTCAGACGGTTTGCTCAGTGTGCTGGTGCTGTGAGAATTTGGGCGTGAGATAACATACCTTACTAGAGGGTCACCTATCGAGCACTAAATCCGACTTGGGATAATCTCAATTGGATAGGGTTCTGGAAGCAAGATTCTCGCAAGATGAAGCCGTCCTAACTGCCATTGGGCCAAACTCCTGACAGGCATTCAGAAACCGACCGAAAGGTTTACTCTGTAATACTGCCAGATTCACTCGTGTCCGCTTCAAAAACTCCTTTACTTCATACTCAAGCGACCATGATTGTCCTCTACGACGTCGCATCCCTGCTTCCTCATGCATGGTCTCCCAACACGCTGAAGACGCGCCTATGCCTCGCGTACAAAGGGCTTCAGCACAAATCCGAGTGGGTCGAATTTCCAGATATCGCCGCTGTTTGCAAAGAAAAGGGCTTCAAAAGCAACAGCGTCGTGGAAGGACGGCAGCCCCCTACTACTCCCTACCTGCCATCGTCGACGATCACGAGGGTTTGGGAGGTGCCCCTACCGCCATCCTCCGAATCCTTTGAGATCGCAAAGTATCTCGACGCAACATACCCAAAGATCAAGCGAGTGATACCCGAGGGGAAAGAGGCGGAGGAGTTTCAAAGAGACTTTCCACTAGCTTTTAGAAAATTGGTGTTCCTCCCACTCGCTCATATATTCTTCCCTCGTGTTGCAAATATCTTCAACCCCACGAGCAAGGAGCATTATGCGAAGGACAGAGCAAACCTGATGCTCAACACCGATTATCTGGACCACGTTCAAGTCAAATCCGGTGAGGAGGAAAGCGCAATAGGGGACGACTTTAGGAAGGGATGGGATGAACTCGAGAGGAAGTACTACGCTCCAACTGACGACAAAGGCCCATGGATTCTTGGCGACACGGTGTCCATTCGCCGATTTCGTGGTGGCGTCATATCTGACTTGCATTCAAAGAGTCTTTGGGCAGGAAAGCACGGAGTGGCAGGAGCTGAGATCGTTGAATGGAGGGAGGTGGGGAAGGCTATTTGACGAAATCCAATATCTCTTGAAGGTAGAATACTAATCTCAATGTGAGAAGTAGAGAACTTGTTAGACAACGCGACTCATGCGAATGCTATGCCAGTGGCAACTTTTTCAGAGGTGTCCCAACGCAACACTGATAACGAGTTGGATAAGGATATGACCAATTGCTAACCAAGGTTCCTCTCACGTGGGGCATCAAGAGAAGAGAAGAAGCAAGATTGAGCGAGCTTGACAGCAGCTATGCGAGACGGGCCTAGTCTAGTGTTGCTCTCCCTTATTCAAGCTCATGTACAAGGTATGTTACATTTCGATCAAGGATTTCAAAAGACAATCAGCAAGTACAGTTTTGATGCTAATTAATGCCACTCTTCTCCTCTGGAAGTTTGGTACGTTGCTTGGGCTCACTCTTTTCGGGCCTCTTGCACCTCGTCAACCACCCAAGGTCATTTCGACGGTCTCCCTCAGGTGTACGCGCAGAAGACCTTCCAGCAATGGGGAAGTACTTCAATTCAGGCTACCCTCGTCTCGCTTCCATCTGCAGCTGTCTTCCAAAGCGTTTGGTGATGGTCAAGGATGGACGATTGGGAGCTTGAATCGTCATTCTTTATGCCTACCAAATTGACCGAGATTATGCGCAAAGGTTCCACAACCTTCGAGACTGCCTGGATTCCGGATAGCCGCCGAAGCGGCAAGCCAAGTGAGCAGCGCCCAGAGCTCATCCCCTTGAACGATGAACACATCGAGCTCTAGGCAGACGAGAAGCAGTCAGTTTGTGCAGTGGAAAGAGTACCGCTGTATGGGAGCAGATGTCACTAACATGCCAAGCAGATAGCTAAACAAAGACTTAAGAAGTATTCGCCCAGTCAGTGACAGTGATGGTTAGATGGAGGAGGTGAGGGGCCGCTCTCAGAACGATAGCGTTTTGGTCGCGCTGAATATATGTCCGAGGTCCCATGACCCAGGTGAAGGATTCGAAGGTGACTGTGTCGAACCTCGGCGAGCCCTCTTTGACAAGCAACGACAACGACTCGTCGGGAACATGAGCTATGGTCAGAATGCTTGGTGTGGCGACGTGAGGATCCACCGTGAAGGGAAGCTGAGGGGCGCGAAGGGTCAAGGTAGATGTAACCGCATAGCGTCATCCCGCGGGCGTGCCGGCTTCTTTCGAGGATGGTGTTGGGGAAAGAGCCCATGACTACATTGACGTAGGTGATTTTGGGCGCGGCAACGACTGTGAGGACTCTGAGGAGCGAATGTTGGATACAGGAAGCGAGATCTGGAAATTCGATACCGTGGACAGTGATGCTGACGAATCCTAGTTCTGGGAGAGGACGATCGAGTACGAAGGAGAAGAGGGCCTCTGCCTCGTAGCGTTGGAAGCCGTCTCCCGGTGTAAAAATTTAGCGACAAGGCATCCACCGTATATTGATGTTCTTGAAAAAAGTGGCGATATCGGGGCTGCGCTGCAGGGCGATGGAAAGACGGTGGAGGGACTGGACGGCTCTCCTTTTGATTTTCATCCGACGGCAAGTCTGTTGATCCAATGATGATCGTCTCGAAGACCAATGGCCTACAGTATGCCTTAACTCTCGGCATGTCAGCCCCAGTGCCTTCATGGTATCGACGTGGTCTGTAGGGTCGAGCTGATCGATGGCATGGTACACAATGTCGATTGGGAGAACAGCCGTCCACTCCCCTGCAGGCGGACCTGTAAAGGAGCGAAGCTTGGCTGGTAGAAGCAGCTTCTTGTATTCAGATCTGAGCAGATTTGCTACGATATCCGACATTGAGATCCTTGGGAGGTGGGTTGGTGGTGAATTACCAAGAAGGCTCTTGGGGCTCTCGCACCAAGTAAGTGATTCAAAGTTGGCGGAAATAGAAGCTTCAAAGCGGCAAGAGCTTGAGATACGGAAACCGGCGAAGTATCTTGGGTGACCCCCCAAACGGCACAATACGTATCTCCTTATCCAGAAGAGAAGTAAGGAGCGGCAGCCGGGAAGAAGAGAGCTTTGAAGAGAACAAGGCGATCGCAGAGCATGACAAAAGCGGAACAATGATAGATACTTTTCAATGGGGAGCGCGCTCAAGTCTAACGTCGCTCTTTTCTGGTTCTGGTCCACATGCAAGAAATGTTACGTTTCAATCATGAATTTCAAAAGACGGGTCAGCTTTGATATTAATTAATCCCTGTCCTCTCTACCGGACTTCTCGAACGTTGCTTGGGATCGTCATCTTGGCCTTTCGAGCGCTTCGTCAGCCAACCAAGGCCATGTTGTTGGTCCCCTCCGGGTGCACGCTCGCGAGACATTCCATGAATAGGAAAACCCTTCAATTCAGGCCACGACGTCTCGCATTCGTCAACAGCTTCCTTCCAAAGCATCTTATGACGGTCAAGGATCGATGTCTGGGAACCGCCTTGCAAAGGAAGATCCTGTCTGCCTATCATAGTGATGCAGATTATGTCCAATGGTTTCGCATCTTCAGAGCTATCCAAACTCCGGATCGCGGCCGAAGCTGCCAGCCAGTTCAGCACAGCCCAAAATTCCATGATCACCTTGAAAGGCGAACACTTCGAGCTCGAGGCACACAAGCGCATCCAATTTGTGCAATGGAAAGAGTATCGCTATGTGAATCAGACATCACGTCAATACCCAGCACAGACATCAAGGAAGAGACTTACTGGTATTGGCCCAATCAGTGACAGTGAGATTGACATGGAAGAGGTGAGCAGCTGCTCTGAGAACAATAGCGTTCTGGCGCGCCGAATACATCCCCGAGCTCCCATGCAGCCGAAGGACTCGAATGTTACAAGAGTCGAACCTCGGCGATTGCTCTTTGGTGAGCAAAGATAGGGAGTGATCGGGGACATGGTAAATGGTTAGAATGGTTGGTGTGACGATGTGAGGATCCACCGTGAAGGGAAGTTGAGGGCGTGTAGGGTCGAGATAGATGTTGCCGCTTAGGGTCATTCCACCGGCGGCACGGCTCCTTTCCAGGATCGTGTTGGGAAACGAGGCCATGACCAGGTTGAGGTAGATGATCTTGGGTGCAGCAACAATGGTGAGGAGTGAGGTTTGGATGCAGGGGAGCGAGTTCTGGAAATTCGACAGCTTCGGCGGCGATGCTGACGAATCCCAGCTCTGGAAGGGGACGGTCGAGGATGAAGGAGAAGAGGGCCTCTGCTTCATAGCGTTGAAAACCGCCTGCCGTTGAGAAGTCTCTATAAGAAGGCATCCACCGTATATTGATATTCTTGAAGAAGTTTGCAATATCGGGGCTACGCTGCAAAGCGATGGCCAGGCGATGAAGCGAGTTCACCGCTGTCCTTTGAGTTTCTCCCGGCGGTAAGTTGATTGACCCAATGAAGATCGTCTCGAAGATCAAAGGCCTACAGTATGCCTTCAGCTCTCGACACGGTCAGTACCAGGGGCCTTTATAGCTTCGATGTTTTCTGAAGGGTCCCAGTTGATCGATGGCGTGGTACACAATGTCGATGGGGAGAAACAGCCGTCCACTCCCCTGCAGGGGGCCTGTCAAGGAGCGTAGCTTGGCTGGTCGCAGTAGCTTTGTGTATTCCGAGTGGCAGCAGATTCGGAAAGGTCAAGTTCTTCGACATTGGGATTCTGAGGCGGTGGATTGGAGTGATTAGCAAGAAGGGTCTTGGGCTCTTAAAACATTCAGACTCGGCGGAAATAGAAGGTACTTCAAAATGGCAAGAACCCTGAGATCTGGAAGCCGACGATGTATCCCGGGTGGATCAGGATGGCGTATACGTACTGCGCGTCGCCTTCTTTGAAAGATAAGTAAGGGGTGGCAGCCGAGAAGAAGAGAAGTTGCAAAGACGACGATAATCGCAGAAACATGTACTGATTGAGTGTAGGAGTGATTTACTCTAGTCATAGGATCGAGTGTAACTGTACTTGATTACAGTAACCCATCTATCAACGCTTAGCGGGGGAGGAAAGTGAGATCGGCGTACACCTGGAAACTTCGAACGAAATAGCCCCTAATAACTGGACAAGGCAGGTACCTTGGCGGCAAACCATTTTGCAACCGGAATCAGAGGTTTAGGCTCACCCTTTAAACGCTTATCACTCCTGTTTACGGGGCACAGTCATGGCGAACGCCGAGAAATTTGACATGTACTAATCAACATCGTTCGCACTATCTACTGAACTACTTGAAGGCTGAACGCCATGACTATTCTGATCTTCCCAGTAATTCATCATGGTCCAAGATATTCGGGACGACCAGAACGCAAAGATGATGCTTTATGAGCAGGAAGACCCTTTAGTTCAGGCCACCTTGCCTTGCTCCCGTGAGTGGCTCATCCCAAAGCCGCTGATGACGGTCGTGCACCGACGAACGGGAACCGTCACCCAAGGGAATATCTTGCATATCAGCGTCAGCAGGTGTACCTTGATCATACGCAAATTCTTCAGCCCGTTAAGGTTGCCCGAACTCTGTGTGCTAGCCGAAGCGGCGATCCAATTCAGCAGCTCCAAACGCTCGTTTCCTAGACTGACAGGCGTGTCCACCATGAGGAGGCCGAGAGAGGGTAGTCGATGAAGGCTAGATTGTGAAACCAAAGTGAACAGCGAGCTTCGATACCTTCACTTTGGTTTTGCGGATACCTACTCGCTGCGGCATCATGTGATCATCCTCAAATGTGCTCCTCACCTCCAGCTCTCCCTCACCGTCGGCGATTGGGAAAATACTTGTTGAGTCGACTTGTGAAACATGTTCCGGCCTTTCTCTGGCCCATCGTCTAGCCATTCACGAGTAGCGCCAGTGATTCAGTAGGAACATGGCACATGCGCAAATTCTGCTGAGTGACCATATAAGGGTCCACGGTAAATGGAAACAGAGGGCGGGTAGTTGCGACTCTGCTCGAGAATCGTGTTCGGGAAAGACCGCATAGCGATGCAGACAGTTGTCACCTGTCTTGTACCGACAAGCTTTAGGAGTGAGTGTTGGGTGGTGGGGGAGAGATCCGGAAATTCGATGTCTTTGCCGCTGATGCTGACGAACCTCAAACCTGGCAAGGGGCGATCGAGGACATAGGAGAATAGGGCCTCTGCTTCCTGGAGCTGAGAGTTGTATCTCCATGTGAAGCTTGGAGAAGGCATCCACCGAACGTTGAAGTTATTGAAGAATTTAGCGATATCGGGGCTAAGATGCAGTGCGATGGAAAGACGGTGGAGGGACTTGAGGGCTCTCCTTTGATTTTCGTCTGCAGGAAAGTCGTCCAATATCGATCGTCTCAAAGACCATGGGCCTGCAGTACGCCTTGAGCTCGCGGCCCGTCAGTACCGGCGACTTTATAGTTTCGATATTGCGGTCAGGATCGAGTTGGTCGATAACATGGTATACGACCTCGACCGGAAGAGAAGCAGTCCATTCTCCCGCAGGGGGCCCTGACATCGAGCGAGGTTTGACGTATGTACCAGCCACTGGGTTTTGCTTCTTGAACTCGGGCCATGACGGTATTTTGTTTGCAATAGAGATTGACATGTGGAGGCGGTGGTTGGGTATGGTTTGGCACGAGGGCTCTTGGGCTACCTCCAACCCGTAGAAGATAAGAGAAGATCAGCTAAACAGAAAAGGAAACCTCCCACACACAGCTCGAGATAAAGAAAGAAGTAAGAAGTGGTAGCTTCTTTAGGAGCTGTGGGATATTGGGGTAAGCGCGGGGATGAGGATTATCACGTTTAACGTCAAAGACCCTGTACTAGTGCCTCTAGGCAGGTTTCGATGCAAATAGCACATCTATTCGCATCTATCGACTAACAACGACAGAAGATAGCCGAGGCGCTCAGCGCGAGGCGATCAACGCAGTAAGAACAACTAAGTATACAACGGACATTTATGTATGGGGTTTTATGGGTTTATGTGGAGACAGTCAAAGGGGAGAGTGTAGAGGCCAGACGCGGGGAGGACTAAGCTAAAGATGCGAGCAGGGCAATCATCTAGAAGCATTCTAGAAGAGTATTGTTGTTAAACTGGGGTTCAAGACAATAATATCCAAAATAGCACTCACTGCGATGGACAATGCCAGGGCCAGATTCATCATACTCTTGCTTGGAGACCCAGAGGTTCTGGAAGGTGCTGAGAGAAGCTAAGATGGAACCACCAATCCAGACAGAGTACTTGCGCTCAAGAGGCGCGGTGATCTTAACCTACAATCACGAAAGACCGCTTATTATCGAAAAAGATGAAAGGAAAAGAGAACTCTACTCACCCTCATGCTGGCAGGTGCCATTCCAGTCAGCTCCTTCTGCATGCGATCGGCAATGCCGGAGAACATGGTCGTCCCACCGGACAGGACAACATTTCCGTAGAGCTCGCGACGAATGTCCAAGTCGCACTTGTAGATCGAATTGTAGGCCGCCTCATGAATACCAGCCTGTTCCATTCCAAGTAAGGCAGGGTTGAAGAGAGCCTCAGGGGCGCGGAACCTGAATGGGGAGGGGTCTTAGCAAAGCTGATTCTGGCAGGCTGAGACGACGAGCGTACCTTTCATTGCCGATGGTGATGACCTGCCCATCGGGAAGCTCATAAGCCTTCTCCAAAGCCGAAGACTGAGCCGCCTTTTGCAACTCCTCTTCAAAGTCCAGCGCGACGTAGCAGAGCTTCTCCTTGATATCCCTCACAATCTCCCTCTCGGCAGTGGTCGTGAACGGATACCCCCTCTCTCCCAAACACTTGATCAAATAATCCGTCAAATCCCTCCCGGCAAGATCCAACCTTCCAATCGAATGGGGGAGACTAATCCTTCGTAAAATCGGAACGACGTGCGTCACACCCGTCGCCCGAATCCACGACGATACCAGTGGTCCTACCACTTGCATACAAAATGAGGACAGCTTGGATGGACACATAGAACGCAGGCGCGTGTAAAAGTCTCAAACATGATCTGCGTCATCTTTTCCCCTATTGACCTTGGGGTTTGAGAGGCCGCTTCGGTGAGAAGAACGGGGTGTTCCTCAGGCGCGACGCGGAGCTCGTTTGTAAAAGGTTGTGGTGCCAGATCTTTTCCATGTCGTCCCAGTTGGTGACGATGCCGTGTTCGATGGGGTATTTCAGGGTCAGAATACCGCGCTTGGACTGGGCTTCGTCTCTGTGAAAGAGACGTTAGAGGTGTTGAGAGGCCCTTGGAGGAGGGGCGTACCCAACATAGGCGTCCTTGTTCGCCATACCGACCATGACACCCTGGTGACGAGGGCGACCGACAATGCACCTGTAGTCGAATCATTAGAAGATGTGTGACCAGAAACATGGCAAAGAGTGAACCCACGGGAAGACAGCGCGAGGAGCATCGTCGCCTGATACAACTGGTGTCAGAATCCTTCATACATACCCTCAGAAGGGTAATTACCGGCAACTGCAAAGAGCCGTCAGTGTCATAGAAGGCCGATGAAGATGAAAGAACTTACAGCCTGCTTTGCACATCCCAGATCCATTGTCAATAACCTATAACCCCAAGTTCATGAGCAGAGCGCCATTTTCAAAAGAGAGAAAACCATACAAGAGCTGCAATTTCGTCGTCCATCTTTGTTGATTTCTTTGAGGGTGGTTCGCTTGAAAGTTTCTTCGCTTGTAAGCAGTAGCAAGAGGTAGAAGACGAATGTTGTTCGTTGAGTCTGGCGTTTCTTCCTCCATGCAACCAAGCTTATATACCTCCCACCTTTGTGCGCACGCAGCACCCGTCAGTTGGAAACCCTGAGTCGCCCAAGGCCCTTGTCGCCCTACGCAGTCGCCCATCGCTAGTCCAAAAGGCTCAATTATCGACATCGAACGACATTGAGGTCCACAATTACTGCACCACTCTCCGCTGTCTGCTGCGTGCCAAGAAGCCTGAAGGGGTGGGCAGGCGCCATGCGGGTTTCCAAGGAGAGCGTAAGACGAGAATGGCACACGCGGTTTGGAGGAAGGAACTGACAACGAGCTTAGTGAGCGTACTGACTGCGCTCAACAGCGGCAGCGGCATCCCCAAGTGGTTTAAGGGGAGAAGAAGAGCTGGGAACGATGCCAAGAAAAAATGTTGATAGCGAACTGCGTCGTTGGGCGCTTCGACTGCGCATTGTCGTTGGAGTAAGATCTAAGTGTGGAATGAGTCAGGATCGACAGATGTATTTTGGTAATGATGATGTTAATCTTTTTTTTCGTCGTCGGTATGTTTAAGAACCACATGGGCGGACTTACCAAAGGATGAGAATAGATTGGTGAACGCAGTTTGGGATCACTGCTGGCTGGGGGAAGAAGACCGAATTGACTGCGCACCGAGTCGGAGGTGTTCGAATAGCGGGTGCAAACAATATCTGTGGAAGGAGATTGTTCGACTTCAAATCTGAGATAGAGGTCAGTGTCGCGCGCAGTCAGAGAAGGGGTAGTGAAATGGGGAAGCAAGGACAGTTACATTGGATAGCAAGACAGGTCAGTAATTACAAAGGGACACAGATGGACTAAAACTACAGGAGGCGAAGGCGAGAGCGGTGGAGACAAGGCCGGAGAAAGTCTACGACAAGGGTAAGGATGAGAAGGGGCTACAGGCAAGACATCAAGTTTTGAGATTAGGCCAAAAGAAGTTGGGATGAGCGAGCATACCCCAGTGAAAACCAAGCCACAGGCAGACTGAAAGAACACAAAAAACAAGAGGAGAAAGGCAAAGGGAGCATGGGGGCGAATGAACGGGCATTCGAGAAGGTGAAAGCGTGAAAGGCATCAGTCGTGTCCATTCATTTCGTAGAGTTCGTGAGCTCGTATCTCGTCGTCGTCGGGGTATCGCTGAAAGGTTGGGTAGATCACGAGAGGATACGCAGGTAGTTGGAAGGAAGGAACAACTAAACAGGACCCGTCAGCACCAAAGGTCGAACATGAGGGGATACAACACTCACTTCCACTCGAGCCATCTGGCTTCCTAGCCTCCCACCATTTGCCCGTGCGATCCACAATATACAGGATTTCACCCTTCTTGAACGATAATTCCGCAGGGTCCTCCTTGGCAGCGGTGTCTGTACCCCAATTGTCAGAAAAACATTCCGTGACTCAGGAAGACAAGCACATACAAGTGAACAATGCCTCGGCTCTCGGCAGGGTCTGGTTCATATCAGGTACTGGCGGAACACCAGCCTCTGGCGCAGGAGCCAGCGAAGGTCCAGCAGCCGCACCGGCACCCATCGCACTCCCGCTAGCAACAGGACCCTCATGACCCTCCATTCCCTGCTGCTGCTGTTGCTGCTGCTTATCTTTCCCATAAAAGCTCCACCCAGACTTGCGTTGTGAGCCCTGCGTATCCAGCGCCGTACTCTGTCGTTGACTATCCCGTTTGCTCCCCGCCTTTCGCAGAGTGCCTGGCCTCGATGCAGTGCCTCCAATCGAGCCTTCAGCAACGGGGCTCAGGCCAGAAGGATGTGCGCTCTTCATAGTGCTCACGCCTGAAATGGGTCGGAGTTGCATGGGTTGGTCCATCCCATTGGGGTCCCTAAGCATGCCGCCCTCGATTCCAGCACCTTTGCCTGCTCCACTGGGTGTAGGACCCCGCATGTTGTGCACAGCTTGCACAAGTCCAGCCTGGGGCGGGCTCGTGAAGTAGAAGACCCAAAAGAGGTCAATAAACACGTTGACGAACCAGCTGGCGGCTATCGCTCGTCGGCTGGGCGAATTGGGTGTGCGGATGTTGAGGTCAATAGCAATGACGCCGAAGACGATAGCCAGGGCTGCGAGGGTGGAGAGTTGAATGTGATATGGTGGGAGGTAGGTCGTAAAGAGGAGGTAGGCCATGAGGACGATGAGCACAAGTTGAATAACGAGAGCGAACCAGGCTGTGCCAACGTATACTTCGCTCACTGGTATCAATGGTGAGCCAAAGTCTACCCGAATTAGACGTGAAAGATGCGTACCTCGAGCAGAGACATAAGCTTGAGAGACAAGTGTCATTATCCATATAGCCTTAAGCAAAGTCAGCCCCATGGAGGCTCCATGAAATCATACACGACGTACTGCAGCCAGACCAAGCGTCACGACTAGGAAAAAGTTGTCCTGGACGCGCTCAGATGGACTTGGTTCAAGATACGACTGCCGAGGAACCGACAGCTGCTGCTGTCCCATGAGCGACGGCTCGTGCTGCTGCTGGCCGTGCGGGTGCAGCTGCTCCGGCGCATGCGACAACGACCGAACAGTCTGGTCATCTTTGGGATCCCCCACAACTGAACCTCCCGCTGCTTGGGGGTTCTGGTGATCCGCATTGAGCTGGGAAGCGCCATCTTGACTGTGTTGGGGTATAGCCATGGCCTCCTGGGTGGGTATGGTCGGCACTGAGGCCATGGTTGAATAGACGCTGAAAGATTGAAGCGCGGGACGGTGAAAGTTAGAAGGCAGTGACGAACGGCGTTGAAACTCCAGACTTCCGCATGTTCGAATGAGATCATTGATGGCTCTTCCCGCTATGATCGGAAAAGGCCATGAGGAATGACGCACCATACAGGAACGCCTACACAGGATCCTCATTCCTAATCTACAAGAACGGTAACACTGTATCGGTAGATAAAACCTTGTGGTTGGGCGGAAGAACTAATTTTTGACAACTCGGCGCCTAAAGCCTCCAGCTTCGAGCGCTTACGCTCAGGACACAGCGCAAGAGAGTCATCATTTAAATTGTTGAAGATGGAAGGGCAAGACTCTTCCGTGGCACTGCACATGCCTTTGGGATGATTTGGATAGGTGTGAGCGCCCAAAGCCCAAGATTCATTTGGTTCCACAATTCAGATACCAAAATGTACATGTGAGGTTACAGTCCATGAATGAGCCCTGCATGTTTCAGGGTCCGCGGTTTCAGGACGATCTCGTTGTCAATAGGAAGGCTGTAATTTTAATGCCTCAAAAAATACAAGAAAGTGAGGGTACCATGGGGTGGACTTACGAGACTATGGAAGATGTGACCTTCAACTCAAGTGGCTTAGGCCTGCCGGCTTTATCCAACGCTGGCAATATATCAAAGCATGACAGGAGGGTGATTGCCATGATACTCAGAGACTCGTTACTCAAATGGCGTCCTGGGCAAATCCTGTGGTGGGCAAGTGCCGGTGATTAATTTCCCTTACTGGGAAAAAGGTTATCCGATACACCCACCTACGCCCGTAGCCAAATGCTCCATCCTCGGGACCCAAAATGTTTGGGTTGATCTTCCCATCATTTGTAAGATACCTTTCAGGCTTGAATTCGAATGGGTCATCGAATGTGGCAGGATCATGCATAATGGCCCTGCGAGATGTCAAAAAATGGATATTTAGCGATTTTAAGCCAGGGTAATGCGCCTACCAGGTATTTGCAAGAATTGCAGTACCTGCTGGGATATGACTCCCTTGATAAATGTCGTCATTTGTGGAAACGTGCGGCATGGCTATGAATGTCAGTTCATGAGTGGACGCCGGCAAGGCAAGAAGGAAAAACGCCAACCCATCGGTGCAACCGTATGCCATCGTCCTACCTCCTTGACGATGGCCGAAATATACGGCAGTCGCTCGAGGTCGTCCCAGGTGGGCAATCGGCTACCAGCTTCATCGCCAAGCTCAGTGTCGATGCAGGCTTGGGCTTTGCGTTGAACCTCGGGGTACATCGCAAGCGCAAGTACTAACGCCAAAGTCGAAGAGAGTGTCTGCGGTGAAGAGCTCCATGAGCGGGAGTGAAATCATCTACTAGCAGCACGGAACTTACAGTGTCCAATCCTGCAGTGTATGCAATAGCAGAAACATGCTTTGCAATCGTATTGCGATACTCGTACTCTTCGCCGCCTGCTTCAGGGAGCATGTCAATGAGGTGAGTGGCGATGTTTGGGGGTTGATTCTAAGCCATCGCTTTGTACTTCAGTCCTCTGTTAATGCATATTTGAGCTCCAGCGTTTTTTCACCAAGCGAAAGGGAAAAATCTATGACCGACCAACTGCGCCTTCAACGTTGCAAAGGGCTCTTCTATCATGCGGTTCGTTCAAGCGCGCAAGGTGTTCCAAACGTTGCTTCCATCCCGCACCGGGGAACCACGAGGGCACGTGCTGAAGCCATGGCATAAATCTATGGATGTTAAAAGATGAATAGCTTGCTCAAGTTGCCGAAGCTTGACTGGACTTGGACAGTGGTCATCGGGGCGCAATGAAATGACATACCCAACGAGGTATCTTCCAGGCTGATAGGCGAGGGCCTGCTCTCTCACCATCTCGTCGGCTCCTTTGATGAGTCGAAGTGTGCGTTCCTCGTCACTTGAGCCTGTTCCATAGGAGAGTCGGATAATGACAGTGCCAAAGTACCTGTCCGAGCGACAGAGCGATATACGCCGTGAGTTATAGGCTCCCCACCTTCATGCTAAGGCTCACAATCTTAGTGCCTGTTCGTGCTTATCTGGTTTATCAACTATGGACTTCAAGAGTTTGGGGATTTCCTGGTCGATGACGGGGCGAAGGGCTCGCTGGACATGATTCTGGTTGAAGAATTGGTGAAATGCTCGTCGATGATCTCGCCATTGAGCTGTATAATTGTGTATAACAAAATCCCATGTATGGCGTGTCCTGTGTTGGTTGTTGAAGTAAGGAAACGAGTTCTCGCCATAGATCAATACATACAAGGTGTTAATAGGAGACCAGATCCTGTCAGAGTAATTCGTCGCCCTCTTGTTGAGAAGCTCGTCGATTGCTGAGAGCGAATTCAGAACCAAGATTTTCTGTCCCGCTGCTTCGAGATAGACCAGGTCACCTTTTGACGCGAAGATGGAGTTAGCGAGTTGAGAGAACTGACATACCGGTTGCTTACCATACTTTTCGCGCCATTGACTGAAGACCCTCCAAGGTGCCTCCTTTCCGCTTGGGTTGGGCATCTGAAGTAGATTCCCAAGGAACGGCAAGCCCTTTGGGCCGGGCGGCTTCTTCGCATTTATCTTCTGTGTAGCGTAGAGTCGTCGCAGCAGAATAGCGATTAGAGGAAATGCGATCGATAATGAGGTAAGCTTTGACAATCCTTTCAAATTCACGAGAGCCAGATCGAAGACATCAGACCCAGAGAAAGGCGACATTGGCAAAGGGTGCTTCCGATACGTTGGCGTTGGAGAGAGCGAGAGCAGCAGGACATGCTTATAAGAGGTCTGTAACGAGAAAGCTGTTATATTTTCGTGTTCTTTTACAATAAATATGACGTCGGGCGGTGAAAAGAAGTGAATGGACACCTCTACCAAATCTTTGACAGGTACTCGGCTCCTTCATTCTGGAAGACCAAGCTGATCCCACTTTGTATTCCACTCGGAAAAAATCCAATACAAATCTTATCAGAGACACGCTAAGGGTGACAAAGTTTTTCCATACCCGCGGCGTGCTCGATGGCCGAACCAGAAGTTTGGTTATCAATACGATGCATGATGGATGGTCTGTGTAGTAAAGTACCCAAACTCTAATCCATATCATATCTTTGACGTCAATGCGTCGGAAACGCCGAGGGTCAGATGCTCTTCTCAGGAAGGACTAGAATCCCTAGAACAGGCGCTTCGATCTCATGGCAGATATGCGGCCATTAGGACCTGTATCATTGTCTCCAACCCATGATCGCGGTCAAACGATCGGGCGTCGCTTTCCTCGAACTCGCTTCTGATCATTGTCTAATCTGCGGGTCAGCGATAAAGGTCTTCATGATAAGTTGGGATTAGTTTCTTCTCGTGCCATACACTGGCAATAGATCAGTAGGGAGCGACAGTGGACCCACTCCATTCAGGGAGTTGACGAGCGCCTATTTATATAACCAAACCGATGAACTGCGCCACTAATATCGCACGCTTTTTGCCACAGGTAGATGACCAACCTCACAGATGATGTCAACGTGAGGCTACAGGCCATGGAGAATGTCAGAATGTGGCTGCGAGACTTCATGATGATTCCGAAGGGCGCAGGAACACTGTCATTTGGTAAATCTCGAAGCTCGCTGCTGCTGGCCGTGCGGATGCAGCTGGTCCGGCGCATGCGACAACGACCGTACAGTCTGGTCATCTTTGGGATCGCCTACAACTGAGCCTCCCGCCGCTTAGGGTTCTGGTAATCCGCAGTGAGCTGGGAAGCGCCGTCCTAACTGTGTTGGGATATAGCCATAGCACCCTGGGCTGGTATGGTCGGCACTGAGCCCATGGTTGAATAGACGCTGAAAGATTGAAGCGCGGGACGGTGAAAGTTAGAAGGCAGTGACGAACGACCTCGAAACTCCAGACTTCCGCAAGTTCGAATGAGATCATGGATCGGAGGAATGGCATACTGTAGGACGAGGGCGACTGGAAGGTGAAAGACTCCAGGTCGCAAAGGATATGGTTTTAACGAGAGTATACTGTGAATTGCGCGTTATCCCCCAAAAAATTCGCCTAATTAGGTTCGCCTTCTATTGTAACTCTGTGTACTACATAGTGCCATCCCAGAGAGTGCATGAGCGCGATTGAAATTCTGGTCCTTGTCCTCCTGAAAACAACCCCTGCCGCTCTGGTAGCACACCCTTCGAATATTCAACGCAGCCATGGAAATATTTCAAATAGAACAGAATATGGTGGTTACACTGAAAAGTAAATAAGCACCATTGCGGTCAAATAGAAATACGGGCTTCCGACAACTCAGCATCCAAAGCCTCCAGCTTCGAACGCTTACGCAACGGGCATAATGTAAGAGCCTTTTTACAGGTAGAAATGGCCTCGTCAAGCTGGGAAATATTTTGCGAGTGCTTGTAGCAAGAAAAGAGAATAATGGAAAGGTCTTGGTGGCTCTCCCATTCGTCGGGTTCCAAGACAAGAACTTCCCGAGACAACGAAAGGGATTCGTCTAGATGGTCGACCTTGTGGCGCAGGGCCATGGCGAGTGTATCCATCGAATTCACGTGGTTGGGGTCTTCTCTGGAGGGAGTTTGATTTAATGATCTTCGAGCTAGGGTAATCGACTCGTCGAGGTCGTTGGGTGATCCTGTGAAATCATATCGTAAAACGAGTACCCATGCAAGCTTGTTCATAAGGGCCGGCCGGTTAACGTGGCGATTGGTTTCAGCGTTAATCTCGAGGCTCTCTCGCAGCGATTTGATTGACTCGTCTAAATCGTCTGTCCGGCCGAGCCTCTCAAACCGTGCAAAAAGGGCTTCGCCAAGACGTTGCAGAGTTCGAGGACGTTTCGGGTGGCCTGGGGGTTGTAACGAGATTGCCTCGCGCTGAGGTGAAATCGAATCTTCCAAATCTTCGACAGAGTCCGATAGTTGATACCGTTCCTGGAAGCAGAGGCCCAGGTTGTTCAGTGCTAGTGAGCGGCTAGGCTGACCGAGCGGCACAGCCGACAGAAGTTCCCTGTATAGCCCGATGGCTTCTTCCAGGTCATCCGGATTCTCTTCATGCCGAAAGCGAGCTAGGAAGGCAAGACCTAAACTGTAGAGGGTCAATGAACGGTCTAAATGGCCCATCGGCTGAACGGATAGGGCTTCTTGACACAGCTGAATGGGATCCTCGATGTCCGTGGTGGAGCCCGTGACATTGTAGCGAGAAAGAATGGCTGTTCCCAAGTTGTTCAGGGCTACCCCGCGCCGGGGATGACCGGGAAGCCACAAAGTGAGGACCTCCTGGAACATGGTAATTGACTGCTCTAGGTCTTTTGCTGAACTTTGCAGCTCAAAGCGAAAAACTAAAGCGCAACCAACATTATTCAGCGACAACGCCCGGTTGGGGTGGCCTTCTGGGCGAAGAGATAAGGCCTCTTGATGCAAGCGAGTGGACTCGTCGAAATCGAGGATATTGCCCTTCTGATCGAACCGATCTTTGAGGCTCAGTGCCAGGTTGGTCAGCAACGTTGCGTGGTCCACGTTTTCCGAGGTGTAAGAGCGACCTTCTTGTTGGAGGGCGATGGATTCATCGATGTCGCTGTTGGAACCCGTGTGCTTGTATCGTGTGCGGAGGGCGAGAGAAAGGCTGCTGAGAGCAAGGGGCCTGCCTTGGTCACCAGGAGGACATAAGGACAGTGCCTCTCTATGAATGCGAATGGCTCCTTCTAGATCTTCGATGGAGCCCTTGACTACGTAACGGCCGTAGAGAGAGTTCCCCACATCGTTCAGGGATGCAGTCCGATATGGATGACCCACAGGCCTAAGTAAAAGTGCCTGTTGATGTAGTTGGGTGGCTTCATCCTGGTCTTCACGTGCCCCTGTCAAGTTATACCGGTCGGAGAGTGCTAATCCTAGTCTGGATAAAAGTATCGCTTGGTCGTTTCCTGTGCCAAGGTTGTGTCCAAGCTCATTGGCACACCTACAAGCGTCCACCGCACGCTCGACGGAATCAGGCAGGCCAGTGCTCCGTCCATGTTGGAAGTACGCTGAACCCATGTAATACCACGACGCTGCATCTTGATGCTGCATCCTGACCGCCATACCCATTATTGGAATCACGTGGGTCATGAGGTCAATGTCTTTTACATCTTGGGCGTCAGCAAGGACGCGAGATATGTCCGAGAGCAGCTGACTCGTAGCAGAAGTGGGTACGATGTCCAGGGAAGCACTTGGCTTGACGATTTTGAGAAATAGTTGCGCCCACTCTTGGATTTGTGCCGAAGTCAATGTCTGCAGAAGTGCAGAGTGTGGTGTCGCTTTCCAGTCGGTGTCGGAGGTGGTGGTCACGGTAGGCGTGCCAAGTGCGGTATGTGTCGGCCAATATTTCACGGCGTACCTTTGCAAGGGGGAAAGATAGCTTCCATGCGGGGCAGACAACAGTCCCTGCAACCCTTCCAGACACGCTCTGCCGAATTGAAAGTGATGGGTGGAAGGGCTGATTGTGAAAGCGATGTGGGCGGGAGTTTGTAAGCTTTGAAGATATTCCAGGAAGGACAGGTGGAAGGTTGTTGTAAGTGGATATACCACCTGCCGAGGGGCTGCAGTCGACGTTTGACCTACCTGCAAAGAGCTCAGCTCTGAGCAGATCTTCTTGACTAGAGATACATTCGTGCCAGCCAAAGTAGCAAAGGCGGCGATGGGAAGAGGCTCTTGAAGCACCAGGGCGGCTCCTAGGTACGCTCTCAACTTCTCCTTGTGCTCAGGCTTGGGAAAGAGTAGCGTGATAGCGCTGTGGTAGAGAGTGGCCATGATATTCGTTTCACCGACATTACGTCGGGCGTGCAGGATGGCACCCAACGTTTCCTCCGGATCGGGGCAGCATACTTCGTCTTCCAGTAGGGAGCAAACTGTTGCAGTCCACACGAAGAGGCCGCTGGCTTTGATGACAAGCTGGGTGATGGACACCTCGCTAGGCTTCTGCCCCAACTTCCAGTGAACCTTGTCGAAACGATTGTTGATGTAGTCCTTCATGATGTCCTGGGAAACATCTGATAGATCATGGGTCCCTGAGGAGACGCTGTCGAATTTCTCTTGCAAGCCGGGCCTCCCAGAAACCACGAATCGAACTAAACTTGCGTAGGGTGCAAGACAGGCTAAAGCCTTTATGAGTCTCGGGTGGAGTACCCACTGGTCGAGAGCGTCCAATACAATAACCAAAGGGTGAGGATATCGGAGATGTTGTATCGGCTCGAGAATAAACTTCTCGATCTGCACCTCTAGAGGGACAGAGGATCCACCATACAGACGGATCGCCTGGGAAATGGGTCCAACAGCACCAGGATGAGCTCTTCCCAGTTGGTGTGTTATCACCTTGATGACAGATTCGAGTCCCCAGTGCGGTGGTGCAAACCCGAAGAAGATGGTGGCGGCCAACTGTTTGTCAATTCGAAGCTTCTCGCTGAGGTACCTAGCGAATGTGGATTTCCCCACACCTGCTCTCCCAAGGACGCAGAGAACGAGCTCTGATCGCCCTCCGTCGTTGATCCAGCTCCGTATGCCTTCTTCATCAGTGACACGGCTCTGGGGAAAGTAGTCGCTGAGAAGGCCACTGATGTCAGGGTGACTGGGGAGATCGTTGAGTTGGGAGAAGTCTAGTAGGGTAGTGAGCGATCGAGCTGGTGAGTGCGCCTACAAACTCACCAATAGACTCGTTGCTTGTCTGCTGAACGATTGTTCCTGTACGTGTATCGATTGTCAGTGTCAGGGCCATGTTGGCTTATGTGGCTCTCACCATAGTTGGGTCCTGTGATAACATTGGTAGCAGTGGCAATGTTATTGACAGTCCCGTAGTTGATACTCTGAGCTGGTTCTTCCTCGTCTAGGAATGAGTCAGCCAAAGCGATGGAAACACCAGCGATAGTACTCACGTTTGGTTCTCCCTGGAAGAGAACTGTTATCCTGCGTAGTGGTTAAGGGATCGTAGTCCCCGTCGCTCTTTTTGTTCTGGGAGAGTTGCGGGCTGGGGCTGCGAGACCTGGACAACGCATGCCATTTTTCCTTGAGAGGAGTAAGCCATTTTCTCCCTCGACCAGGAGATGAACCACGACGGGACATCTATGAGAGGACAGAGAATTGGGATGGTTGGTGCAGAAGAAACCTGTCGGCGTCTAATTCAGACCCCAGTTCAACTCCCAAGTGGGAGCACATGGCCGCTCTGGTCGGGCTTCGCGGACTGACGCTGGGGAGACGATGTGAGGTAAAACCTTCACCTATTTAGACTTAAGGTGTATAGTTCAGGCAGCGCCTGCCTTAACTAAGCGCTATGAATGCAGTCATGCTGCCAGACACGGAACAAGGCTTTGCATGAGGAGTTGACCCAGTACGGTTATCACGGATCAGGATTTATTTGCTTGCCGGAGGCTGGAATTGGAACGTGAAGCAAGGAAAAGATAACATGTTTAGACGTTCCTAGGTCGACTACAACCCGTTCTAATACATGTGAAAGGATAAATAGTTACAGCACTGGCGTCCTCTTCTTTCAAGTCCACTTAAACACCTCCACCACTCTTCTCGACTGGGATCCTGGTCCTCTTCCTCTCCTTGGTGGCACCTCCAACAGGCTGCACACCCACAACCTCCTTCAGTCCTCCACACACCTCGACAAACTCATCGAAATTCAACCACTCGCGTCCATCCAACCCAGCCTCATGGATCACATACTTCAAATCCTTCTCCGACAGCTCTTGGTATCCTGAGCCCGCCAATTGCACCGCACGAAGGATAGGAAGGACGCGGTTCGCCAAGATGACAGCTTCGCCGTTCTTAGTCACCTGGCTTGCCTTTTCGCACTGCGAGTTGAAGGTGGTGCGGAGCAAGCCCAGTTCGCCCGGCTCGAAGCGGGATCGTCCGTATACCACGTCCTTCCTCTCCTTGACACCACCCAACCCAGTCCAAAGACCCAACAAACCCCAAACGCTGCCAACACCCCTCCTCACGCCCACCCATCCCTGCTCGACAAACCCGCGTGGCCTAATGCTATCCTTCAGCTCTTTCTTGAGAGTGTTGGCGTCCCCGACGAGACCCATGGATCCCACAAGGAACTCGACGGCTTTCTCAGTCTGTTTGACGCGTTCAGAGTAGGTCCAGTTGAACTCGTCGGCCATGATGTCGATGACACGGGGGAGGGCGTCGATGGCGGCGCGTGCGTTGAGGAAAGAGAGACGGGTTCGGCGGGCGAGGACGTCGATCGCGGTTTGGGCGTATTCGTGGCGAACGGCGTAGCGGACTTCGCCTTCGATGACTGGATGCAAAGGTCAGGTGTGGCTACTGGGAGGAGGGAGGAAGAGAACATACAGGGATATTGGGAAGCGATACGCTTGCCGTAGAGAGGCCAGCTTTCGCCCGTTGGTTCTTCGAGAGAACAGACAGTCCAAGCACGATCTCCATAGTTGTCCGACAAATGCCTGGCGACCTCAGTCTCAAGCCCATACTAAACTCTCATCAGCCTTCGCCCATACCAGCTGACCGAAACCCACTTACAGTCTGAATCAACCCAATGAACATCGTCCGACTCCATCCATCACTCCCCACAAGCCTAACCTTCTCCGTCACACACCCATTCTTCACCCTATTCTGCAGCCCAAACACCTTGACAGCCTCATCCACCGTCTCCCTCGCCATCTCCCTATACGTCGTCCACTTGCCTCCAGCAATCGTCAACAGCCCACTAGGGGTCACATGCGTCACATGGCTCCTTACCAGCCCAGCCGTACCAGTATCCCCAGCCGACGGATCCTTGACGAGCGGACGCAATCCACTCCAGGCACTCAAAACGTCGCCTCGACGCACTTTGATATCAGGCGAGAGGTAACTTCGGACTTCTTCGAGCACCCAACGGATATCGTCTTCGCTCGCTTCTGGGTTGGTGGTCACCCTGCTTGGCGAATCAGTGGTACCCGCGATCGTGTTCCCTTGCCAGGGCAAGAAAAAGATGACACGTCCATCCGAAGTCGAAGGATCCAAAAGACCCATGGTTCGAGGGGAGTAGTAGTTTGGCAGGGTGATATGGACGCCAGAGGAGGCTTGGACGATGGGCTTGTGTGAGGGGTTGTCGAGGGTGAGGAGGTTATCGGTGAAGGGTCCGGTGGCGTTGATGATACCCTTGGCGCGAACGGGGAAGGATTGGTTGGTGAGGGTGTCGCGGACGGTGGCGCCGGTGAGCTTGCCGTTGATGTCTTTGTGAAGGTCGGTGACTTCGCAGTAGTTGGCGACGGTGGCACCGTGCTTGACGGCGGTCATGATGAGGGCGATGTTCATTCGCGAGTCGTTGTGCTGACCTGTTCAGACTAGGTGAGTGGGGGTAACAGGGAGGAAGGGAGTGAACGTACCATCGTAGTAGACGACAGCACCAACCAGTCCATCGCTCTTCAACATTGGGAAGGTTTCCAACGCCTTGCCCTTGCTCATGACATACGAGCTCTCCATGTTCTCCTTTCCAGCCAAGACGTCGTACATCTTGCAGCCAGCCCAGTAGTAAGGCACTTGCCAGAGCTTGTAGACAGGCAACATGATCGGTAGCATGTTGGAGAGGTAGGGAGCGGTCTCGAGGAAGATTTTACGCTCGTGCAGCGCTTCACGGACGAGCTTGTACTGAGAATAGTCGAGCTCGAAGACGGCTTTTTGGAGGTAACGAACGCCACCGTGGACGAGTTTGGTTGACTTGGAAGATGTACCTTTGCACAACGGGTGAATTTCAAGGAGGAAATTGGAAGGAAAATAGACGCACCAGAACTGAAATCGTCCCGTTCGACCAAGGCGACCTTCAGACCTCTCGTCGCAGCGTCTACAGCCACACCAGCACCCGTTGCCCCTCCTCCCACAATAAGCAAATCGTACTCTTCATCCTCTCCAGGAGTTCCAGAAAGCTTCGTAATGGACCCCAAAGTTGGTTTGGACCCTGATGCCTTGAGACGATCCAACATCTCTGCGCGGGAGGGTGGCGTCCATGGTGGAGGAGGCCGCCGAGTCTCCCTCGTCGATGTAGGGAAGGCAGGGCCAGAGTTCAGGTAGTAAACTCCTCCACCTGCAGCGAGAGCTGTCCCTCCGACGGCGTAGTACAACGTCTTCTTGGAGAAGATGCGTTTAATCACGGTCATGGTTGGATGGAGGAAGGGTCAAAGGAGGGAAGGAAGGAGACAAACGTGCTCTAGCCGTTGCCAAGTTTTATATGTTAAACTTCTGCTTCTCGGAAAAGAGGTGTATGTCGAACGGTGATCGAACACAGTCGGCCGGTTGAAACGTGCGTAGGTTTTCTAGGCACGCCGAAAAAATGAGTCTGGAGTCAGAGAGAGGGAAATGGGGGCGCTGGCCGCATAAACGATGCAGCGGGTGAGGTAGAGGTCAAAAGAAATGACCCATCTCCGAGTGCCCATGTGTGACGACAGGGGAGAGCTCCGTTCTATGACGAACGGATCTGCGAAATTCCGGTGGGCGCCAAGTACCGGAACTGAGCGGGCCGCCGTGCCGTCGCGGTCCGTCAGGTACACCCAGGAACTTGCGACGCGAGAAAGGCCAACAGGGTATGTCAAGGCAGGACCGAGTAATGAAGCTGAAGGCCAAAGACTACCCCTTGTGCCTGTCTCACGCCATTTAGACTTGAGTGCTTTGACCAAACCCGAGATGGCCAGCTAGCACTCGCTGGTGAGATAGTGAGAAGAAAGGATACGGGACTCAGAGCTCAGAGCAGTGGGTGCACTGGGCATGCAAGTTTATATATATATGCTGAAAGATGCGGGACGTAAGAAGATGACACGCATTTTGCTAACTTCGAATATAAGTGTCAAACTTTGACAGGCTTGCCACTACGAGGGCTTCTTGGAGTCTGGAGGCGCAGAGCCAAGAGCAAGTAGCATTGCGGAAAAGTAACACACTTCTTGAAGAGCCACAGATTAGTTATTGAGAGAATGAGAACCAGAGCGCCAGAGATCGAGAAATAAGCGCCTAGCGCATGCTCCCCATCAACTGCATTGGGCACCACATGATCCGAAATGATCATGGCTCCGATCCATCACTTGCCCAGAGCTCGAAGGGTGTTTGAGTTCTGTGTGCCATCCTGTAACGCTATCTTTGTCGCATCTTATCGAGAGGCATTGGAGGTGTTTCATATCTTCACCCCTTTTAGACTCAGCTTCATTCAACCCGAAGCGCCTTGGCGAGCGTCGGCCTGAGTAGTCGCCCGAAATTGCATTATAATCCAGCCTCGTCAGGCTCGCATCGACAGGCTTCAGCAGGCCCCAACTTCTGTCAGGCACCGAAGCTCCCTCTTTAGGTAACCCATCCTTCAAAATGACATTCCAAAGTGACCGTAGATCCCCTCTCATTCAGTACTGAGACACTTCACTGTTAGCCTGGGGAGCGTGGGGAACCTCGTTCATCCCCAACCTTCAACCGAAGAGGCACATCTTCCGCACACATAAAGCTTTCAGTCCTCCTCCTGAGGATGGATACGAACAATGCTGGCTAGTACGTTCAACTTGTCGTGAGTACTTAGACTCTCCCTTTCTGTTTTGAAACCTCCAGCCGAAGCCTTTGATTGCAGGTGGATTCTTGGCGGTTCCTATGCCCAAGTCTTACTCCTCGCTATCGAATGCGCGATGCTGCGACACTACTGGTCTGTTCAAAAGGCTCTCTCCCCGAGACTGCGCGACCCTAAAATCCTTGTTGGCGCGATTGGTCTGGCCTTTTTCATGGATATCGTTGGGACATTTGGGGCCTGCGCGATGATGTACGACGTACGCTTCTGACAACCTATCAATCCACCATGACCCGCTAACAACACTTCTTCTTTCCTTCCACTAGTTTCTATTTCGGTCGTGGGGTGCGTTATATGCTTTCTTTATCTTGGGCTTTCGATGTCTAACCCCCTGTTCGTAGGTAAACCCAACTTCCTGGGAAAATTGGGCTGGGCGCATCCGATGCTTGGCGCGACAAATACCGTCAACGAAGCTATTGGGCAAACATTCATGGCATATCGATATTGGACATTGTATGCTCTCGCCTTCTAAACCTCCTTCTTCTGGTCGCCTAGCTGAATTCTTTCATGTAGTTCGCAAAATCGTTTCATCTCGTTCTTCTTCTCTTTCCTCGTCCTTGTAACAGTGAGCAACCAGATATCTTTATATTGAATTTCAGCTAATAAGTCGGGCTTCCTTTGAGTTCGCCGGCAACATCTCTTCCTTGGTTGCATCCTTCCTTTGGTATCGCCTTGAGGAGAGACCCAAAAGCCTTGCCTTTGTGGTGTAGGTCACATGTTCTCTCTCTAAATCCCTTGTGCGGTTCCTGACACCTATCGGTTTATTTAGGTACGGCATGTCTGGAACCGCTGTTACCGACTCTGCGATCACTATCGCCCTCCTACACAAACTGTGGCGCACGAAGCTTTACAGTCAAGAGACGCGAGGGTGAGTGCCGAACTCTATGGATGTGAAACTTTGCTTGAAACAACTGAATGTTCTTTCAGTATCGTCAGTCGAGTCACGGGTGTTGCTTTGATCACCGGCTGTGCCCCAGCGATCCTGGCCATTGCCATAATCATTGGATTTGCCGTCAGTCCTTCAACGCTTGGTGCGGCCCCTTCCTCCCCCCACCCTACTTGATCTCGAGTCTCACCGATCCATGAAATTCCCAGTATCTATAGCACTCGCCATGCCATTCGGAAGTGTCTACACCGTCACCGTCGTCGGAACGCTCAATCTGAGAGGATACGTGCGCACGGGGCATAAATCCTACTCTTCCGATACCGTGGTCATGTCAGGTTCGTCGGCCCTCGCATCATTTCCAATACGAAGCTCACTCTATTGACAGATCACATCCACTCTCGCTCATCACCAATTCGAGTTGGACGCATCCTCTCACCCATGACATTCAACGCGCCGCCTATCATCATTAAAAAGCCCAGCTACCTCGGACGTGACTCTCTGCTCACTGAATGCTCTGACGCCGAAGAAATTTCTGACACCTTTTCAATCGCTGACGCGGCCCACCGCCAAACTGAGCTGGCGGCCGAGGTAAGGTCTGTCGACGGCTCGACTTTGGCGCCGGAGAATTCAACGTCAAATTTTCACCTGGATTTCGATGGTGAAGGAAGGCCACCGAGAGCTCAGTGCGGGTTGTGGAGTCCGATTAGGAGGCCAGCGATGGTGTTTAGGTCGGATAGTGGTTTGGTGATGCCGGTGTCTCGTGTAAGAACGTGCGATGTATAATACTCACTTTGTGGAACCTGGGGGTTCTGAATCCAGGATGATACGGTGAATATAGGGTGCAAGCAAGCAGGTGTATGGTTCGAGAGTCATTTCAGGCTGGATGTAATGCTCAGGCGAGTAGTTGGTGTCCTTCTAGGGTTGGGGCTCCGATAAGCGCCCAAAATCAATTACCAGTACTTGTGACGATAGAGCCTATTTTCTTCCACTTTCCGGGCTACCAGGCTGTATTTGAGGCGTACAGGGCGGTTTCGAGCGGTATCAGTATAGCATAGAGTTTCTGCGTCAATGACGACATGGATTTACCAGTAAGGATAGAATCCACTCTAGTTGTCCCTGTGTCACTGTCATCACTGACCCGAATAGGCCAATGGCACAGGGTAGATCTTCTCGTTTAGAAGTTGAGTTGAGCGACCCAGGGGCCAGTGCCCTTGACAGAACCTTGCTGAAAAGTAGACGACGCGCCTTCGCCGCTTCCGCCGCCCGACAAAGGTTTATTGGACAGCAGGATAACTATAGACTTACTCTTTCACTGTAAAGCGCCGTATAAATTCATGTTTGCTACAATAGCCGCAGCCTTGCCCGTAGCGGTCTTTGCCCATGTCGTCCTTCGTCTCTATCTTCGGTGCCCTTGAGGTGCCCATCCTGAGATTCATGAATGTGATCACCACTACCAGCTCTCTATCTGTTCTCATTCCCTTAATCGTTATTCTGTTACATCAACTCTTTGGAAGGAAGAAGATCAATGCACCCAAGCCTCCAGGTCCAAAGGGTCTACCGCTTCTTGGAAATCTGCTTCAAATGCCCAGCCCGAGCGGCAAGGAAGCACCCTGGCGGGTCTTCAGCCAATGGCGGGAGAAGTATGGTGAGCTGCATATGGATCACGTCTTGGAGACAGACAGACTAAACTCAGTTTACCGCTCCACAGGAGGTTTAGTCTACCTCAACGTGGCCGGGCAGAAGTTCCTAGTGTTGAATTCATTCTCGGCCGTCGATGAACTTTTGAATAAGAGGGCAACCAACTATTCTGAACGAATCTCTTCTCCCATCAACACTCTGTATGTATCTCTTCTTGGACTTGAAACACTATCGCCTTCTCACTTCAACTAACACCAGGACGCGACATACCTGGGATTTTGTGGTCTCCAACTATACACCTCAGTGGCGGGATCATCGACGATCCTTTCATCAATTCTTCAACCAAAACCACATACAACAAGTCCTTCGCCCTGTCATTGATGAAGAAGTTCCTAAATTTCTCAAATCATTAATCAATCGACCGACCAAACATGAAGAGGCACTGAGATCGTGAGTCATGAAGCCTTGGTGAAGTTGCTCATTTAGGAAGTGACTGACGATGTCCCTCTTCCAGGTTCTTCGGCACCATTATCATACGACTCTCATATGGAACGAGCTCTAGTGATGAGGAGCGCAATCGCTACCTTATCGAGTCCTCTGATGAATTGGTTCAAGAGCAGGCCCTAGCTTACCAGCCTGCGAGGTACTGGGTCGGGTAAGTCCCTCACCCCTTGTTTCGCCTTTGGCGTGGCGTTGTCATCCCTGGCCTTTCCACAACGCTCTTTTTTCAACCATACATTAATTGCTTAATATGCAGACTGATGCCATGGCTTCAATATGTGCCCGCATGGGCCCCAGGAGCAGGGTGGAAGCGGCGCTTGGAGCACCTTGCGTGTTTGAATGACCGCCTGATAGAAGAGCCTTTCGAAATGGTGAAGGCACGGTTGGTAAGCTATAATATTCAGCATTTCTCTCATCGTACAGGACCATTAAGATGTTGACAGAGTGCCGGAACACTCGTCAATGACCTGGAACCGACTCCAAACATCGCCACTCACCTCCTCGAGAAGCTCCCTGAAGCCACTCACGAAGAGTTTGAGTATCGAAGGAATATCGCTAAGCATGTGTCCGCCATCTCGTACATCGCAGGAGCGGATACCGTGAGACTAAGAGTACTCCTCTTGTTCTCCTCCCCTGGACTAATCAAAACTTCTACTATAGACCCGTTCTTCCGCTCTAGCTCTGCTGCTTGCGCTCGCGATGCATCCCGAGGTCCAACGCAAGGCCCAAGCCTGCATTGATGCTGAGCTTGGTGAAGAAGCCGGGAGTCGACTGCCGACCTGGATGGATCTCGAAAGAATACCGTACATATCGGCAATCCTCAGAGAGGTAGGACGATGGCATACGGTATTACCCTTCGGTTCGTATTTGCGCTATCCCTACCCAGCTTTCTTTTCATTCGACTGCTTTGGTATAGCCTTCCCACACGTCTCCAAAGAAGACGACATTTATAAAGGGTACCATATTCCAGCAAACACCACGATTCTCCCGAATACCTGGTGTGTGCAGTCCAGTACCTTGGTAACAGTGCCCTTGTTCATTATATCTCAGGGCCATCATGCATGACCCCGCCACCTTCGAAGATCCCTTCGCATTCAAGCCCGAGAGGTATCTCAAGAAAGACGGCAAGATCAACCCAAAGATTCTCGGTCCTGAAGATGGATCCTTTGGATATGGACGAAGGTGGGTACCTCCTTGGCTCCGTCCGAAGAAAAATACTTTTATTTATTTTCTTTCAATTGCAGGATTTGCCCTGGGCGGCATCTGAGTAACGAATCACTTAGTATTATGGTGGTTTCTCTGTTATCGTGCTTCGATATCCTATCGGCTGTGGATGAAGCAGGCTGCCCTAAGCCACTCGAGCTGAAGGTCACGTCTTCCACCATGTCGTAAGTCATTTTTTCTGGCATCCTCCCAAGTGAGTTTCGAGATTTACCAAATGGCAGCGTTCCAGCACCCTTTGAAATAATCATGAAGCCTCGCAGCCAGCAACATGAGGACCTTATCCGTGGCCTGTAGCCTCGCGGAGCTGGTCACTCACCTGTGGCATAAAACGTACGACACTGTCAAAGATCATCGGGCTGGGGTTTATGTAAATAAGCGCTGGTCATCTGCAGTGTTTATCATCGACTCCCTGAATGCACGTAATGCACGAGAAGACACACTGATAAGAATATATGACAAAACCTTTATCGCTGACCCAGTAGATTGGACAGTAATCAGAACCGAGTCCAACGAAAGGGATGCCCGACAGCATGCCCGAGATCGTGAGTGGGAGACAATGATACAAGTCCTAACAACCCCATACTTTTCTCATGAGCTCCAGAGATTCTTCTGCCTCCTGGTCAGAGCGCATGACCCTCGGTGTTTCCGAAGCGTCCCCATTGAGGAAGTGATATGGATTAGAGTGTGGATACTTTACGACAGTCCTTCTCTCATGTCGATGCAGCTGCTTGCCAAGCGATAGACTCGTTTCGACGAAATCCGTCTTCGTGATCTTCTTTACTTTTGAAGCGCTTGCCGGCAGGGACAGATAGCGGTCCGGGCCCACTGCGACCATACCGACTACGGCAAGCGGGCCAACAGAAACAATGCCTCCTGCCCCAACTTGCGACAAGAATGTGGCTATCTACTATATGCCCCTGCCGTTAACAGCCCGCAGGTCAAGCAAAACCACGAGGACGGATTTCGTCGAAACGGGTCTCGTTTTGCAAGCAGCTGCGTAACCAAGCTTATGGGCTGGTCATTGAGCGCGCCGCGCGGGTGTGGAAGAGCTATAACAGTTGGAGCGTGTGTCTGATAAGATTTGTCAATGAATTTATCCGTTCATCCGGAAGGGATGCAAAGGGGATCAGTTTGGCCTTCCAGAATGAAGGAGCCGAGTGCCCGACAGAAATTTGGTAGACGTGTCTAATCTTGTGCTTAACAGTGATCACGCATCCACTTCTTTCACGACCCGAGTTCATATGTATTGGAAAGGGATATGAAAATAGAATAGTTCTCTTGTTACAGATCCCTTATAAGCTTGAAGTCCTACTGCTCTCGCTCTCTCCAACACCGCCGTATTGGAATCACCCTTTATCGATGTCGTCTCTCTCCGGCTTCGATGTCTTCAATCTCGCTCTCGTGAACTTGAGAGGATTATCAAAGCTCAGTTCGATATCGGTCGTATTCCCTCTACTGGCTATTCTGCTAGCACGACTTTATGGCACGAAAAGGCTAAATGCACCGAAGCCACCCGGTCCAAAGGGCTTGCCGTTCCTTGGGAATCTACTTCAGATGCCCAACCCAAGTGGGAAGACGGCACCTTGGAGGGTCTTTAGTCAATGGCGCGAGAAGTACGGTAAGTAACCACTCTGTCACTGCAGTTCTCTCAACTCGTTAATTCCAACTTCGCTGCAAAAGGTGACTTGGTGTATCTTGAAGCAGCGGGACAGAAATTCTTGGTTCTGAATTCCCTCTCTGCAATCGATGAGCTCCTTAATAAGAGGGCGACAAACTACTCTGACAGACTCTCGTCTCCTATCAACACTTTGTATGTGTTGATCTAATCTTCGGCGAGAATTCATTTGCTTACTTCAACCACAAACGCAGGACACGCCATACCTGGGATTTCGTTATGCTCAATTACACTTCCCAGTGGCGGGATCATCGACGAGCATTTCACCAATTCTTTAACCAAAATCATGTCCAGCGAGTCCTTCGCCCTGTCATCGACCAAGAAATCGCCAAGTTGTTGAAGTTCTTCATTGAGAAACCGGACAAGCATGAGGAGGCATTGAGATTGTGAGTCTCGTTATGGAGGTAGGGGACCTTATAACTTACAGTATGTATCGCTCAAACAGGTTCTTCGGTACTATCATCATCCGACTCTCCTATGGAACTGGTTCAAGCGAGATGGACCGCACGCGTCAACTCATCAAGGGTGCCGATGAGTTGGTGAAGGAGCAAGCCCTTGCCTTTCAGCCTGGAAGATATCTCGTTGCGTACGTCATAGTTCCATTGCGTCCAAACGACCGCCGTCCAAGTCAAGCCAAGCTCCTGCAATTTGAGCAAGATATTAATGTTTCGGTATCCACAGCTTTATGTCGTGGCTTCAGCACGTACCCTCATGGTTCCCCGGCACGGGATGGAAGCAACGCTTGGAGCATTTAGCATGCTTGAACGATCGCTTGGTAGAAGAGCCTTTTGAAACGTTGAAGGCTCAATTAGTAAGTCATCGATTTTCCTCTTTTTCTTGGTGACAAAACGCCGGAGCTCATAAAAATGTTAACAGAGGACTGAAGTACAAAGCGATGGCTTAGAATCAACCCCAAACATCGCCACTCACCTTATTGACACGCTCCCTGAAGCAGGCGGCGAAGAGTACGAGTATCGCAACATGATTGCGAAGCATGTTTCGGCCATTGCATACCTTGCAGGAGCGGACACCGTAATACGCTTGTTGCTTTTTTACGATTTCACTCCCACTCATTGAGCTTTGCACCACAGACACTTTCCTCGGCCTTGGCTTTATTACTTGCGCTCGCGATGCATCCCGAGGTCCAACGCAAGGCCCAAGCTTGCATCGACACCGAGCTTGGTGATGAAGCTGGGAGCCGATTGCCCACCTGGGGCGACCTTGAGCGACTGCCGTACATCTCAGCCGTTGTGAAGGAGGTAGGACGATGGCATTCAGTTTTACCGATCAGTTGGTGTTTCTTCCTTTTGCCTTGCCGGCGCTCCCACTGATGAACTGGCAATTTTAGCTGTGCCGCACGTTTCCACAGATGACGACATATATCAAGGGAGCCACATCCCAGCCGGCACTGCGATTCTTGCAAATACCTGGTAGGCACGCTTATCCCAGCTAAGAAGCGCTAAATATTCATTTGACATCTTACAGGGCTGTTATGCATGATCCTGCCACGTTTGATGATCCATTCGAATTCAAGCCTGAAAGGTATCTCACTAATGACGGGAAGATCAACCCAAATATTTTGGGTCCTGAGGATGGAGCATTTGGCTATGGACGTAGGTGGGTGTATCAATAACTCTCTTCCTAGTATGCAGGGAAAATTGATCACTGGCGCTTGCCCACAACAGGATTTGCCCTGGACGCCATTTGAGTAACGAGTCACTGAGTATCATGGCAACCACCCTCCTTTCTTGCTTCGATATATTGCCAGCGTTGGATAAAGCCGGCAGGCCTAAGCTGCTTGAGTTGAAGGTCACATCTTCCATGGTTTCGTAAGTTCCATCCCATCATACCCTTCTTGCATTTTTGAGACATTGAAATTACAGCGTTCCTGTTGACTACGAGGTCGTCCTGAAGCCGCGTACCCTGAAACATGCAGAACTCATTCATGGATTGTAACGTCAGCTGTATGTTTAGTATCTAAATTGAAGAACCGAATGAATTTTGGGATTTGGGCGCTTCCCCAGTCCAACACCCACTTGTCCAAATCACCCCAAATACATGTGCAGTGCCACGCAATGGTCTTGCCCGTGATCAACAATGATCGACATCGTGAGGCCAGCCACAACGCTACCACCTCACCTCACCTCACCAACTGCCTTCTCACCGCTACTCCACAAGCAACTCAGTAAGACAGACGAAATGAAATCTGGCACTTCGTTCGCCGTCTGCCTTCGTGGAGGATCGCCATGCGGTGGCGGCGTATGTCGCCCGAGGGACTGTCAAAGCAAGGTCAAGGCACAGAAGGAGCTTCGCATTCAAATGAACGCTTGCCGTGACTTCGTTTGTCACTGACTTCGGTGCATCACCCTCCTTTTGTTACGGTGCAACCTCTCCGCCTGCCCTTCGACCCAATTTGACGAAAGCCAGACCGATAGAGGTCATTACGATTGCCACTATGTCTGTCTCTACCATCTCTGCTATCGCTCTTGTATCCCTAGCCCCCTTTTTGGTCGTCATTGTGAAAACCATACATGGGCCGAAGGGAGGAATCAAGGCGCCAAACCCACCAGGACCCACACGCTTGCCCCTGACTGGCAGTCTCCTTCAGATGCCCAGTCCTACCGGGAAGAAGGCGCATTGGAGGGTGTATAAGGTGTGGAAAGAGAAGTATAGTGCGCCTAGTGTTTCTTTTTGTGCAGGGGATTGACATAGTGGAACTAACCATGGGACAGGCGACTTGATCTACCTAGAAGCGGCAGGTCAAAAACTTTTGATTCTCAACTGCCCGACGTCCATCGATGCATTGCTCAACAAACGAGCAACCAAGTACTCAGATAGGTTCAGACACCTATCATCGATATGTGCGTTATAAATCAATCCGCCTTACACCTTCAGTATCCTAGACGTAGCTCACGATCCCCACTCTAGGATCCGACCGAGGTGGAGCTTTGCCTTCCTCGATTACAACACGCGCTGGCAAGATCACTTGATAGTTTCTTTGGGTCAACAATCATACTATCCCACACCATTTGTTCGTACGCACCACTGAATCGTACGGCTAGCCTCGGCATGGACCTTCACATCACCTCAATCACATTACAAATGAAGGAAATGTAAGCACCCCTCGACTGCTGGGGCACGGCACGCCTCTGCATTATTGATTGTGAATCAGCGAGATCACTGGCAGGGCTTTCGGCAGAGGGTCTTGGCGAAAAATCTCTTCGTCTCCCCAAGCTCTCCTCCCTTCTCCCTTCACAAAAAAAGTTGATATATACAATCAGTGGATATGTTTCAAGCCAAATCTCAAATTTCAGGTCTATCAGTGCCGTGGAAGGGGAGATACGATTCAGTGGTGCGTACGAACATATGGTGTGGGATAGTACGTATCTCTTACGGTGTCTCCTCTCCACCGTCGACAGGATCCGAATCGACCTCAAGTCACGGTGCCAACTACGCACGGAGCTTAATTCGTGACTCCGATACACTCATCACGCAGCAACCGCTCGCATTTCAACCGGGTCGATATCTCGTTGGATTCGTACCTTGGCTCAAACATGCTCCTTCCTGGTTTCCGGGGGCAATACGGAAGAGAAAATTGGAGAGTATTGGAGAGTTGAGCGATCGCGTTGTGAGTGGGCCTTTTGAGAAAATCAATGTCCTTTTGGCGAGTTGTCTCCCCGTCACACGCGAGCCCAACGCGAGCCACATCTGATGAATATTTGTTTGACAGAGGTCGGGAAAGCAGGGCGACCTCGAGGCTCTTATGGCTACGCCCAACGTTGCAACAGAGCTGATTGAAGGGCTCCCTGACATAAATGACGAGACATATGCGCACAAAGAAGAATTGGCAAGAAGTGTGTCGGGTGTCTCGTATCTCGCAGGCGCTGCTGCAGTTAGCGGACCCTTTTAGCGTTCTGAATGCGCTTCGAATGAGTTTGACATTGTCTTCCTGATACAGACGTTTACTTCAGGCAGGGCCATAATTCTTGCTCTCGCGATGCCCTGAGGTACAACGAAAAGCTCAAGTGAAGATCGATGCAGAACTGGGAGGGCAAGGTAGACCGCTAACTGGGCTTCCGAATTGCAAAGATTTGGAGCAGCTTCCTTATATCTCCGCGATAGTCAAGGAAGTAGGAAGGTGGCATACGGTTTTGCCGTTAGGTATGCGTTGACACAAACGAAAGAAATGGGTTTTGCTGATCATGGTCAACGCAAGGTGTTCCTCATGTCGCAAGGGATGACGACGTTTATGAAGGGCACCATATACCTGCTGGCACAGTTATTTTCCCAAATACCTGGTATGTTTCCTTCACGCTCCCTGATATGTCTCGTTTATTGGAGACGATGCAGGGCTTTGATGCATGATCTCGAAACCTTCGGCGACCCAATGTAATTCAAGCCTGAGCGCTATCTAGATCAGAACGGTGATCTTGATTCAAAAGTCTTGGGTCCGGATGACGCCGCATTTGGATATGGACGCAGGTTAGCCTTCTTACTTTCTCTGGTCTTTGTTTACCAGCACGCCGCTAACGGTCATGGCTTGGGCAGGATTTTGCCCTAGACGTTTTCCAAGCCATGAGTCCCTGAGCCCCATGGCTGCTTCGCTACTAGCCTGCTACGATACGATATCACACCGGCTTTGGATGAGAAAGGACGGCCGAAGGGCCTTAGCTTGGAGGTTTCGACATCAAGCATCTCGTACGTGGTTGTCTACCGTCGTCTGGCCTCAGCTCTCCCCAATTGATGACAATTTGGATAGTGTTCCGCTGCCGTTTGAAGTTGTGCTTACACCTCGTTCGGAGGTCCACATTAATTTGGTTCAAGCATTGTAATTCCATGGCCCAGATAAACCTACGAATATGTCTTGCGAGAATGTCCTGTTGATGTTCAATCCACATATCCGATAGCTGCTCTTTGAACCCATGTTGAAAGGCAAGGTAGCGTGGCGCTACCTTGCCTTATCTCTTCATCTCGGGGATTTCACACCACTGTCCTGGTTCGCAACCACTTGGAGCAAGGGTTAGGCAGTTCCCGGCCGGCCACGAAGAAACCACGAGGCCTTTGCCAGGCCGTTAACGGTTGGCAAACTCACTTCTCACTCCCTATTAACCTCCTGTCAAGCCCCAGGAAAACCTACAAGATACAGTAGACATGAAGAATCTACTAAAGAGCGTGAAGGAGAGACTCTCACCTCAACGACATTACCCGCCTAGAAGTCTTTCGCCATCCCGCCATCCTCCAACCTATCTCGCTCTCGTCAGGGCCGGCATTCAGCTTGCGAGCCCAGGCATAGAAGAAGAGAAAGTCACACGATTCCTGGGTAGGCACACTCTACCGAATGCTCCTGGATGCACTACATACGTCTGACCCTGGAATTTTCTAGATATCGCTCGTGAGGCGCTTTGGTGTCCGAACGGTGCAGCGAATGAACTAAATATTTTTCAGAAACCCCGTCGCTTAGGTCCAGAGAGGCCATGCCAGATGATGCTACGGCTCAACCTATTCTCGGTAAGTCAAATCGCACCATTTTTGCATCTATCTAGCCTACCTCATGGACAGCAGAGTCGCACAATCTACCAAATACGAACGAGGCAGTCGTACTTCGTGCCTCTGCCACCTTGACGTCTTTTGTTCAGCAAGACGACCAGCCTTCATACGCGACGGTTTACCCTGCCGTGGCCGTCGATTATCATCTGCGTGAAAGCCACGAGGTGAACCAAAGTGACGCATCTGCTCCAGTCACCAACATTTTGAATCGGGGAAATATCTACACAGGCGTCAACTATGGTATGTATAGCTCCAAAAGCGGTGGAAGCACTAGGTTCATTCTTATTTGACTTAAGGTTATCTCCAGATGGTGGCCAGCGACAACAGCGTCGGTAGGTGCCAAAGGATTCTCGTCTGTTCGGGCTTAGCTAACCCTTCCTCAACAGATCTCTCCCGACTCAACGACCTTCCCACTCATCCAGACACAAGCGGTTTATTGAGCGACTACTTTCCAGAGAGCCGAGCTGGCGATGAAGCTGAAATATCCCGCTGGATCAACAATGCTGGCCCGTCAGAACTGGTTCTTTGCGTACTCGGAGGGGTCGGCGTGGGGAAGACGACATTGGCGAAACACCTCGCGGAACAGCTTCGGACAGCGAATCGACTAGCCGCTGCCATCTTCTTTGGTTTCGCCCGTCCTGAGTGGGGAGTGGAGTCGGTGGTCAAGCTGGTCGCGCACCAGCTGGGCAGAGCGCATTTGGGTGCTGTGGGACCGATATGTGAAGCGATTCGCTCCTACAGCGGCTCCTCTGTCACCGTTGAAACTCTAGTGGAGAAGTTCATCCTAGACCCAGTCCGTTCGCTTGGCCTCTCTTCACCTCTGGTTGTTGTACTGGATGCCCTGGACCAATGGTCGAGACATCCCAGCCTTGTGAAGGCACTCGCTTACCTCAACATGCACGCCAATCTCATCCGATTTCTTGTCATCGGACGACATGGCTTAGAAGAGCAATTTCAAAAATTGTCCACCAAACAGTTGCATCTCCTGGATGTATCAACGGACGCCATGGCAAAGTACATCAAAGAGCGCTTTGATGACATCCCATGGAAGTATGAACGCAAGCCCGACGTGAAGACCATTGTCCAGCTGGCGACGAAGGCGAAAAACATGTTCATTTGGACGTCCACTTTATGTTCGCTGCTCAACGACCAGATACTCCATCCGAATCCACAAGACACCCTTGATGCCATTTTGCGGGACCAAGATGGAATAGGCGACAGCGACATCCTTACCGACCTTTACGACAATGCAATCGGTCTACGATTCCCAAAGGCCGAGCACAAAGAAAAGCTCAAGGTGGTTCTGGGTGCGATCCTGGTGCTCCAAGAGCCCGTCTCCGTTACCGTCTTTGCCACACTGGTATCCCTAGATTCTGCAACAGTCGACAGAATCAGATCGAACCTAGGCCCACTCCAGATAGGTCAGCCAGAAGATTCCAAGTCGATGGTCTATCCGGCGTCGTCGATATTCCACTTATCCTTTTTGGAGTATCTTCGAAGCACACCGACACGCGTTGACACTGCCAACCCCGCATTCACAATCAACCCCAAGCCATCACACTTCCAGTTGAGCAAAGCATGCCTTGAAGAGCTGCTTCGTTTTCTCTGCATTCCCCAGGGTAGCACCTCCAGAGGGACGCTGAAGGTCTATGCAGTCAAATACTGGCCTATTCATACTGCCCATGGGACCCCTGCCGTTAGCCCAACCTCAGACGCCGAGTGGCGGGCGACGCCGCAGTGTGCCATCATCGAGAGTCTCACCATAGCTCAGCTGGATAACTGGGCCAAAATGCTCTTCGAATATGTGAGCCCAGGTCTGACAGCGAGCTTGGTGGACGAGGCGAAGGATAGCGGTTCAGCTATCGCAGCGGCTACTCGCTCTCTCACGCAAACGGTGATTCACACGGATGAATCACCATTTATAATACCTCTGCTGGAGATCGCACTCAGACTCCAGCATCGTTCGATAGATGCGTGGCTGCGTCTTGCTGAGGAGTGCCGAACTGCAGGGAAAAGCGATGCATCGACCGACCTAATACAACGTGCCATTCACGTCTCTCGTTGCGCAGTCGATCTGATGGACTCGCACAAAGATCATCCACTGGTCCTTCGGGCATTGGCTGCGTCGCTCTACGACCGATATTATCGCTTGGGAGCTGCAGGCGACCTGGACGAGGCTCTGTCGCTGGAGAGAAAGGCTCTGTCGCTCGTAGCGTCAGACCACCCGGACCGCCCAGGGTTCCTAAATAACCTAGCCATCTCCCTCTGTCATCGTTTTGAGTCAACAGGGGACATCAAGAACCTGGACGAATCCATTGTATTACATCGAGAAGCGTCGTTACTCTGGCCTATAGATCATCCCTATCGCCCATCGGCCGTTACCAATCTCGCCAGCTCTCTACACTCTCAATTTGAGGTCACAGGCTTAGTCGAGAGCCTCGAGGAAACCATTGCGCTCCATCGAGAGGCATTGGCTCTCGAACCGTCACCATTATACCCAGATCGCGCAATGGTGCTCAACAACCTAGGCAACTCACTTGTGTCTCATTTCGAGCTCTCGGGTAATGGGGAGAGTATAGACGAAGCTATTGCTGTGCTTAGGGAGGGACTGTCGCTCTGGCCAGTAGGTCACCCGGACCGCTCAGCTCCCCTCAACAACCTCGCCAAGGCCCTCCTCCATCGATTCCAGTTGACGGGGACTGCCATCGAAAATCTGGATGAGTCGATCACTTTGCATCGAGAGGCTCTGGCACTCCGGCCACCGGGTCATTGCTACCGCGCATTGTCCCTTACCAACCTTGCCGATGCCTTGAATTCTCATTCCAAGCTGACAGGGTCGGTGGCGAGTTTGGAAGAGCCCATCGCGATGTGTCAGGAGGCGTTATCGTTGTACCTCCCTGGTAATCCTACGAGAACGCAAACCTTGAGTGTCATGGCAAGGTGCCTTTTGACGAGGTTCGAGGTCCAGGAGAGTTGGGAGGATTTGGAAGGATGTATTGAGCACGCAAGACAAGTGCTCGAGCTCACACCCATGGCAAAACGGGGAGAACGTGGAGCCCTCGCCAATATGCTTGGCATGGCCCTCCGACATAAACCGGACCAGTTGCAAGAATCTCAAGTATATTCTCGCCAAGCTGTCGAATACTCGCCGCAGGACTGGGCAATCCTAAAGAACTTTGCCACCACCCTTCTGCTATGTCATAAGCAGGATCCGAGCCAAGAGTATCTGAAGGAGGCACAGTTCGCGTGTGAGAAGGCCCTTGAATGGTGCCCTACCGAGAAGCGAGAGGCGATTGGAGCTTTGAGGACTGAGCTGGCCGAGGAACTCTTAAACTGTAAGTCATCTTGGCGGATATTTGTGGGGACAACACTGACTTTCGAAACCAGTCTTGGAGACCGCTGCCTTTGAACCCGAACTTTAAGCCCTTGACGGTCTTTAAATTACCCTCGACCCCGCAGACGTTTACGTTAATATCTTCATATGAGTAGAAAAGAGGCACAACAAATGGATTTGATTATTCTCTTGCATACTCTGAAGACAAGGCTTGAAAGGAATGCTGAGTCTCCGTAGGCGCATGCAGACCGACTAGTAGAAGTAATTGTGGAGATGATCGGCCAATACCCCAGGTCGATAAGAGGTAAGGGTTTGCGATTCTTTGCTGTGAAAGCTGTTAGTAGAGTATAAACCAGATAGAGGAAAGAAACAAACCCAAGCCAGCTCCGACGACGGCCCCCGAAGGCCGTCGAACCCCACTACCCCAACAGAGAGTGAAATTGGGGTACTTTTCTTGGATCTGTAGCCAATGATAAGGAGTGTTGTAGGTCACGTCGATCTCTTCAACTGAACCTGCACCTCCATGACCATACAGAAGTATGTACATCTCTTCCAAGTAAGGGGACGTTGTTCAGGTCCAGACCGGTGGGGTTGTGGTATTCAGAGTGCCGTACGACGTCGTGAGCTTGCATGGGGCCGTCCTAGGAGTAGCCGGAAATGCCTGGACGAGGACGAGGACGATGGGAAACATAGCTATGGCCCAATCAGAACGAGCGTGGCTCCCGCCTGCAGAGGAGAGGTGATTGAAGTGCATCTCAAAGGAGGCGGGAGAGGGCAAGAAGGGAGAGGAGGGGAGAGAACAACGTTGGCTTGATTTCCCTGAAACGTTGGTTTGTCTATCGGCTCGGGATAGGGTTGGACTGAAAGCAACCCTCCCTGTAGTTTTCTGGCCGAGGTTTTTTGATCTCTATCCTTCTGATTGGCATGCCCGTAACGCTGGACCACGGATTCAACAAACGCGATTTGGCTCGTGGACCCGGCTAACCAAAGCCTACGAGGAGGTTATGGATGGCGGTTCCAGACAAAAAACACTTTAACAGCGTCGGAATCAAGCAAGTGCGACTTCAAACCAAGGGAAATGATGAAATCGCAAAAGTGGGGGTAGTCGTCTCTCCATCATGGGCGTAGGCGATTGGGCTGATACGGGTGTTGTTCAAAGTAACTTTAGGAGCTCGGCTGCTGTTTTGCAAAGATTTTGATTAGATAAGAGGCGATTAGAGACCTAGCGTTATCCCTTTTAAGCCGAAACTGGCGCCGGCGTTGAAATCCTTTCGAACTATTTCGAAAGCTCGCACCTTTAAGGTTAGGGCTGGATTTAGAATTTAGCGCCCGTGATCAACTGACACGGTTCCTCCTTCGCGGAACGCATTAGCAGCCAGCGTAAGCCAGTCTCGCTATATATTTTATACTCAAAAATAAGGCATGGTCCGAGGAGACAGATATGAAACAACAACTAAACAACCTTTGAAGGCATCATCAGCCAGCTCTGGCCTTTCGCTCTGTGCAAATGGTAGCACATCGAAACCCTTGAGTAGCACCCAGAGATGAGAGTCGAGTTGACTTTGGACGTGTGCCTATCTTAAGTACCATATAATGTGATATTCTCGACAGCCTGATGGCTTTTTATTGAAACGATGAGCGATAGGCATCCCAGGATGATGTCCTTGCATATTCGACCAGAGAAGATATGCGTTGGAACATTACAGGATGCGTGAAAGATATCTTGTACGTATCTTGTAATTAACAATTTGGGGACTCAGTATACTCATAAGATACACAGCTATATTGGATGTAACTAAATGGAAGCAATCATCCATGAGTCAAAAAGAACTATAGATCTGACATTCAAACAACTCATCCTCCAAAGTAGTCAACGCGCCAAGGTTGGACGGGGGGCACAACGAGAGGGCCCTTTTGTATATAGAGTTGGCCTTGTCCAAATCGAGGCGACTGAGGGATTGTCGATAACAGCAGAGGAGGATAGTGGCCGAGTTCTTGTGATATTCCCAATTGTGCGGCCTCAGGCTGACGGCTTTCTGCGAGTAGGACCATGATCTCGTGAGGCGATGGGGCTTGTGTCGAAGTGCCATAGCGAGAAGGTCCAAAGCGTAATGGCGGTCTGTGTGGTCGATCGGAGCACTTTTTAGTGACTCCCGAGCGAGTGAGATGGCTTCATCCAAGTAGGGCCTTCCTAGCCCTTCATATTGGGCAAGGCAGACCGATGCTACACCATATGAGGCAAGCAAGTGATCTGGAGATCCGGTAACGTGACGTGACAGCCCCTCTGCGCCCAAGGTGTATGCCTCATCCAGAGACCGGGAAGAACGTGTGAGTAGAAAGTGGGAATGGAGAGATATGGCTAGATGGGTGAGAGTAACTGGGCGCCCCATGTGGCCAGGAGGAAGGAGACCCAGGGCTTCTCGATTCAGGGATATCGATTCATTCAGGCTATCAACATAACCTGTCCACTTGTAGTAGTGGAACAGGCATAATGCGAGGGTGCTGAGGCAGAATGGGCGGCTGGGGTGATCTGGACTTCGGAACAGGATCGCTTCACGACTGAGAGCGATGGATTCGTGAAGGTTTTCGATGGTTCCTTTCACCTCGAAACGAGAGATAAGAGACCGTGATAGAGTGATGAGAGGATGTGCCCGGTCAGGGTGATCTTGCTGACAATGACGCAATGCCTTTCTGTTCAGTGAAATAGACTCTTTCAGGCTGTAGACGGCACTTGTTGACTTAAAATGGGAGACAAGGCAAGTTGCTAGATTGCTGAGAGACACTGTGCAATCGGTGTTGTCTCGGAGCTGCAATACCTCCCGAAGTAGTGTCACCGACTCGCCAAGACTCTCGGCGGTTCCTCTGAGCCGAAAGCACAAATGCAGGGAACCGGCCAGGCTGTTGAGGGCAAAAGTGCGGTCCTCGTCAGCCAGTGGACAAAGTTTCAAGCATTCTCGACTGAGGCCAAGTGAATCATCAAGGCTTCGCATATTTCCTGTGCACTCATAGTGAGAAATGAGTGACAGCGCCAATGCGGCAAGCGAAGCCCAGCGAGAGGGGTGACCAGGTGGCGTGAGATCCAGTGCCTCCCGCGATAGAGTGAGCGACTCATCAATAACTTTGAGAGTGCCTGTCAGCGCGATTAGGCGGATCAGGGAGGTTGCTGCATTGATGAGGGCCGTTGCACGATCTGGGTGGTCTGGGACTATGGCGAGCAGTAGCTCTCTGTCCCGCGCAATAGCCTTCTCCAGTTCATGCCTTTCACGCGCCTGGTGACGGCGACTGGCAAGAGACGCAACCAACATACAAGACTGGTGAAAGAGATTAGGCAGGGGCGCTGGTACAGGGCGCGAACGTCGCAGGTGGCTCACAACTGGACGCCCATCTACCGCTCGATCCACTCCATGGTCACCGACATCGGCAGCAAAACGACGAGCCTTCACAGCTCTCTCCACAAAGCTGCGGGACTCAGTGCTCAGGGCGGCATCACGGTACACATCTGCCAGCTTGAGCCATGCATCTGAGTTACGGTGCTGCAATCGCACGACAACCTCTGCCACGCCGATTACGTCCGACATTCCTGCAGGAACTTGCGTTCCTTCCAACGACTCGACGACCAACAACATGATAAGCGCTGGCTCAGGCCTCTTGAAGAGTCGGAGAAGTTTCTCTGCGTGCTTTCTCAGTGTACTCAGGAAGGCCCCAAGACGGGATGAGGGGTGATCTTCATCGGCCGTCAAGGTCACCGCCAGTTTCGCATGTAGAGCTTCATCGGTGGCTTTTGCGGTGGGGTCAATGCCAGAGTCTACGTCCACGAGTTGGACGAATACTACGGCCCAATGTTGCCATTGAACGATTGTGAGTCTTTCCAGTAGCGCTGAGTGTGGGGTGGACCTCCACTCGACATCTGAAGCGGGGCTCACGGAAGGGGTGCCGCTGGCCGTGTGGATTGGCCAGTACCTCGCAACATAGGTCTGAAGGGGAGACAGGGAGGGGATTTCGTGAGTCGAGAAGTGATTAAGTTCCTTGAGGCATGTTTCAGCAACGTGAGAGTGTGTGCCAAAGGCATCGATGGGGAATGCAAGATGAGTCGGAGTGCCAGTGCCCTGGAGATACTCTAGAAAGGAGAGGTGGAATGTGTTTGATGCTGGGTACACCATATTTCGGGCTCCCTTGAGGCTCCCGACCTGCAGAGGGCTGAGCCTTGCTTGCATTTCTTGGACCGATGGAACAGTCATCGATATCAAAAAAGCAAAGTTGGCGACTGGGAGGGGCTCTTGGAGTACGAGCACCCCTCCCAGGTACAGCTTGAGTAAAGCCTTGTGATAAGGCAGAGGGAACCGCAAGTTGATGGCGGTGTGATAAAGGCTTGCGAGAACATCGGTATTGTTTGTCGTGTATTCCGGCTCCGGTTTCAGGAAGGCTGAAAGAGTGTCATAGGGGTCGGGTGAGTTCGATTTGTCCTCAAGAAGAGCGCACAGCGTGGAAGTCCAAATAAAAAAACCGTCCGCTCTTACGGCTAGATGTCGAATGACGTCGGTGTTGGCGTTGGCCCAGTCCTCCCAGCCTAGCTGACCGAAGCAATGCTGAATATAGCTTGCCATGACCCGCTCGGGGACGTTGGGGAGGTTGTATGAGACGTATCGCTTGGCCAAAACGTTCTTGAAACGAGCTTCTAGATCAATTCGGCCCAAAACGACGAACCGAATGGTATTAGATTGCTCGGCGAGACACATGAGCGCCTTGATAAGGCTGGGATGGGGTGCCCACTGGTCAAGTTCGTCCAGTATAACCACGAGTGGTTGAGAAAGGCCAAGCGAATGGATGGGTTCGATAATGAGTCTTCGAATCCGGGCCTCGACAGGGACAGAGGGTCCGACATCGAGGCGTATCGCTTCGGAGATTGATCGCATGAGGGCTGGGTAGGCTCTACACAGTTGGCCTGCAATCATTCTGATGACCCATTCTGCGCTCCAATCGGGAAGGGCAAAGCTGAAGTACACCTCTGCGGCCAGTCGATTGCTCTCTCGAAGCCTTTCCGCAAGGCGCTTTGCGAGCGTCGACTTTCCCACTCCGAGTTTCCCTAGCACATAGAGCACGAGCATTGGCTTCATGCTATCCACCCATCGCAATATACGGACTTCATCTTTATCCCGGCTTCCAGGAAAGCAATCGCTGAGGTAACATCCAACATCGGGATGGGCAGGAAGGTTGTTGAGGAGGATTGTTTCCTGCGTTATCTGGGTCAGGTGGCCTAGAAGGATCGCCTTAGAGTGAGCCTCAACCTGTGAGCATTGGATCGCATTCACATACCATAGTTGTTCCCGATGAAGGCGTTTCCTCTGACCCTCTCGATATTGGTGACTGGTGAGTGGTACACATGATTTTGAGCAGGTTCGCCATCTAGAAAGAGTGGCAGAAGTAAGTCTACAGAGCGATATACAAGAACTAAAGACGAACGGCTAATTTCAGTCGGGGCAAACGACGGAGGGATTGGGAAGTCTGGTGAGACGGGTCGTTCTTGCTCTATAGACGCCGACATGAAACGGCGAACGTGCAGAGGTTAGAGATCTGCCGTCAGTAATAGTTTTGCTGTCGGCGAGCAGAGTCTCGAGTTGGGTACCGCAAAGCGTCCAGAGCCCTGGTGGTGATTGCCTGAAGTACCCTTTGAACTGGAGACTCAGTGTTATGTAAATGAGAGATAAGGCGACAGAGATGTACAACTTACAAGATAGGGTCAGCTGAGCTGTGGGGTCACCAGGCTCGATCTCCTGTTCTGGGTGTCAGCGGAGAAGTGGCAGCATCCTATAAAGTGCTGTAACAAGAGATATGGCCAGCGGAACGGCCTGAATTGAAGGCCGTTCGACATGACACTCTTGCGCAATCGATGGGCGTCACTTATGGTGCCCATACCTAGTATAGTGCGAGAGGCGAATGACAGAGCCTAATGAGCGCTACTTGTTGGACGGGTGAACACAGCAGCGCTGCTGTGTCGTTGCAGTAAGAAAGACCAGTGTTAGAATTGAATCCCCAATGACTCGGAAGGATGAACGACTTGCAAACCGCTGCTTACCACGAGGCAACTGGGAGTCCATTCGATCTGAGAGCTCGATGTGTGACGCCCATTTCTTGACAAATCCGGTCGTGATCAAGTAAGTCAAGCTAGGAAATCTAATGATAGGGGTTCGGGTTTCCTGAGTTCACTGGGAAATAGATAATGCACATGCCTGACAACTCGAGGATTGGTCAGGCCATGTTGGCTTCAGACTGGGTCTCTCGCCAAAGCTTTGTGGAGAAGGGGGCCTTGAATCGGTGGCCAAACCACTGCGCACGGTAGTGCAGGGTTATCCAAACAGAGAGCAGCATCATTGCGGCTAGATTGGTCCAGCGTTCACGGTAATGAGGCAAGCATGGAATCAAACGTAGTCAAATGTATTCGCCGTTTGGAATCAGTCTCGGAATTGAATAGCAACGCGTCGGAGGCTCAGCCAAATACTCGTCAAGAATGGACGACCAAAAAAGTAAACGCTGAGGATCGATAAGTCTGGGCACTTGCAATGGCCGTTCAGGAATAGGAAGCGCGAAGGACCAGCTCAGGCATGGCGGTTTCGGATCCTATAGAGGCCCTTAGGCCACTTATCTGGCAGGAAGTAAATGGCCTAACCAGCCAATCTGAGACCGTCGCTCCCCACCCAAATCTGCGCGAAACCTGCTAAACCGGTGATGGTGCAACCACATACCATTTCCTTCCCTCTCAGACGGGCTGGAAAACACTGTTTCGGCGTTCGGTCATTGTGTCTCTTCTTCCCCATCAGCCGCTAGAAGCCTCTTATGGCTTCGTACGATTTCCGGCGTTCTTGATGGCGCACTTCGCTTCTTCCGGAGAAATAACACCTAATTTGGAATGTTATGCCACTGTCATTAGAATGTTTTCCGTATGTTATTCATATGTTTAATATCACATACACCTACCTGTATAGCGCTATTCTAGTACTTTTGCTCTCTATGTCGGGCTCTAAGTATCTGGTAGCCCAAGGAACCAGTGGAGCCAATGGCCCGACGTGTACTAAGCCCTAGAATACGCGTGGATTGGCGCGTGGATTGGTGCTCATCGCATCCCTTCTCTAAGAATAGATGTGGGTATAGACAGCTATCACTTATTAAAACTAATAGACAGAAATATATACTATAGCTGGACAGACACTTTCACTGACACAGTGCACACGCCCTCCGGGGGTGGGGCACTTGGATTTGGGTGGTAATAGCTCGGAGCTCCCAGGTTCCTACGACTATAATCCCGCCCTTAACCGTCGGTTTAAAATTCAGGATCAAGATTTCTCGACATCTCTATGCTGTGGGGTCTGGATAGGATGGAGGGGCCAGGAGGAGGCAGGCGATAAATGTTTCTCAAACGCTGGAACCGGAAAATGATGGGATCAATGAGCCCCTATCGCTCAGAAAACATTTCGAAAAGTTATAGGAAATCATTGCTTGGGTTTCGAGGCAAGATGATCTATGTTTGAGGTCTGTTTTAGTATAGGTAGAGATATTTGGCTTTATCTCGACGGAGGGCCGTGATCTCCGTGGTCAGACGAAGTCAGACGAAATCAATGGTCCCAATCGCGTTCAAGCTGAGCATATCCTGTTCATATTGCCTTGTTTTGTAGTATGGTAAAGCACCTACCAAGGCACCAAAAACTTCAAGTGTATGGATGTTTACAAGATGTCTTAGGTGTATATGGATGTCATTGGATGCTATCTGAACACATGGGGCATCTGGTCTTTCAAAATATGACAGCTTGAATCAGTGATTTCAAGTTTGTCGAGATGCCGCAACGCCTAAGCGAAATCGTCTATGACGACATGGGAGGTGCTTAAAGCTGGTACAGCAACCCTTATATTTCATCCCTTTATGACTGTAATGTACGGATTTCGGCCTTCCGCCAAGTTTCAGATAAATTCCCAAAGCTATGGCTTAAGCCGTGCATATTGCGTAGTCAAAGTGTTTTGCTCATAGTGCCCCTCCTTTTCTAAGAAGAAACGAAGCCTACTGGCCAGCAATTGAATCTGTGGCCAAGTCAATGCGAGGATAGCTGCCGTAGCACTGTATGACATTGTGCAACTCGTTAGGGAGCATGATTTCAAAACTACTAAGAAACGGCAGGTGTTTGTCGCGACGGGGTTGCACTTATCATACCTTTGTTAAGAAGTACGCACCGATCACTTTTGTACCACTCATTATACCTTCCACATCTCCGCAACCTGGATATCAAATCCAGGACCACCCATTATGGGCAGCTGGTGATTGGCAGGTGATTTCGCTGAGGAACTCGCCAGTCCGACCTGCAATCGAAGAAAAAAGATAGCAAGTAGTAGTAGATTCAAATATTCTTCATCTAAAAATGACCCTCCACCTATGTTAGACGTATACAACAGGTTTCAGTACCTGGAATGGCAAATAGCAAGCAGATAGCATGGCCCAAACAGCAGGTTGTAGGCGGCATAAAATAGCTATGGGGTGTGGTAAATAGTTCGATGCTTCACATACTGGCCTTGAGGATGTCTCAATGGTTTCAGCAGCCGTACTGGTTTATGAGCCTGCATATGCGGCAACCAAATCGCAGTATCGGTCGAGGGGGAGAGTGGCGCAAAACCCGGCGCTGCGGCCCGTACAGTCAGTGGTGCAACCGGGTACGGTTTCGAAGTGACCGTTGTCGGTTGACCAGCAACGGTTCGAACCGCCGTGCACGGTTTGCAAACCGTGCGCGTCCGAATTAGGATATACGGTTACTTTGCTTAGGCCACTAATTCCCTGCGAGATAAGTGGCCTAAGGGACCGTGGAAACCGTCCATAGACGGTGCCTGAGGTGCGAAGGACGGAGCAGAGGCGACGACGTGGCGGTGCTCGCGGTCGGGTTAGGTTTTGAGCCCTTGGCCAGAGCCGCCACTGGACTGACGGGGGCAGGAATTTGTTTCCTACTGCAAGGGGGAATTACGGTGCGATCCAACCACACGCACTTTGCGTGCGTGCGGGTTCTGCTACCCTCGCTTGGCCAAATTGAGAATGAGGATAAGGGAGAACCGGTACACTAATAAACACTATCTACAATGATCAATTGTTTGAGTGTTCTCAAGAGGCTATAGTTTTCTGTCCCCAGGCAGCCAGGCTCACACCTATACCTTCAAAGATGCTTCCGGAGGTCTATTTTATTGAACCATAGGTTACCACGGCCTAGACACGTGAGTCCTTTGCGGATAACGCATTGTCTTGAGAGAAAGGCAGCGGAACCTCCTTTAACATATAAGGATAGTCGCCTTTGTTCGACTCGTATTGCTGACGGGAGTTTACGTCTGGCTGAGCCCATGCCGACCTGTAATTCCCAATTAGCCATGCTTTCCTGAACCCTCATCACCAACGAAGCTTACCCAGATTCTTGCCCCGTGGGGTGGGTTCTTGTCCTGCTGGTTGTAACGCGCGGGTTAGGGGACTCCAATGGTCGTGATACCAGCGTCGACATTACGCTAATAATGTAAACTGCGGGGTTGGACCGTTAGTATGCTAGGGCGTGAAAATGGCCTATACCCACATTTGCCAAGAACAAAGTCGATGGCGATGTAATAAAACTTCTTCGGAAGCGTCTCCATCTATTTCTTGTCAGTCAGGCGTCTGCGATAGTGTTCACGTCGGCTTACCAAAATAGCCTCTAATGCCATGCAGACACTAAGAGCTCGGATGTTTAGCGGTTCAAACTCCTCAGAGTTAGTTGGCGACGCACGACGTAAGCAAGCACCGGTTAATTGCGTAGACGATTATGAGCGCAACTATTCTTCGGGTTCTAATAAATAGATTTAGTCCATATACGAGTCGAATGTGAGGCCCATAGAACGTACCCGGTGAAATCTGTCCCTTTTCCCTTCAAGAGGACGCACAGCGACCCTGAAATCATGAACTCGGCAATGACTCCTGATATCACCCCAGGCGTCCCTGTATACCTCTGCAAGTGTAAAGGGCAGATAGTGAGTCAGCGCTAGGACGTCGGAGAAAGTAAGATGGTGCAAATGATACTTGCATTCCAGTCTCTTATCCGACTATAGTCATCGGGATTGCTATAACTATACCGCGGTGTAGGTGATAGCGAGTAGTCGTGCAGCCCTAACCACGCACCTGAGAACCACAAAGCCTGAAACGCCCATAAGCACATCACAATGGGTTATTGAAAACCACGTACCAAGTCCAAGGCCACAGCACGCAGTAATGAAGACGCCCTAACGGTAGACAGCGTTTTTTTTAGTCCAGCTATGTCTCCCTTCCAAGAACCTCAAATTGGCTTACAATAGTAGCACAGAGCGCCCATCGAAATCGCTTTGGGCAAACTGAGGAGGGGCAGCAGGGCTGAAGTCAGAGAGGCGAAAGCCTGAGGAAAATGGGAGGACATACGGTGAAAGACGATGTAGAGGAAGTAGCACTGTGATGTCACAATAATCATCCTCTGTAAAAAGCAAAAACCCCGTCAAACAGAAATTGAGGACCACAAAAGAGAGAGCTGACATTGACCAGAACGCTTGCCTAGATCGAAATGCGCCTTCAGTGGACGTGTGTAAGAGAAAAATGGTTGGGAAACCTCACAATCATTGACCTAAAAAAGATTCAGTTAGGGAAGCGCACGAATAGGCGTCGAGAGAATGCAGCTGACCAGCAAGGCTTCAGAAGGGCAAGGGGGCTCGCATAATTGTGGATCAGATAATGGAACATACTGTGGATCGCTATTGGACTGTCAAAGGAGGGCACGAAATGCGAGATGGAACAGCACGTACTGAGAACCGTGTGGAACGTGTCCAACGTCCTGAAATTTCGAGTTGGCTACCGGCGTGGATCTGCTGAAGTGAAGGCGAAGGCTCACCACAGAGTTCCGACCTATCGTTTATGAATAAGTGCTCTCTAACTTTGTTTTCTACATTTTCGCACTCACGATCAGCTTGTTGCGGCGACTGTCTTTCGGGAAATTGGAGTAGAACAGGTATGTCTGGAAATGCCGTAGGTTATTCAGAGTCTCGCTATTCATCATAGATGTAACCCACCTGGGAAGTTGTAACACCATAGAGTCTGCGAGGCGATTCGAAATGTCAACGTCGGGTTCTTCGGTGCAAGCATGTAATGTAAATCCCACATTGCATTCAAAAAGACACCACCTAGCGCTGCGCCTGATCCAATGTGTAAGATCGAGTGTTTGGCCCCCATCCGATTCCTACTAAGACTCGCCATATGTGTCGTCTAGGACGATTTGGGACGCCATGGCCAAGCAGTGAAAGCGTGAGATACGGGGGTTCGAGTGTGTGGATTCTCGTCATGTCCTCGTATATGAGAGGTTGAGAAAGACCGGGGTCTCCAAGACATTAGATGAGGAACCGACGAAACATCCGTGCCTTAGCTCCAACAGTCCGACTTGTCCTGAGCGCGCTGGCCGAAACAGCCTGAGGTGCCAGGGGTGGGCGCCTAATCTCCATCATACTTCGATGATCAGAGATCTCGGTACGAATGCGACATTGGCAAACTAAAGAAGACCACAGTATGGAATCGCCAGAAATCTTTTCCAAAGTTTCTTTCTCACAAAACTTTTCAATTCTCCTGTCAACATTTTACTCAGTGGAAATGAAATCAGGGACCTGACCAGAGCCGCGGCTCGACGTTGCCGATCCTTGCGGTTTGTACGACATTTTCATTTTGCCTCTAGCTGAGAGTCGACGCAAAAGTTGCTCTGACAGTCTTGAACCAGACAACGAGGGACAGGGCGCCGATAACAAAAGCTGGGGTATCAATCATGGGCAGTCTTCTCCCGCAATCTTGAGGCCATGATCATCAGTGCTTCTAATCGTCACGCGAGCTATTTGTTTCTCTAAGACCTTGTTTGCCCAGGGCTAACAGCGCATCCGGCGGCCTGACTGTGGGAGACTATAAACTTATACTGGGATCCAAAGCGCTTCGAATTGGGGTAAGAGAAGATCAAACATTTGTTGCTCTCCTCAGGCGAACAGCACAACTCCACTGTGGGTCGCCATAACCATGTGCGCAGGCCGTGACGGTCTTCTTGTTCCAGATGAAGGCACCTTAGGCAAGTAATCGGTTCGTCTTGCTCTAGCCCGGCCTCCAGGCCAACACCAAGGCCACCAAAGCCTAGAGGCCGTACGCACTTTCCCTCGCTCGCGCCTCATCAATCGCCCAAGACAAAGAAGAAATCACTCGGGTTCCTGATCTCGTTTGACAATGACGTTCAGAATGGAAGGGCGTGGCAGTGCTGGTTCTCGGGTTAGGTTTGATCTAGTAATCTGATTAGCGCTCAAATATTGCTAAGGTATCGGACATTGACGCTCGACAAACGTCACGTGCCAAATTGACCAGGGCCATTACCATTTCTGGCGAAGGAGGACTCGAAGACGATTTGCAAAGGAGGGACACATATATTGTAGACTTTGGCTCCATGGAACTGTATATATGACTTGGATACACCGTATAGTCGCTTCGCTAAACTATCAGACTACTCAACAATTTCTGATTGAATTATTTGATCTTTACTGCAGTTAATAAATTTCCTCTCTTGAGGACCATCTTTCGTGGCAGATATATGGTTTATACTCACTGGGGAGGTGTATTGGGAGAATTGCTCAGCTTTAAATACCCCATATGTGCCCTATACACGAAATATTGGTTCCAAGGTTTCTCTATCGGGCTCAAGAACTACACACCCATTCTACGTCAATGAACAGCTACTATTACCATATGGAATTGTTGAGAATACACCAATGCACCTTTCCGGTGAGTATAAACCGTATATCTGCCACGAAAGATGGTCCTCAAGAGAGGAAATTTATTAACTGCAGTAAAGATCAAATAATTCAATCAGAAATTGTTGAGTAGTCTGATAGTTTAGCGAAGCGACTATACGGTGTATCCAAGTCATATATACAGTTCCATGGAGCCAAAGTCTACAATATATGCGTCCCTCCTTTGCAAATCGTCTTCGAGTCCTCCTTCGCCAGAAATGGTAATGGCCCTGGGAAGATCAATTTGGCACGTGACGTTTGTCGAGCGTCAATGTCCGATACCTTACTATTACTTCTCATTCAAGGTCTCAAGAGGCTACATTTTTCTCATTCAAGAATGTAGCCCTGAGCTTTACTCCTTTGCTAACTTCAACTGATACATGCCGCGGCTTAGATATGGAAGCCCTTTGAAGATAACCTATGGTCCTTAGAGAAAGGTAACGGAACCTCCTTCAACATGTACGAATAACCGCCTCTGGTCGGCTCACGGAAGCTCAAGTCCGACTGAGCCCATGGTAACCTACGTGCGCAGTTAGTCATGCCCTCTTCATCACTAAAGAAGCTTGCGTACCCAGATTCTGCCGCACCCAGTGCGAGGGCTCTCATCCTGCTGGCCGGGGCACGCGTCGTACGTGGTTCCAATGGTCTTGATATTAACGTGGAAAATACGCTGATAACGTACACTATGGGGGTTCGCCGTTAGGTTATTAACGATGGGGAAGTGGTCAATAGGACTTGCATTTGCCAATGATAAAGTCGACAACCATATAATAAAATGATTCTGGATGGACCTCCATCTGCTGCGTGTCAGTCCAAGTAATTACGGTACGAACGTATCATGGTACTACCAAAGTAGCCTCAAGTGTCATACAGGCGCTTAAAATTGAATGGTTAGGTATGAGTAACCTCACGAAGAGTTGATAACGTACGACATCGGCAAAAAAGTTGGTCGAAGGCCTTACCAACTTGGAAGACCTTTCCAGGTGGTAGACACTCTTGGATTGGCTTCAAGTACATACTAGCACTATGGAGGTGGTTGAATACCCACAAGGGGAGCCTTAGAGCTCACAATGTCTGCCAGGCAAAGCGCAGGTCCAGGCAAAGCCTAGCTAAGTTCTCGACAGCATGTTAGGGGCTCAGAAGCACTGGGTAAGCGCTTGTATGGGATGGAAGTTATCTCAAGCTCTTGTTAAGAGCTTCGACACATCGGGAAGATGTTTCCAGCGCTACCAAGATCTCATTCCCGCTTGACGCGTTTGATCTCCGGCCGACTTCGCGGTGTGCAACTTCTCTCAGCCAAGAAGCCTTGCTCTGTCCTCCACCCAATTTGGAAAGTACTCCCTCTTCTTTTTGCCAATAGGGTACTTGCGTGACTTGAGTGAGAAAGAGTGGTCTGCGTTGTGTCGCATGACGATCGGACTTTGAATTGGACTCATTTAATCCCGACGCGTCTCGGAAGTGTTCTTTCTTCCTTTCCCCCATCTTCCTCCCCTCTCTACCACCCCTTGTGACGCGTCAAGTATTCCTCCATCGCCGCTCGACGCCAAAACCCGTCTTCTCATCGTCCAGAACAGCGATCAACGCCTTGCGCTGCCTTCGGTTTACGCTCCAACCTCCGAGATCCCACCAACTTCCAGCCCCTTTGCATGACGCGAAGCGACGCGTATTTTCGAGTTTAGAGGTGCTCGCCTTGGCTCAAATCCCTCGCTAAGGAACTACCTCAGTCTTCGACCCTTCGACGCGCCTCGGACCCGCAGTTCTAGTGTCCCGCCAGCCCATTTGCAACGATTATCGCTGATGCTCTTGATTGTGATGGTTGTGTCGGGCGTTCTTTACGTCTCGAGGCCGGAGTTTGCAAGGTAAGTCCAACCTCTTGTTGCCCCTTATTGCTAATGTGCCAGTTTTGCCCATCCTGCCTTGCAGAGATTCCCAAATGTATATCTAATTTCTAGGTATACCTTCTCTGTGTAGACTACGTCTGTTGGTATCCTGTCTAGATGTACAATTCAATAAACGCTTAAAGCTACATTTTTTTGCCTACCCCAACGGTGAAATCGTCCAAAGTGCTCGATGGCTGGGGAAAATGGCACTAGCTCGAAGCCCTTGGGGAGAGCTAGTGATGTCGTACCAGTGTACAAGCGCTTGATAGCGGCAGACGACTGACAAGCGCTCGTACGCCAGTAAGATGTCACCAGCGCTTGCCTCCCGTGATACCAGTGCTGGATCCCATCCCAGCTCTTGGATGCACCTCAAGTGAACTGGAGGTCTTCCAAGATGGCAAGCCCTCGAGCCTCGCTTTCAAGTTGCGTCAAGGTCTCGAAGCGACTTTTTTGCTGATGGAGGAGAGAAGGCAGCGGTTGATTGCGTATATGATCACGAGCGCGATGATTCGTCGGGTGCTGGTCAGTAGCGTTATCAGTCAATGTACGAGTTGAACCCTCGCGAGACGTACCCTTTGAACTCTGTGACCTTTCCCCTCAAAAGAGTACACAGTGACCCTGCGATCATGAACTCTCCAATGACTCCTGCGATGAGCGCAGGCGTTGCTGTGAACCTCTGTGGGAACGTGAATATTTAGCCGTTTGAGCAAACTGGGAGGAAGGTTACTCACATTGATTTCATGTATCTGCTTGTAGTCGGTATCCCTGATAAATCTATATCAGAGCATGAGTCACAGCGCAGCTAGGGAGCTCTGATTACACACAGTAGGACGACAAAGGCTGGAAGCTTCCATGAGCATATTGGAATAGAGTTGCTAAGTTACACATACCAAGTCCAAGGCCAGTATATGCAGCAATGAAAACACACTAAGGGGGGTCGAAGAACAAGCTTTGACCGCCTCTCCATTCATCAATGTGCTCAAATGAAACGTACGATCGTGATACCAAGGACCCATCGAAATCGCGTAGGGCAGACTGAGGAGGAGGTTAGATTCGCAAGCCGGTAACGAGGGTTCACGTACGCTTAAAGACCATATAGGTAAAATAGCACTGCGACACCACCGCGATGATCCTCTGTAAAGTGTGAGTCGGGTAGGAAGAAGTAGTACAAAAGAGGGCTTACGTTGATTAAAACGCCTGCCTAGATTGACATGTCATATCAACTGTAGTTTTGGAAGTATATTTCAAGGAATCATACAATCAGCGACCTGGGGTGATTCTATCAAGACGTGCTCAGATATAGAACACAGAAAACTAACCAGTGAGGCTTCGAAAGGGCTTCTGGATTCGCATAGTTGGCTATCAGATAATGATACATGCCATGGAACACTGTGCCCAGTTGTGTGAGTGTTAAATGAGAAGGAACGGCAGGCGAGGTGAAACAGCTTGTACAAAGGCTTGTGTGAATCGTATCCAGAATCCTGGAATGTCGAATGGGCTACCAAAGGGGAGAGGTAATAGGCACAGGAGCGGGCTCACCATAATCCTCCATCAGTAAACCTGCGGATCACTTTTCCCACTTGCCCAAGTGGAAAAAGTGCCAAAAAGGGCCTAAAAGTGGCGAAAAGTGCCAAAGATGGAAAGTCCGAAAGACAGGTACCCTTTTCGAGAAAGTGATACCAACATATTGTACAGGAGAAATAATAAAAAGCGGCGAAGGTGCCGAAAGGTGCCGAAAAGTCCTTGGCTGGTACAGTGAAGCACCCTCCCCTTTCAGAATGTTCAACTAGGCACAGCACAGGGCTCTTGATGCAAGCCTATTTATTAAACATAGAGCAAGGATGAGGATTCTAGAGGCCTCCTGCAGGCCAGTGGCTACCTTAGGGACGCTGTCCGAGCAAAGTTGCAGAACCCATTCACTCGAGTCTTTCATTCGTACATTTACATCGATGACCATTTTAATGGTAGTTTGAATATGGTATATACGAATATAGACACCCTACATGACGTTCAGCAATCTTTAACAGCCAGAACGAGACTCAGGGACTACGAAAAACCCTCTTCTAGCAAGAGCACATCTCCCCTTTCTCCACTTTCCACTTGCCGACTTGCCGGAAGTGAGAAAGTCGGAAAAGGCCGAAAGTGATCGGTAGAAATACTGATGTCCTACCTATCGAACCACCAAGATGAGCTGCAAAACATCTTGTAGGCTTCTTGACTAGGCACTCACAATCAGCTTGTTACGCCGCCTATCGCTGGGGTAGTTTGAGTAAAATAGGTATGTCTGTCAAGGCCAAATGGTTATTAAAAACCCTCCTCACACAATGCGGGTGACCCACTTGGGAGGTTGTGACCCCATAAAGACTACGAAATGGGTTCGAAATGTCAGTGAGAGATGCTTTGACACTCGACAAGAAATCCGGGTCTTACATTGCATTCGTAAAAACGCCAACGAGGGCTGCCCCTAACGCAGTGCGTAAGGATGATCCATAGCGTTTAGTAAAAAGCGTCCAACTCATGCTCACCATACGTATTATCAAGGACGATGAGACTATGAGAAGACATGATAACAGTGTTGCGGAAGGGCGATAACAAGCAACGAATGGCCTCCGCCACGCCCGTATACTTAACTGTGCAAGAGCAAGATGGGAACCACTTGAACATCGCTCGAGTATAATAAGATAAACTTCGATCTGAATAGCAAGCCGTCCTCTTGGCTGTGTACATTCATTTGGAACCTCTTAGGAGCGGGCTGCGCCAGTGCCTCCCGAAGCCTTGGGCGCTAATCGCAGTATTGAAACAGGTGTTATGGGTGGGCGGCTGATCTCTCAAAGGATCAAGGAAGAACGAGGCTAAAAATGAAGAGCGTGGTTCTGCGCCTCACTCAATATCGTTTAGCAGGAATAGACAAAGGAAGCTGCAGTCTGGTGGCTGGTAATATGAGGCGGAGGATCGACATCAATCATGGCAGTGTCTTGGTGAATATGGGTGGCAAGATCATCACACCTGGGGCGCTTGATAGCAAAGGCTAGAAGGACATCTGGATCTAACAACAACAAGCAGATGACATAATCCAGAGCCTCGAGGCGCGATCAAAGACAAAGGGATCTCTGTCATACGCATCTAGCCTCCATTCTTGCGCGATGGGCAACTCTGCCTCAACCGGAGGACCTCCAGGCCAACACCAAGGCCAAACCAGCCCCAGAGGCCGTACTCACTCTCCCTCTCCAGCCCCCGGAGCACCCCATCGATCGCTTAAAACCAAAAAGAAATCGCTTGAACTGCCTGATCTTGCCAGTCTCGCTCTGACTTCCACCTCGAGCAACCGTCCCAGCCAACCCAAGACACCCAACATTCCTATTCCCGGGTTGCCTGCAAACAAAGCTACTCCTGCTACTGCTGCCAAGAAAAAGACGGAGAACGCCAAAGATACACGTGGTCGAGCTCCGTCCACGACATTCAGCACTTCTGATCTCCTCGCCCAACAAACCCTCAACAACGTCCAGTTCCCACCACGTGCAACCCCTTACTACCATGCACCACCCTCTCAATCTCACCAGCAACAACAGCAAGTCGTCCAACAACAACGCCGGATCCAAGAATTGTACAACCAGTCCAACGTTCCCGTGGTAAGCTACAACCAAGGACACTATCACGAACAAGGCTTCAACCCCAACACCGAAGTCGTCCGGTCCTCCATCCCCGTCGCACTCGATCCACAAGCCAAAGCACTCAACGCAGCCGGCTTCCTCAAACCCGTCTCGACCAAGATCGTCTGGCGCGGCGGAGGATGGAACGTTGTCCTCGCTCGAGCAGGCGACGACGAATGGCGTGGTAGGCGAGTGATGGAACGTGAGTCACCAGGGTCGCCCATCTTCGAGACCACGGTGGATTTGGCTCCGGGGACGCACCATATCCGGTTCCTCGTCGATGATCAATGGCGGGTCGCAGACGACCTCCCTACGGCGGTAGACGACCAAGGATCTTTAGCCAACTATGTCGCCGTTCCTTTTCCAAAAGCCCGAGACCCCAGTTTCTTCCCAGAAGACGGACCGGAACTCGAGATCCCGTTCAACCCCATCTCTCAAGAAGAAAGAGACGAAAAGAAGAAACAGGGGAGGAAGAATAAAGGAGACCAGCCGAATCCTGTTCAAGCTGAACAATGGACGAGTATCCTCCCGCCGGAGCTGTTAGAGGCGTTTAAAGAGGAGGAGATGTACCTTGCTGCGAGTCAGGGGACGACGAACGAGCAGGATGCACCACAGCCTAACCAGCCGATTCATAGGATCAGCGGGTTCGTGCCTGCTCCCAACATCCCACCTGCGCCTGCTCTGCCTAGACACCTTGATAAACTCATTCTGAACATGCGTGTCTCGCCGGGGCCTGCGGCGAATGGGATCGGGAAAAACGTGGCTCCTGTTGGTAACGCTGCGAGTGTTATTGGCTCGGGCCAAGCTGGGAGAGGTGATCGTCGGACGGGGTCTGGGTCTGGGTCAGGTGGAGAGAGGAGAGGAGGGGATACGACACCTCAGCGTGAACGACGAAGAGGCCGTGAGAGGGGTTTATCGGACGTCACGCCCAACCGACGTCGTCCACCTCCTCCCGCACCTCCCCCGTCTCTCTTTTCAGATGACGGATCCGTCATGGGTTCCAGTTCCAACCTGCATGCGATTTTGGCGGATGGGACGGGTGCGCCGAGGGTTGTGGAGAGTATTGGAGAGGAGGGGGAGGCGCAGGCTACGACGCCTGTTGTGGCGCATGCTACCATAGATTCGTCTAGAGGAGGGACACCGAGTACGCCTACGACTTCTGGGTCGACGATGGGTACGCTGGCTGGTACGATTGGGAACTCGTCCTCTGGCACTACACCTGCTACGTCCACTGCTACATCCACCGCTACCTCTCCAGGTCCATCTTCCCCTGGCCCTTCCTCCCAGCCTTCCTCACACGCATCCTCTACGACGCAAGTGGTGTCCTCGAGATCGATCACGATCGACACGTCTACGATGCCCTCGTTGACGGACGACGCGTCGGTGTTGCCGGTTCCGTCTCATGTGGTGTTGCATCACCTTTGTACGAGTGCGATCAAGAATGGGGTGTTGGCTGTGGCGAGTACGACGAGGTATAGGAAAAAGTACTTGACGACGATTTATTACAAGCCTACCTAGTAGCCTGGAGGCTTTCTGTCAAGAGGGGTAGGGCGGGAGAGGGAAGAGGGCGAGGCGAGGCGGAGGTGGATAGGAGTAGAGGGAGGGGAAGGAGAGAGATGAAGAAGATGTTCACGATTCCATACCAAGATTTTTCGTTCATGCCCTGTTGTTGTATCACTAGACTTTTTCGGACTGTTGTGTTTCGTTGTGTTTTCGCTTGTAAAATTTCTTTGTACATGCATATATTCTCTGGTCATTCATCCCATTTTCGCTTTATTTCATGACGATTCGTCGATTGCCAATGCCTTGGTGACGGGTTTTAGGTCGGACGACTAGGCGCCAGGCTGGTGTTTGCTTTCAGGGACGCGATCCCGATAAGATCGGATCAAGACTTGGTTCCTCCGTCATCATGCATCATGAATCTTCTTTTTCCTTTTGTATCAACTTCACGAGAGGCTAGCCGCTACTACTGACTACACAAATGCCCGGTAGTCTCAATACCTGTTGATAATACGAGTCATGATATGCTTTCGCTTGGCTCGGGCCTGCTTCCCCGCCGGTGGTTTACACGCCGAGGTTTCGTCGTTGTAACGCACACGCGTATCGATATGCAACTCCGGCAACCGTGCCTTGACCGAGTAAAGGCGGTGATTTGGGCAAGAGAAAGGCGGTTGTAGAGTCAGTTTTATTGGTGAGTTTTATATTTGAATTCTCTTTTAGTTGGCTGGAATATAGTTCTGAGGGGCATGGCGAAAGAGCTATCATGGGGAGCCTTACACGCTACTATGACTATCCACGCTCTCGCTCAAAATTTGCAGGTCTCTTCAATGAGTCCATGCTGACGGTTTCTATTAACCGATGCCAAGAATGTTTTCCCCGTGCCAAAGGTGACAACGTTGCATAAGATTGACGGACAACGATGCCCTCTTTTCACCGCATCATCCGAGTCGGTGTTGACCACCCACACCCAAGACCGGGCGCTCACACCTCAGCTGGCGGGCATTGACGTCCGTTTATGCCTGACCGCTGAAAAGCTAGGCAGCCTCCATATATAAAGAGCTTTTTTATCCTCGGTTTCTTTCATCAATATCCTCTCCAGTCGCTCTCTTGCAGCCCAACAGCCCATATTTTCATCCTCGCTCGATCACCAAATCCAAATCGCTCCTTCCTAATAATGGTTCAATCATCCACTTTCTTCTTTGCTATTGCCCCCTTGGTTTTGCCTGCCTTGGCAGCCAATATTCAGGTTAGGAATAATGGTGGTACTGTAACCGCTAGTTCTCTGTACGTTCATCCTTCGTTTTTATCATCTTTGCGACACACGCTGACTTTTAACTTGAAGAGGTGTTGTTACCAGTGTTTTCGCTACCGCCAATGCTCCAGGCGGCACGGTGTCCACAATCGTTGCCAGCCCAGCCTTCCCCACCGTGGACGGCACCATCTCCAGCTCCTTTGCTGTCCCCGCCATCCCCACGAGCTACTTTAACTGTGGAGGATCCAACTTTACCGTCACCGCCGGTGAGGGAGCTACAGGCGTTACTACTGTGACCTTTGATGGCGCCACGGGAACTGGTGCCATTGCGACGACGTACGCTACTCCCGTCGTCTCTACCCGACTTGCGGCGAGGGATGGTGTCGTTAGTTCAAGCATCAATGGTGGCGAAGGGGCTACCACGACTGCCTCGAGCTTCCTCGGTGGAGGAGGTACCACGGCTACCGGATCAAGCCTAGGAGATGGAGCTACCACGACTGCTCAGGCGAGTTCGAACCTTGGGGGTACTGCCAGTGGCGTATGCCCTTTGCCTACCTCGACAGTCTATGCGTCTGGGCCTGTTGTGAGCTCTGTCAGTCCCGGTGGGACCGGTGTCGCTGCTGCCGCTCAACTGGGTGATACTGGGGCGGCTCAGGGTGGTATGACGGTCGGCGCTGGGGTGTTGATGGGTGGTGCTGTTGCGGGTATTCTTCAGCTCGTTCTCTGATTCAGATTTCTTTTGCTACTACTTGATTAGATTTCTCTCGCTTTACCTTTTCAGAGATTTACATAGCCTCTAACTAATTCCAAGTTGTTGTCCGGATGTCAATTCGGCTATCCACCGTATTAACCTTTCGGATCTCTTTCTCTTTTAGTGGGAACCTCAAGTCTTCAGCCTACCAAGCTTTTTCTCTAGTCGTTTCATTCATTGGGGAGGGAATATTTTGGTCTGCTGATGTCGATACAACAATAGTGACTCTGAGCTACTGTACCACGCGCATGACTCAAAGGGTTTGAACATACTGTATACTCAACGGTAGTACTCCACGCACTCTCCTTGAACCGGAACGACGTTACGTGATAGCACACGCCTACATACTAGACAGAAGCTGTTTCCTCGAAGCACACTGTGCTTGGTAAAATTGAGATTGCACAGGTCATCCCCAATGAACAAGGAAGGTCGATCCCGAAGTTAACTCGGAGCATGGACCACACAAAGCCACGCGAAGGACGCATTTACGTTTCAGACCTTCCCATATTCAGCTGCCGGTACATTCCACCAATAACTTTTACTATGAACCTTGGATCCTCGCATTCTTCCCTACAATCAAAGAAGGGATCCCCTTCCTCGAAACGTCAAGCCCATCCTTGTTTCACAGCTGGAGGGGACGAGAAACCACATTTCTGCTTGTGACGCCCGGATCGGCGACTCCAAGGGAGAAAGTTGGCCTACAGAAATCGCCGTGACGGGACGTGCCAAGCTGTAGGGGGGCCACGGTCCGCTCTACTAGTAACCGCGTGTCATGCCTTGACTAGCGGCGAATGGGAATAGGGAAGAACCTCGCTCCTGTCGGAAACACTGCGAGTGTTATTGACTCTGGGCAACCTCGTCGAGGCGATCGTCGTACGGGGTCTGGTTCGGGTTCGGGTGGGGAAAGAAGATGACGCCTCAACGCGAACGACGGAGGGGCCGTGAGAGGGGTTTATCAGACGTCACGCCCAACCGACGTCGACCACCTCCTCCTGCACCCCCTCCATCCCTCTTATCAGATGACCGGATGGGATGGGTGCGCCGAGGGTTGTGGAGTATTGGGAAGGAAGGAGAGGCACAAGCTACGACGCCTGTGCTGGGACATACCGCAATAGATTCGTCGGGAGGAAGTACGACGAGTGCGCCTACGCCTTCTGGGTTGACGATGGGTACGCTGGCTGGGACGATTGGCAATTCGTCCGCTAATACCACGCCTGCTACATCCCCCGCCACCTCTCCGGGTCCCGGGTTTCCCTGCCATTTCACCCTTCACCCTCTTCGGTAAGCACGCAAGCGATCTCTTCGAGATCAATCACCATCGACACGTCTATGGTGCCCTCGTTGACAGACGACGCCTCAGTGTTGCCTGTTCTTTCGCATGTCTGTTGCACCACCTTTGTACGAGTGCGATCAATAATGGGGTGTTGGCTGTGGCGAGTACGACAAGATATAGGAGAAAGTATTTGACGGCGATTTATTAAAATCCTATCTAATCGGCTGTAGCAGCGTTGATATGGGCTTTGGAAGGCGGCGATGGAGAGGAAGGAGGTGAGGGAGGGGGTGGAGGAAGACGTTCACGATGCCACATCAGGATTTTCGTCCGTGACCTGTTGTATCGCTAGAGTTTCGGATTTTTGTTTTCCTTGCGTATCTCGGCAAAAGTTCTCTGTACATAAGTCTATGCTTCCTTCCTTTCTGATTGTGCATTTCGTTCGCCTTCATGTTTCCCTGGACTTGGACTTTCGATAAGCTCGGATCAGAGGAACTTGGTCTGTGATCGGCAGTGGTCCAACTCTCACACGGCTGCCTTGTCGTTGTGCTCCTGGTATATGCACTATTGACTTGGTGACGTCTGCGGGTAAGGACAGCGTAAATTTCCTTCTGCTTGGCTCGGACATCCTTTCCCGTGTTTTCGTCGCGACGACGCGCAACTTCCGCTGTGCTGGATCAATTGCCTCGACTCGGAGACTGAAGGCTGGCAAAAGGCCGTAGGGAAAAGGTAAGCTTGCTGGGTGTAAGTTGATAGAGTCTCATCTAGTTACGGATGGTTGTAACTTGAATCTCTGGTCCGCGATGGAGAGCTCTCCCGGCGTGCTATTACACAGAATTTTTCTTCCCATTCCGCGACTTTGCGTACTAGAGCTCCAGTTCACGGTCTCCTTTGACCGGTAGCGAGGATAACACTTGCTGTCAAAGATGACAAGGTTTGAATACAATTAACGGACAATGATGCCCTCTTTCCACTGCATTTCAAACGCCGTGGACCTACACCCCGAGCGGGCGCTACATCCTCCTTAGATATTTCTCACACCTGTGACGGGCAGAAACGACCGTTCATGCCTCGCGTGTGCCTGGACGCGAGGTTATCTGCATATATAAAGCGACTTTTTATCCTTCATGTCTTTCATCGGTATCCTCTCCACTCGCTCTCTTGTAACCCAGCGGCTTGCAACTTCATCCTCGCTCTAACCCCAATCCAATCCTTCTTCGCAATGTTCCAGTCGACCTTCCTCCTTGCTGCCATACCCTTTATCCTGCCTGCCTTGGCAGCCAATGTTCAGGTTAGGAATAACGGTGGCGCTGTAACGTCTAGTACTCTGTACGTCGAGCCCTGTTTTACCATCTCTGCAACCCACGCTGACTTTTAACTTGAAGGGGCGTTGTTACCAGCATTGTCGCTACTGCTACTGCTCCAGGCGGTACAGTCTCTAGCTCCTTTGCTAGTCCAGCCTTCCCCACTGTAGACGGCACCATCTCCAGCTCCTTTGCTGTCCCTGCCATCCCCACGAGCTACTTTAACTGTGGAGGATCCAACTTTACCATTACGGGCAGTGCGGGAGCTACAGGCGTTACTACTGTGACGTTCGGTGGCGCCACGGGAACTGGTGCCATTGCGACGACGTACGCTACTCCCATAATCTCTACCCGACTTGCGGCGAGGGATGGTGTCGTTAGTTCAAGCATCAATGGTGGCGAAGGGGCTACCACGACTGCCTCGAGCTTCCTCGGTGGAGGAGGTACCACGGCTACCGGATCAAGCCTAGGAGATGGAGCCACCACGACTGCTCAAGCCAGCTCGAACCTTGGGGGTACTGCTAGTGGCGCATGCCCCTTGCCTACCTCGACCGTCTACGCGTCTAGCCCCGCTATGAGCTCGGTCAGCCCCGGTGGAACCGCTGCCGCTGCCGCTCAACTCGGTGATACTGGGGCGGCTCAGAGTGGTATGGCGGTCGGCGCTGGGGTGTTGATGGGTGGTGCCGTTGCGGGCATTCTTCAATTCTTTCTCTGATCCAGAATTCTTTCAGAAATCTGCCACCGCTGCTCCTATACTTCACTAGGCTCCTCCTACTGTACTTTCTCCGGGATTTATATATATATATATATATTGTCGATTCCTTGTTCTCCAAATGGCAATTCAGCTCATTGGCGTATTCTCGATCTGAAACCTCTCGAATCTTTTTCTCTTTCGATTCTGAACCTCAATTCATCAGCGCAACAACCTTTCTACCTTCAATTTTCACTCCCTGTCGGCCCGAAACTAGTAGATAGCGCTCAAATGAGGTACAATGGAGTATGTAAAACCAAGATTATAGACGATGTGACTAATGCCAAAGAGCCGAAAGCCGCAACTTAGAATCCCAGATTCTGAGGTCTCTGTCCAGCGGAGCCGCTCGACGCCTGCACATTGCTGGTTGCATCCTTTCCAGAAGAGTCGACTTGAGGGTGAATACGCAAACTCCCGTCCTACTGGTTATCGCGGATCAGAGGCGACTGGGACTGGGTTTAGGGCTTGTTTAGGATGAGGGTTGGGTATGGTAGATCCACAGTGGCCGTCATGCTTGCTGGAAGAGAGTTTCGACGAGACCATTGCCTTACTCAAAAAGGCATTAGAACATCGTGAAAAATCCTGTTTCTAGGCATGGGATGGCAGACTGGCGACGCGATCCCAGGCCAGGACAGTCAGGGGTGGCTGATGGCATCAAATCCCATTCTGGTATGGAAATGGGCTGGGATTCGAAGATTGGCGAGTGTTAGGTCTGGCTGTCGGAAGGTTGGTAGGGCACTGGCATTGCCTCCAGCATTTATTTATGAAGTTTGCATACCCGGGAGCATTGTTTGACTCTAGGTATCGGATGCCATAGAGTGGCCATGGCCCAGACGTGATGCCGTTGCTCAGCCAAGCTGATCAGCAGCATTGTATTACAGGGGAATGCAATTGCATTCATAGAGCAGAATTTAGTTGGTTTTCCACTTACACCCCAGAGAGCTATGAGGCTGATAATGAATGGTGCTGTCAGGCATAAGGCAGGGCTTGTGGCCACCATAGTGGAATGGTATGTTGCTAACCAGTTCCGTCTAATGGTGAATAGTGCTGAACACGTTGGCGTAATGGTAAGAGAGCACGTATCCCGGCAAGCTATCTCCTCGCTTGTTCGCGGCGGAATAAATGCTTTTTCCAAGGTCAATGAACTCTATTTCGCTTGGCAAACTTCGCTCGCGGCCTTCAACGCGTCCATTAACATTGTGCCTTCTTTTGCACTCGCGACTATTACGCCATCGAGGGACCTGTCTATAGACGCATTTTGGTGGTACACATATAATTCAACTATACTAATACAATTTTAATCGCTCGATATGTGTATCACTAGCTTGAGCGTTAATCGGTGAGCAATGCTCAGGAGCCGCTTGCCAAGGCGGTTTGAAGCGGAGTTCGAAATGAGCTAAACGACGCGACGCGTCTGATCTCTCACCGCAAGTCTTCTTTCCTTCGACCACCACCATCCCCAACACTTGGCTCCAGCTTCCTTGCTCGTCGTACCAGCGCGATGAGCGTGACTTAACTTCTCCTTTTCCCTTCCCATCGTCGATCTTACCGCAACCAGTCCGATTTCGCTGTGATGGACTACAGAACCGAGTGCTGGACTTTGAGCTTGGAGTGCCATGAAGGAGGGCGAATGGTGGAGCGATATCAATGGCGAGTTTTATTTTCGACTTTTGTCGTCCCGCCTTGAGTGGAAATGCGTTTCTGGTCAAGGCGGGACGTTTTGGCGACCGATAGCTTATTGGAAAGGGCAAACTGTGATACAGGTTGGCTCGCCAGGCCTCAAAAGCCTCATCGCCAGTGCTCAAGACTCCTTGAAGGACATCAAGAGCTTCTTATAGGTTACCGGGCTAGGCGTGGGTTGTATCGGCGCAGAGCGAGCGTACACGTATGATTGCGTATGATTGAGTATCTATCAGTTTGATCCTGGCATGTAATTAGTACATTAGTCGATAGTAATATCACTGTTATTATGTCTTAATAGTGACACGTCAGAGTATTGGGGGCTGACAATACTGTGAGGCATTGGCCTCTACACCCCACTATGACATTGCCAGGGCATCTCTTGGCATTCTGCTAAGGCTCGGCATCATGGTAGACGTTGGATGGAAAACCTCCTCAATGCCTATCCCAGCAGAATTCCGACCAAGGCCTTGTCCAGGCCTTGTCTGCTGAAGGTTGGCATGGGATGCTTTGGCTATCCCTGCAACCCAGGTTTTTCACGATGAACTTCATTCACCAAGTCACGCGAGCCGGCTCACAACCCTTGAGATTATGGCGAATACCCTGCTTTCCCATTTCCAGCAGGCACCTTATACTATTAGCAACAGGCAGTGGTATCAATGTGGGAATAGAATAGATTGAACGAAGTAATTACATCGAAGTATCTACAGCTTATATAGTCCAGAGAACATGTATCTAGAAGGAAGGTAGAAGAATATACTACTGACTAGGAGAATAGACGAATGAATACATCAGTAAATCCGCACGCCACTTTTTTGGGCTTGAGCAAGCCCAAAAAGCCCAAAAAAGCCCAAAAAAGCCCAAAAAGTGAAAAGCCGAACAGCCAAGTACCATTTTTGGAAAAGTGTAATCATCAATTTCGGAGTGCACAATAAAAGCGCAAATTTACCTTAATGTGACTCAAAAGCCAAAGATAATGAGCGTCGAATGCATAGTTCAAGGTATGAGATGCTATAGGTACTCAATCTAGAGCCCTAAGCAGCTTCTAAAGTAGCAATTAAAGAGGATCTGCTGCAAGCCTGCAGCAGACTTTTTGACTTTTTGACTTTTCGGCTTGGCAACAGCCCAAAAGGGGAAAAAGCCCACATGTAAATGGCGGATTTGCTGATGTAAGCGCGCAGTCGGCTTAGCGCCGATGCTGACAAATCCAATTATGCACGAATGCCCGATTTGACTCGCTGTGACATTCCCAACATACACAGTCTGGAGGAAGCCGTCGTTTTCTTTCGATAGTAAATGTCACTCATCTCGGCGGCCACCCAGCAGTTGGCCCGTGCGTTCGCAACGCACGGGCGAGCACTTTGCAGAGTGACCTGATTCTCAAGGGTGCCTCTGGTGTGAGGCTGGGGTGGCTTCGCCGCCGCCATGAGTCTGCCTCCGAGATCCTCCCTTCCCTCTAGATATCCGGCTGAGAGCCGATCACCTTCCCTCTGCAGGTTCAGGTCGATTTATATAATGATGATTCCACTTGTGCGTCTTTGAGACCGAAATGGAGGTCTTTGTATCCACTTATTACTTCTGAGAGCGATTTCAGCCATGTAAAATCTCCTGTATTTGACCACTTTCTGGGGCGCTTACCATGGTTTGGCAACATCGAAAACAATAGGGTCCGTCGCTTTGACTCCCAAATTTCGTAAGCCTCGGTCGAAATTCAAGAGGCTTAAAGTCTTCTGCGACACTTCTCACAATGTGTCCTTCCCCATACTCCATTAGCGGAAAGTCGTGGTATCTGGTAAGTAGACGAACCGCATGGAGTATTCCACAGGCTTCAAGAAATGTCGACATTCCAATGACGCGTGAGGAGAGAAAGGGAATACATCGTTCCCTTAATCTCCTTTTACCTTTCCATGGCATCTCAAAGGAACAGTAGAAAACTCGGTGTCACGCTTGCGGTAAGTGCCGTTGTACCCAAAGTTCAAGTCCTGGCATGCCAATTTATAGCCCTTGTCACCACTAGAGCTTCCAAGGACAGAGTCGCGACAGGTCTCTGAATTTACATTGAACCTGCAACTGAAGCGTAGATTAAAAAGAGATGACACAAACTGCTACTGCTAAAGCAGCGGATCTAATCCCAAATAGAGAGGTAGTAGGTCTGTGACTGGAAGAAGAGAACTCGTCAGCTGAAGACGTCTCCTCGGGTTTGATAGCCGTTTGAGATCCTCTGTCACCGGAAAAAAGCAATGAAGTCTGCGTAGGCATCGTTGGAGTATGAGGCTGAGCTGGGTGGATAACAGCTGTTGTTAGAACCATGGTCGTGTAAGGTAGCTCGACCGTCAGAGCCATGGTGGACGTCGACTGTACCTCCTCCGAGATCAATGTTGGCACCTGGGCCTTGTCGCCACCAGTTTGCTCCATCTCGGTTGCTGGAAAATGCGGTTTAAGAGCCAGTGATTGAAATTGAGAGTCGAACCACGGTGCTGGAGGCTGCGGTGGGCTCACTCCAGAAGACGTTGTGCTGGGGATCGGAGGGACTTCCAGCGAGCGCTGCCACTTGGCACGGTGATGAGAGGGGTTTATCGCAAAGGGCCTTCCTGCACATTCACCTCCTATTGTTGGATCTTTTTCGACGTAGAACCAAAGAGTGGATCTGTTATATGCACTGAGAAGATTTAGCCTGAGGTGCCCAGTGAATTCATTTGTGGACAGTGATAAGCTAAGTGTCAAAGTTTCAGCCAATTGCTCTGAAGCTTATATCGGCCTACTTACTATCGACTGCTAGGAATCGGCTGACAAGACTCCCCGCTTTCAGACTGAATAAGGCGAATCCCATCCCGCGGACTAAAATTTAGTATGATTAACAGTAAACAACAACGTCTGTAGAAAACAGTCACTTGCAGGATGAATTCCAATTCGTCTCCAGGGTCGGCTTGAATTGAGAAGGGATGAAACGAAGGGGAGACATCCAAATTTCTCACTTCAACAGAGAACTCCGTAGCAGTACAGCAAAAAAGAGGAGCAAAGAGGAGCAAAAGAGCGCTAACGGCAAGTGTCAGTGACATTGATTAAGGGACGAAGATTGACCCCACACATTCTGTTGTAAAGGCTTTATGGTTGCTTGCCTAGGGACTTTATGAATATAATGTATACATCAAATCCATGCTTCTAAACAATAGAAGGTACACGTGGGTGTCAAAGTCCCGTTATGCCTCCAATGAATCAGCTGATCGAGGCAAACTTGAATGCACCTCAAACTGCAAACCGGTCGTCAAGGCTTCGCTGCTACCGCGGCTGTTGGCCCAAGACCTTCCCGCCATAACTCTGAACATGATCAACTGGGGAGAAAGAATCTACCATATAATTAGCTCTGATTGCGGTGAAGAGAAGGAGGTCGATTTGTACCGCAATTGCCATGTACATGGTTTCAAGTACCCCTGCAACCTCCCAGGCGACTTGATTGGTCTTGATCAGCATGATAGTCACAGCAAGGGGGACGCCTATCAGTGCTAGTGGAGCGGCAGACTCGACAAGGATCGCTGCAGTGCCCAAATAACCTGAAGAGACTGCGGAAGGCGCCAACTGTGTCATCCGCCGCTGTGCAATGATCAAACGTGCCGAGATCTGTCCAGTGACGAGGACGTTCATGGAAACGAGCAAGAGGGTATCTATGCCTCCTGTCGATTTATAGTCCAGGTACAAAAGCGGGATGTGATTTCGGATTGAGATGGCTTGAGGATGGAGAGTGTTAGGACGGCGATTAGCCGGACTGGGAGTTTTGGACGCATGTAGCTGGAGAACACTCACCAACGCCAGAGATATACAGGCAACCAGGTGCAATTGATAGCCACCGCCTGTCAAAGTGAACAACATAGCACCTGTAAAGCTATAGATGATTGGTCAGACTGCATTACACTGGAAACATCGAGTCCGAGTTAAAACTTCACTCACCACCATTCCGTCCGATACCCAAATTCCAATACTCCAAATCAAATCACCCTTTAGCCAGAGCCAGTCCAGTATCTTGGCTGCAGAACGAAAGCTCTCCAAAGAATTCTCCGGGCCTTGTCGAGCATCCAGAAGGATGTTATACATCGACCAACCTCCAAGGATCGACGATACGATTGAGCAAAGGAGGATGAAGAAGCTGACAGCCATGAAAGGCGTCCGATCTCTTTTTTCTTCCGCCTTGAAGCGCCTGAAGATAAGATATGATTGCAGCCACATCGACGCTTGCACGGCTGGTCAAGGGGCACACCATTCAGGATGGAACAGCTCGATGGAAAAGAAGAGACGTACCAGATGAGGCCATCTCCAAGCTCTCTTTTGCGAAGCATGTTTTCAAGAACCAGGAGAGGTGTCATTCCAGTTCGGCAGACATATGGGCGAGGAAGCAAGGGATGGTTCAAGAAAACTGATATTCATCAAGCTAAGAGCACCCGAACTCGAATCAGGCTGCAGGAGATGCTTATGAAAGGCTCCCGAGCTGTGTTTAGAGCTTCAGATTATCGTCAGTCTGTGTTACCCCGAGCGCATAAAGCTGGAACGGCAGGTCCTTCCGGCTCTGACGGTTACCAGCTTGTTCTCAGAGTTTACCGTTCGCCAATGCACGTCATGACCTTCAAGGATTTCTGTGATATGACAAGTTCCCAGGAGAGCCCAATTGAAACCACTATAAAGGGACCCATGAGCCTGATCATGAGAGCGAGTGCGCAAGTGTTGAGCGCTAAGCACAAGCCACGATGGGACTGATGGGACTGATGGTGGCTTACAATATGTATCTGGCGCGACATGCCAGGGTGCGAGCGGAGAGTACGAGGGGTTATAGCCTCTGTGAACAGCCTGATCTTAGTTAATTAAAGCACGGGAAAGCGCATGACTTCGTCGTTGTTGTCGTTGTTGTCGTCGAGTGCAAACAACCGCGACGTTAATGGCTCCATTAGGGGCCGCCGGAGTAGACGGGCCGCATTGACCGGTTTCATCATTGACGGGAGTCCTCTTTGGTCCTCCTCCTTCACTTCTTCCTTCGTTTTCGAGACTGTTTCGTCTGCTTTTATCAACATAAACTTTACCTTCAATTTCTCAGAGTACACAAGGGGGATTGTGAAAGCAGCCTGAAGCCACGTAATTGACGGTGGTCACAGAGATTTGAGGCGGAGGTCTGTGTCAGTCCGTTCAGCGTATCTCGAGAATCGTCGAGTATCCGGGCCTCTCACCCTTTTTCGCATGCAATTCACTGTGAAGAAGACCACAGGCCCGCGCCCTAATTCCACGAGGGCCCGATAGCCTGGAGGTTTCCGACTTACCCGAGGGCCGGGGCAGCAGTCGATGGGTGGCTTGACACCGAACGAATTTGGCCGTTTACTTGGTTTAACCAAGACCTCTCGTTAAAGGGTGCTGCGGGAAAGAGCGAATCCCAGAATCGACGAACGACATCTTCAGCATCTGCTGCCTGTAGGTGGAAAACGTGTAGTGAACTCGTGTGGGGAAGCATTGGAGATGGATGAAGAGATTCCAGCGCTTGTATGAACCTTCCTTTGCTCTCTCAGTCTGGCCAGCGTTTCAGCTGATAAAACCATGCCCTTCAGGTTATTGAAAATGGATCTGGGTTTTGCAAAGCAGGCTGTAAGTCGCTCTGATTCTTGTTCTGAGCCTTTCAAGTCCGACCATGCCTCTTGCAGCTGCAGGTGATACTTCTATTATCGCCGAGTATATGTGAAGCATCGTGACCCTATTGTGCTTAGGTGATGATGCTCCTCGGGTGGTCTTCCCGTGAGCCTGCTCTGTCGTTTTGATTATTGCTTTGGCTGACGCCCGCGCAAGTACCATTGTCGGATGCCCCCGTGTAAGGGATGGCTTCCCTAAAAGCCCCTGTTTCGGAGCTTGCCTTTGTTTAGATCTAAGGCTGCCGTCGCGCCTGGCTGGCGCGCCAGCCCTTTTCGTACAGGAGACACCTGACCCTTACACTTGATGATGCATTTGCCATAGTTCTCGTTCATACCCTAGACCGACAGTTCCAATATACAACTGGTCGTGCTCTGTTTTGGTGTGAATCGCGAGCTGGCAACGCCCATCTCTTACACCCCGTCACGTCGGTAACATCGCCGGTACAACAAACGAGGACCGCTACGTTGGGTATGCCCCTCACTTAATAGCCCAAGCATGTCCAACTTCTTCTCTCGCAGTTACGAAGCCCGGTACAGACGGGGTATTCTGACCCTCAGATACCCCATCGAACACGGCATCATCACCAACTGGGACGATATGGAAAGGATCTGGCACTACGCCTACAACGAATTCCGATTTGCACCCGAGGAGCGCTCTGTCCTCCTCACCGAAACGCCTCTCAACCCCAGCGCGAACCGGGAAAAGATGACGCAGATCATGTTCGAGACGTTCAACGTGCCTGCGTTCTACGTCTCCATCCACGCCGTTTGCAGTCTGTATGCAAGTGGAAGGATGACCGGTCTGGTCGTGGACTCTGGACAGGACGTGACAACTGTCGTTCCGGTTTACGAAGGGTTCAGCGTCTCGCATGCGGTCAGCCGGCTGGATGTTGGTGGGAGGGATTTGACTGACCTTTTGATGAAAATGTTGCTCCAGAGAGGTTATCCGTTTGCAATGAACACCGTGAGGAAGGTCGTGGAGGACATTAAATGTAGCATTTGCTACGTTGCGCTGGATTTTGAGGAAGAGCTCCAGCAGGCGGTTCAGTCGCCGACTTTGGGGAAGGCCTACGAGCTTCCAGACGGGCAGGTTATCACAATCGGGAATGAAAGGTATGGATCTGATAACCTGTTCTGTCAGACACGCGAGCTGATGATGATATCATAGGTTTCGCGCTCCTGAAGCCCTCTTTAACATAAATATGCTTGGCCTAGATTTACCCGCTATCCATAAAATGGCATGCAACGCCATCTGCAAGTGTGACAGGGATATTCGTACCGAGCTCTGCATGAACGTTCTTCTTGCCGGTGGAGGAACAGTGCTGTACGGCTTTGCCGATCGCATGCAGAAGGAGCTGCTCCAGCTGGTGCCTGCCAACACAAGGGTCAGCACTTTCCTTTATGAGTCGTTACGGCTAAACAGGTGATTTGTCGATGGCAGTGCCTAATAAGCCAAATCACTCCTGCCTATGGCGCAAATCATTTGAACCGATAGAGAGTGAATCATTATAAATCTTTTCAAATCATACATCAAATCATTGGCCAAATCATTTCAGCTTTGCAGTAGACAAATCATTGCACTGAATCATGCCTATGCCTAACCCTAACAGGGTGTAACCAAATGTTATCCCCCTCATGCCTCTATCGAGGCATTCGGGTGTCCAAATAGAAGTGATTTATTAGATATATACCTCTCCTAACCCTAACCGCTAACTACCTAACCCAAACTCTAACCCAGACCCTAACACTAACCAACCCAAACCCTAGCTAATGCGTATCATCGGCGGAATCATTAGTGTTGGCCCCCTCAAGCCTCTATCGAGGCTTTCGGGTGTCATACACTGTGGCAGGACCCTCTTTGGTGCCCCATTTTGACATTCATTAGGCTGAGAGGCCAGAATCTCTTCAGAGTGGCCACTGAGCAGGAGTCAATGGGCACCATCAGGGCGCCAATCAATCCATCAATTGTTAAAGTAAAGTTATTAGTGATTTACCAGAATGATTCGGATGATTCAAGTGATTCGTAAATGATTCTATAGGTGATTGGAAGTGATTTGCCCCATAGCCTGCCAAATCACTCTTAAGCCATAGGCAGGAGTGATTTGGCCTATTAGGCAGTGCCATCGGCAAATCACCTGGGCTTAGCAGTAACTAGTGCCTTTATTGTCCGAGCTTTCGCTGATGAACCAATTTCCACACATCCAGGTTCAGGTCGTTGCGCCTCCTGAGCGCAACAAGACTGCCTGGATCGGGGCTTCCATTCTTGCCTCTCTTAGCACGTTCAAGAGGCTCTGCATCTCCAAGCAAGAGTACGATGAAACCGGTCCAGGCATTGTTCACCACAGTAAGTGCCGTTATGCGCGCGTCACCTTCGCCCCCAATTTAACCATGAACTTCGTCTAGAATGCTTTTAGGTCGTAATCGCGTTCACATCCTGGTTGAACCCACTCGGTCCTCCTTGGGTCTTGTCATAAAACTGCCCCTATGTCGATAAAAACCAACATCCATTCACCATTGTCCTTAACAAGTTCTTAATGCGCCAGCTGGTTGCCTTACGCTAATTGACTGGGCTAAAGTGACCTTAAGCTGACTTCCGTGATAAAAAGAGAGAGTCCCGTTATCGCGCCCAGAGCCTCAGTCGTGTTCGCACCGTTGGAGAAACCGTTGTGCGTGTTCAACATATGTTAACCCGCCTCCTCTCATGCTGAAGGTATATCTGTTGTATCGTGTTAGTTCCCTTGCTTCTTCAGGCACCGTCTTTCTCCGATGCTGGGTGAACTCTTGTCCGTGAAGAGCTTCGTTTTCCATTCTTCCCTTCTTTGCTTCTCACCAATTCCGACAGTGCCCTGTAAGATAAAAAGCCTTGTTAAGTTTGATCTCTCCTGCCACACCCGCCCTTCAGCCATGGTGCGCCTTCGGTCCTTGTCGGGTCCACCAGCAGGAGAGTGGATCGCTTCGCTCCGCCTTGAAATTGTGTACCATGTGATAGACCAACTCGACCCCTTTCTCGACCTGGACGTAATCAAGTCGCTCACCCTGACATGTCGCGAGCTCAAGTCATACTGCCGACCCATGGTCTTCGACACCATTGACATCGGTCCCCACGGAACCTTTGATTCAAGTCCACCACCAGCTGAGAAGCAAACCAAGGCTTCCGAATCTCTTCGACGTCTTTCTTTACTGTTGAAAGACGCCCCAGATAAGATATAGCCGACTTTATCAAGGAGATTAATGTCTTTTGGATCCCGGTCCAAGGACTTTATGCGCCAGGAGACAATTCCCGATGCTGCGAAGCAGAGGCGCTCTTTTCCTTTGTGCTCGACCGTCCTTTCCCGGCTGTCAAAACGGTTACTATCAGTACCCAAGCCATCTCGTTCAAAGACCTCTCTCCAGGCGTTCAGCACTCCTTGCTGGTCGTTACATCAGCTCCCAAGCTGGTCAGACTATGTGTTGGGATGAGTTCCTTCCCCAACACCCTCCTGGAGCAGGGACGTCATGTGCATTATGTGGCAACCTGCGGGGACATCTACTCTGACCCCCAACAACCCCAAATTCCTTTCGCCATCGACCCCTCCGCTACTACTCCCCGTTCTTTACACATGGCCCACGTTTCCGAAGAGTCCTTGCAGATCCTTGCCATGGAACACCCACTGAGGTTTGACACAACCCAAGTCCGTGACCTTACCATCGAGAAATCCATAACATACTCTGCAGGCCACGATGGCATCGTTCGCAACTCAGCGGCCAGCCTCGTCGCCCTTATTCTCAGAATCAGAGATTGGGAAGAATCTCGTCAGTGTCTCATCCCGCTATGTCTTTTCCAGTGTACTGATACGGGGTCCTGTGTAGTCTTTTTCCTTCCCTTGGGAGACCTACCGAACCTTATGGACCTCGAATTGATCGTGACGACGGACAGACCAAGTAAATTCAACCAGGCGTTGAATTGGCTCAACACTTCAGCTGCTAGACGTTCAAGCAGCCCAAATGTAATTGGATTGCTTACAATTCGTATTCTACTGTCGATGCGCTTTATTCCGGGCTACAACATTACGAAGGTGGATGTGGAGGACTAGGCAATCATTATAAAGGCGCACCAAAGAATGTGGTCTGCAGCTGTTGAACATAAGCGTACGTGGCCAGATTTGGAGGGCCTTGAAATCCGTGGAGGATCTGAGGTGGTGCTGGGTGAAGAAACAGGGATATATCAGCTTGGCGTTTGGAGCCCTAGAAGTAATAAAGGGGATGTGCATGGACAAACGTGAAAGCTCGAAGCTATGTTGCGCCTTAGGTCCGACCGTCCGCCTACCCCATCATTTAACACGAATTTGAAACATGAATGAAACAAATGTCTTACACATTAGATCAGTATTCAACTTTTAAGAGATATTGGGTTTCGTCGAATAGCCTTCCCCACCTCCCTCCATTCAACACCCTCAATTCCTGCCATTCCTTGCTCTGCTGCCCAAATACTCGCTGGAGAGTAACCAAGTACAACGCCACCACCAAATCCGCGAAAGAGATTGTATCTCCAAGGACCCATGGACCCTTGTCATCCGTCGGCGCATAATATTTCGTTCGACCTCGTTCCATCCCTCCCTAAAGTCGTCCCATATCTTGCCTTCTTCCTCTGCAGATTTGACTTGAACATCGTCCAAAGAGTTGGCGTCGAAGAATTGTGCGGCTCTTTTCTTGGAGAAATACTCCTTGCTGGCCGGATTGAGGATGGTTGCAGCACGAGGGAAGAAGATGCGAGCGAAAGGCAGGAATACCAGCTTTCAGAAAGTCAGAGGAAAGTCCCTTTGGAACTCCTCCTCCTCTTTCCCCTCCGGTATGACCCTCTTGGTCTCTGGATAAGTCGCGTCGAGGTACTTTGCAATCTCGAAGGATTCAGAGACCGCGGTTGGGGCAACTCCCGTGCCCTTGTGATCGTCGATGATAGCAGGTAGGGAGTAATAAGGACTGCCATCCTTCCAGGACCCTGTTGCACCAATACCCTTCTCTTTGCACACAGCAGCGACGTCTGGAAACTCCACCCATTCCGTCCGGTGTTCAAGCCCTTTGTACGCCAGGCAGAATCGCGTCTTCAATGTGTTGGAAGAGAATCCGAGACGCAGCGTCGAAGGGATGTCAAATAGGATTATCATGGCTAGCGGTCGGACGACTGTAGAGGGTACTGGAGGTCTAATCTGGGTAACAATCGAGATGGGCAGCCTTTATACAACATATGAACGGATTCCGTTCGTTTTCCGAATACACATTGGCTGACCGATGCAGCTCCAAAAACGCCGGTGGTTTGTAAGGACAGCTTCTAGCGATTACCACACGCTGCTCCCTGTTCAACCTGCCAGGGTTCAATGATCGGCCTCGTGAATATAAGTTTCTTTCATCCTTGGATCCATCCTGAAAGGTCTAATAGTGACCGAAGGTGGTGAATCACAGAGTCCTAGACCGAAGGCACAGATGCAGAATCACAGCGGCTGTTGGGAGAAGCGAAGGCGCACCTTCTATTAGACGTATGGGAGATATTCAAGATATCACATCTCTCAAGAGGATAGACGTCGAGCACAATATAATCTCAGATGTGAAGGGCAAATAGGGCATGGCCGTGCAAGGTTGAACGACGTTATCGTCAGGCCTCAGGAGTAAGCGCGCATGATGGCTCCCTTCAGGGGCGGTCTGTCTTAATGTGTGAACGGCCCGCTCCAGCCGACCCCATCTTCGCTTCTTTCCGTGTCTTCTATCTCCGCAGGCCTTTCATATAAAGTTCAAGTCACACCTTCAAGCTGCAAGCTTTCCTATCTTCAGCGCACCCCTGCTCTGCAACCATGGTAAAGCTTCGATCCCTGTCAGGTCCACCAGCAGGAGAGTGGACTGCGTCCCTTCCCCTGGAAATCGTGTATCATGTGGTTGACCAGCTCGACCCTGATCGTGACCTGGAAAGTTTCAAATCACTCATTCTAACATGTCGCGAGCTCAAATCGTACTGTCGACCCATCGTCTTCCACACCATCGATATCGGAACCAGAAGAACTCTCGACTCAAGTCCACCACCAGCTGAGAAGCAAATCAAGGCCTTCGAATCTCTTCGACGGCTTTCCCTACTTTTAACAGATGCCCCAGATATTGCCGACTTTGTTGTGATAATCAATTTCTTTTGGATGCCTTTTCAAGACGCTTACGCGCCCGAAGACAAGGCCCAATGCTGCGAAGCAGAGGTGCTCTTTCCCTTCGTCTTCGACCGTCCTTTCCCAGTTCTCGAGACCATCACCATCAATACCTATGCTTTCTCTTTCAAGGATATCTTTCCAGGCGTTCAGCAGTCCTTCCTGACAATCGTATCGGCTCCCAAGCTATTGAATTTATTCGTCTCCATGAAATCCTTCCCCAACGCTCTCCTGGAGCAGGGTCGCCATGCCCGCAACATAGCAATCAACGGGGACATCTATTCTGACCCTTTACAACCCACTCCTGTAGCCACCAACTCCTTCGTCACCACTCCTCGTACTTTACACATCAGCTATATTTCCGAACAGGCCTTGCCGCTCCTTACCAGAGAACACTCTCCGAGGTTTGACACAAGTCAACTCCATGTCCTCACGTTCGAACGACCCAGACTCTACTCGGCTGGCTACAATGCCATTGTGCACAGCGCAGCAGCCAGACTTGTCAGCCTTTCTCTGAGAATCAAAGATTGGGAGAATTCTCGTGAGTCGGCAGTCCCCCTCCTTTTAACAATTCCTCCAGCGCTAATAATTCCCCGTCCTGTAGTCGTTTTCCTCCCATTTTGGGAGTTGTCGGTCCTCAAGGTGCTGGATCTTAACGTGACGATGGATAAGCCAGTCAAACTCCACCATGCCCTAGATTGGCTCAATACCTCGGTCAGCAGACGCTCAACCAGCACTACTACGACAAATTCACCTTTAATTGCTGTTATACTGTCCACGCGTTTCACTCCAGGTTTTGACATCGCAAAGATGGATGACGCGGCTGAGAGGGCAACCACTCTTGCCACACACCAGGCCATCTGGTCTGCAACCGTGCGCAAACAGGGATGGCCAGACCTGGTGGGCCTTGAGATCCATGGAGGATCTGAGATGGTAATGAATGGGGAGATTGGGGTACGTGGGCTTCAAGGAGCTCTGAGTGTGAGGCGTAACGCGTAACGAAGGACATGCTTACGGTCAAACATTGTGCGCGCTACTTTGAAATCGATATGAACCATGATGTGGCTTTCCTTCAAAAAGAACGAACTATGACAGCAGAATCAGCATGTTATCTACCTCCTGCATTAGTATATATTCGAGGCTCAGAGATGTCGTATTTTTCCAAACCCACTCCCCTCCCTCCGCTCCTGCTGCTTCGTGTACAAAAAGTTGCTCAAATCGAACAGGCCGTCACCACACCGGAGTTGCGGTGGTGATCCCTCCCTGACCAGCGGGAAGGGCATCGTATTTGTGTTTCCTCTCGAATTCCCTCTATTCTTAGCTGAGCCAATATGTATCTCGCAAAAAACCCTGGCGCCTAGTCAACAATGATCTAAAGGTGAGGAAAGGGTACGGAAGCTGCGACGCATGCACCTGAGAGACCCACCCTTGAATCCATTGAATCAGTTAGTACTAATTTCGCAGTACCTCTGGCTGGCGTCGCGGTCTAGAATCTCTACATGGCCAGCTGAGGCCAGGTTTCCTCTTCAGCTATCCATGAAGATATTGAAAGAAAAGGGTGGTTGTGTGAGAAGGAAAGGAAGCCTTAGAGCGGCAGATGGCGAAATCATTCTATGTCATGCGTGTTGTGTGTGTGCGTGTGTACCTTTTAAGCTCAACAAATGACTGCTTCCCGAACGTCAACACCACTGCCAGCATAGCGGAGTAAACCCATCGAAAACTCGTGCTGACAAAGAACCACGAGGTACGCCACTTCGACCACCTCATCCCCCGCCTTCCAAAGAGAAAGACGACCGAGGCATCTAGGCTTTGCCCTTCCGTGCCGAAGGTTTAGTCTATCTACTTCTATCCAATTGCACACTCCGAGTCTGTGACACGAGCACATCATATCATATAATCCCCATGCGCAACCAGTTCTGAATCCCAGATCCCTTTCTCAGCTCTTCCAGTTCTTTTGGTTGTCTGATCTCGTCGTGGGAGGGGAACAGGCAGTGGAAGGGGGCGTCATGCGTGGTCGAGTCGCGTTGAGCGCCTAAAAGCGACAGGGGCGATCACCAGTTTCAAGCTCCGCTTGAGGCGGCCGCCTCTTCCAAGATTTATGTATAGATCTGGCGTACACTAGACGAACCTTCTAATTGTCTGATGGGCGCATGAAATCTTGTTGGACATTTTGATTGTGTCATGCTGCTTATGCCTGCTGGCCGCTTGATTCCGAGGTCCCCTTAGCCGTGCAAGCGGCCTGCTTGACCACGTTGACTGAGGTTCACCGCTGATCCTTAGCATGCGCCACCTAATCTACTAGCATCTTACTCTCACACAGCCTCGCTCGAATCCTGGCCTGCGATTTTATTATAGACGTCTCGTGGGCGCGCTTGATGGAAGCAAGTCCTGTTGCCTTAGAATTTTTCTTCCCTGCCACCACATTCGTCCCTCCTCCATTGCCAGCGAAACGCCTATCCATACTGTCGTGCGGGATCTAACCCCGGTGTCTCCTTGCCGTGCATCCGGATTTTTTACCTTAAAATGCAATCGTAGAAGTCTTGATCGTTGAAATTTCTGTCAGTGCTTCCCACCCTTTGCGTCAAAGATGTCTAGCCTTGAAGCCCCTATGAGCCTCAACACCACCTACGGTGCGGTTATGATGATTCTGGTCAGAGGGCTTTGCTCACATCCTTCTTCAGGCCCGGTACTAATCGGTGTCATGGTCAATATGGCGTATGATTTAAAATTTTGAGCCTTGTCTTTCAAGTTAAAAGCTCACCACTTGAATCCCTTCAGACTTTGGGGTGTGACGACAAGCCAGGTCGGTTGCTCATTACTGTCACACCATGAGCGAATATGAACTCCCAGCTCGACAGACGTACATGTATTACTCGAAATACACCAAGGATAATCGGCACAATATGCTAATTGTAAGTGGATGAAATTTCAGATTGTGAATTCATGAACCAAATTCGACAACTTCTTGACAGGTTGGAGGACTGTGGTGAGCGATTCCTCCAGCAGAGTTAGAGGCCTCCGCTGATTCAGAGTCCTAGGATCCTTGATACTGTCCAAACAAGCTTCGGTACGAGAATTATTTGATGGGTAGGGTCCATTCCCGGTTGACTAGCTCATAGCAAGCTTTGGGATTTACTATTACCTGATTTCAAATTATGCGAACCCGCTTGTTCTCGGGAGAGGTCATTGGTAGGTTCTCTTCGCTTGACGCTGTGCATGTAAACACCTGACATCGTTTGGGACATACAGGTCAATTGCTGTAAGTCTTCCAAATTTACTCATGCTATATACCACGCCAACTGAAAATGAACGAACGGCAGATTTGTGTTCTTTTCAACGTCTGGTTACTCTCTCTGCGCGTCAAAATATTGCTGATTTCTCCCTATTTATCCAGAGGATTATTGGATTTATAGCGCAAAGCTATTTCGCTTATATCGCATTCAAACGCATGTAGCTGGTGTCTCCATACCCTTTCCCCTCTGACTCCTTTCGTGCTCTTTTAGTCTGCGTGCGGCGCTTCAGATGGTGGGTGGGATCTACAATTGTACGTGAGCTCAACCTTATATTGATTAGAGCCAGAAGTTAATCGTCCTCCTTCCTTTCAGGGTGTCTTAGTCGTCACAAACTTCGGGTTTGGAATTGGTGCGCTCAACACTTCTTATTTCGGTATTGACCAGTCATCTCAATTATTTCCAAAGCATTTATCGTTCTATAGTCAGTCGGGCAGGCTACCTGATCGTTGAGGTATATTGACACGACTCCAAAGCCTTGTTTGGGGAGGTGATTATGGTCGAATCAGGGAGATGAATGTGAGATTCAGTCTCGCCACCGACAACAATTTCCAAGCCGTCTTGATTCACTAACATCCTTCCTTCAGAAATATGGCTCTGCCCCTGCGGTAGCATTGGCAGTCGTTGCAGAGTTCCTAATTGCAACATGCTTATGCATCTTCCTCAAAGAGAAAGAAACGGGCTTTACTGGGTATGTTTGGACAACCATTTTCGCCCTTGAGCTGCTAACATATTCTCGCGCAGCACCCGGAAGGTCGTCCGCGCGATAATCTTCTATGCAATCAACCGCTGCTTGCTTACTTCGTGAGTGGTGCAGGTTTTGAGTGTGGTGGGGCACCTTTGGCAGCCAATGAACGCTCAAAGCTACTTAGTGTATTTCTTATTATTGAGGTCGTATTGGTGGGTGTTCCTCCTTGCACAACCTTTACACCAGCTCAAACAAACAAGTTGCAAACCACGCCCAACGAACTCTACTCCATGGGACTGGAACTTACCGTGGGAAAGCGTCAGTACCTCATACATTCTGCCAAACTCTTTCATTCACCCCTCTGCAGTTTACTTAGCGAGCATCCTGGCTACGTTCAACTCAAGACCGGTGGAAAACACCTTGCCACGCATTCGATCCTCTAACAGGGCAACAGTTCATGCCGTGGACTATAGTTCCAGGTGCTGCCCCTGTGCTACTGGCCGATATACCAAATGGGACTGACCTCTATGTGTGCAGACGATCAGGCGCAGCTGAGCCAAACATATTCCACCCAAACACGTTGGCTGAAGATAGCCATGCATACGATTTGAAAGAGGGCCCATTCCCTTCAAGTTTCTCCAACTCGGCCTCGAAACTTGCCAGTTCCTAGGTTGCATGGATTCAACCTCTTAGAAAGTGAATTTATTACTCCGATCGGTTAGACCATATCGCATATGCGCATCGATGCTACGAGAAGCGGTTGATGAGCAGTTAATCTTACCTGCCTAGCGAATCAAGAATCGTCTTGTTTGGGCAGACTGTACTCAGGCTCAACCTCCCCAAATAGCGCTCAGGCGAGCGTCAAGCATCGTCAAACGGCCAAACTGTTAGCCTTCCCAAACATCTATCACTCTGCCTTCATGACGGGTGAGAGTAGAATACAGCGCATTATCTACCTCCTACATTAGTATATATTCGAAGCTCAGAGATGTCGCGTTTTTCCAAAGCGCCTTCCACCCTCCGCTCCTGCCACTTTCTTGGACAAACACTTGCTCAAATCAAACACGCCGCCACCACATTGGGGATGCGGTGGCGACTCTACCCTTTTCGCTGGTCAGGGCATCATATTTTGCATTTCCTCTCGAGTTCCCTCTGTTCTGAGCTGAGCCCATATGTATCTGGCAAAAGACCCTACCTCTTCGAGGTGGCGTCACCATCATGAAAAACCTGGATCCTTGGCATGGTTGTAGAATTATTGCATAGCATACAATGCCTATAGCATTATTGTATAAGGTTTGTATGTAGACGTAATTATTGTACAAGGCTTGTATGGTTCGCAATTATTGTATAGAGATTGCAAAGGGGGAAAATTATTGTAGCTAGATTGCAGAGGCGCGAAATTCTTTTATACATATTGAAAGGGGGTGGAATTACTCCACAAGGCTTGTATTGCAACTTGTAGACTGTCCTCCGTGGGCAACAAGACATCGAATTCGTTCAAGTCAGTTCAAGCTCCGCTCAAAAACCACCTGATCTTAGTTGGCGCCCGCCTCACCGTGCTTTTCTTCCGACCACCACCTTCCTCCACCGTCTCATCGACCATTCGTCGTCCTTCCCATCGCCACTATAGTCCCGACGGCTCTTAAATGTCCTACCGACTACTCACGCAAGCGAACGTCTGTTAAAGTCTGCATCGGTTCTGTTGAACGCTGTCTGAGAAGGGGGATCTTTTTAGCGTTGGAGGATACCGCCGTGAGTGCAACGTTCCGATCTGGTCTTGGTTTGCCCTCTAATGCGGTATGGTCGATGGCGGTGTTGTTTAGGGGGCGGGGACATGGTCCTGGACGCCGCTATGGGTCGTCTGACCACCGCGACGCACCAAAACAACTAGGTGCTGTCCATATGTTGATTTTGGTCTAGGCGGGGAGCTGGGAAGCACTGAACCATTGACTAACAGGCAATAGACAACGGTCGAATCAAGAATGCGACGGGATCCGAGCTCATTGGTGGCTCATGCGGAGGTAAGCACTTTGGCAATGTCATTCTTATACGGCGAATGACTAAACAATACATTCCTCAGGCTTCACGCGCTATCGTGGTATTCGACGAGGGGCTTTGGGCGGGCTCCTTCAATGTCGACGGGCATTGTAGTTATCGGTTAGAGCACTATTGAGATTGTTATATATAATGTAGATGTTCTTGTACATACTAGTTCTGTCAATATAAACGATTTCTTAAATGGTCAAACCAAGGGTCGGGATTAGGGCATTGAATGAATAGCAGGTATACACACTAATCTGATAGAATTATTTCACCACCTTGCAAGCCGGTGCAATTATTTTACCAGCCTTGTATGCTCGTTGTAAGGTACGAAAGCTTGCAAGGTCGCGTTTCTTGCAGCGATTTGATTCCTTGCATAGTGACGAAATTATTTTATGCCTTGTAGCGGCTTTTATAGGCTTGCGTGGCCTTTTACGGGGTTTCCAGGATCCCAGGTTTTTCATGATGACAGTTTAGAATTTCTACATGGCCAACTGAGGCCAGGTTTTCTCTTCAGCGAACCATGAAGAGGTCGAGAGAAAAGAGTGGTTGGGTGAGAAGGAAAGGGGGCCTTAGAGCGGCAGCAGATGGTGAGATCGTTCAACATCAGCCGTGGTCGAGTCGCGCTGAGCGCCTAAAAGCTACAGAGACGATCACCAGGTTCAAGCTCCGCCTGAGGGCTCATGGTACACACGCGCACCTTCTGCTGACTCGTTCCTTGTCTCCTACCGCTTTAGTTCAGGTGGAGATCTGGCATAAATCGGATGAGCCTTCTGATTGATGGGTGGGCGCTTGAGCTCTTGGTAGATGTTTTGTCTGTGTCATGCTGCTTACGCGTCCTTCTAGGAGCTCGATCAATCCGAGTTCACCATAGCCGTGCTAGCGGCTTGCTTCACCAAGTTGAGTGAGGTGGAAAATCGAAGATCCCTACCATACACCGCCAATACCAGCATTTCCTTCTCACGGAATCTCTCTCGAAGCCTCCCCCGCGACTTTATCATAGCCTTCCATGATATGCGCTTGATGGGAGCAGCGCCGCGAAGCACCTTTCTATACTCTTGTGCGGGATCTAACTCTGATGCCCTCTTGCCGTACACCCGGATTATTTGGTTTAAATACCCTCATAGAGCCAGGATGAAGGCTCGGTCATCAAGTCTACTTCAGCTCTTACCAATTCTTTTCCTCGGCAATGCCTATCCAAGGCCCTATCAAGCTTGACGACACATATGGTGCGACCTCAATGATTTTTGACTCGAGCTCTTTGCATACGTCTTCTTCAGGCGCGGCCCTGATTGGTGTCTTTATTAATACTGCGTATGTTCGAAGGCTTGTGTGGGTTGTCTGAGAAAGCTCATTTCTATGATCTCCCCAGACTGTGGGGTGTGACGACAAGCCAGGTCAGTTGCTTATTTCAGTCTCGCGGACCTCTATGAGCTACCACCTCGACAGACGTACACATATTACTCAAACTACCCTAAGGATAATCTTCACAATACGCTCATTGTAAGGGGTTAAAAAATCTAGTCGAGAGCGCCACTCATGAAATGCCCACGACAACTTGCTGATAGGTTGGAGGGCTATGGTGAGCGGCTTTTCCAGCCAAGATGCAAACCTCCATTGACCGAGAATCCTAGGATTCTTGACACTGTTCAAACATGCTTCGGTACGAGAACGACTTGGTGGACGTGGCTACTACTGACCAGCTTCTAGCAAGCATGGCCATGTACTACTACCTAATTTCGAATTACGGGAACCCACTTGCTCTTGGGAGAGCACACTGGTATGCTCCAACACTTACAGCCATGCCTTGAGAAAGCTAACCGTATACGGTGTATGGCAGGTCACTTATCGTGAGTCTTTTCAAAGTAACATTGTCATGCCTATTAACTAACCATGCATACACGGTACATAGATTTGCGTCCTTTTGAACGTCTGATCACTCTATCTACCGCTGGAAAATACTTCTGACTCTTCTTTACAGAGGATGATTGGTTTCATCGCACAGATCTATTTTGCTTATATTGCATTTAAGCGTATGTAGCGGTCGCGTTCCTGTGCCTTACACCTTCTCTGACTCCTTTCATTCTCATTTCAGTCTGTGTGCGATGCTTCCGGTGGTGGGTGGGATCTACAATTGTACCTGAGCTCAACGCTTGTTGTTTGACGCCCAAAAACTGATCCCGCTTTCACCTTTAAGGGCATCTTAGTCGTCACAAATTTCGGGTTTGGAATTGGTGCGTTGATCACTTCTCAACTCCACATTTTCCATTCATCCCAACGTTCTCCAAAGCATTTGTCGTTTTAAAGTCAGTTACAGATGCTACTGGATCATGGAGGTGTGCTGAAATTCTAAAGCTTCGTTTGGGGTGGCGATTATGGCCGAGCAAGGGATATGAATGTAAGATTTACTCCCAACACTATCTTGAAGTCTAATTCCTAAGCTACCTAAATTCACTAACATTCGTTTCCTTCTGCAGAAATATGGCTCCGCCCCCGCCGTAATATTGGCAGTCATTGCAGAATTCCTGATCGTAGTGTGTTTGTGTATCTTCCTCAAAGAGAAAGAGACGGGGTTTACAGGGTATGTTCTGACCAGGCTTTCCCCTGCTTAGGTTGCTAACCTGTTCTCGTGCAGCACCCGGAAGATTGTCCGTGCGATAATCTTCTATGCAATCAACCGCTGCTTGCTTACTTCGTAAGTCGTTCAGTTTTCGAGTCTAGTGGGCTCCTTTAGCAGCCAATGAGTGCTCAGAATTACCTAGCGTATTTCTTACCGTGGAAGTCATATTGGTGAGTGTTTTTGCTTCCGCAACCCTTACGCCAGCTCAAAGGAACAAGCTGGAAACCACGCCAAACAAACTCTACTCTATGGCACTAGAACTCACCGTGGGGAAACGTGAGTACCTCATAAATTCTGCCAATCCCTTGTAGCAACCTCTTTTCAGTTTACTTAGCGAGCATCCTGGCTACACTCAACTCAAGACCAGTGGAATCAACCGCGCCACGCATTCGATCCTCCAACAGAGCAACAGTTCATGCCGTGGACTACAGTTCCAGGTGCGGCCTCCGCAGAGCTAATTGATCCAGTGGCTAGGGCTCACGTCCTTCTTTACAGACGATCAGGGGCAGCTGAGCCGAATGTATTCCACCCAAACACGTTGACCGAAGACAACCATGCATACGATTTGAAAGAGGGTCCCTTCCCCTCAACTTTCTCAAATTCGGCCTCGAAGCTCGCCAGTTCCTAGGTTGCATAGATTTGACCTTTTATTGGGCCGAGTGTACTCAGGCTCAGGACCACCTTCCTCGTCGATGTCCCAGGTTATCTTCCGACAAACGGCATATAGGAACACCCCAGTGCCCTATTGTAGCCTCCCGGTGGGCCTCTACAGGGGAGATCAATTGAGTCGCAGCTCTGAATATATGGTGTGGCATAGTATATGCTTACCGGGACAATGCCTTTCTCCTCTGTCTTCGAATAGTTCTTGCGGTAGATTGTACTCCATCCCTCCACTTATAAGTGATACAGGAATGGCAGGCTCGCCTACGAGTTGACAACCCACACTCAACCACCGTGACTGCTCACATGACCGAGCGTAGTTTGCTCCCCTGGAACCCATCATTGGTGCTTCATACCGTTCGAGATCAGTCATGTTACAGCCGTCTGCCAGGAGAATGATTGATTTATTTCCTCCTTGCTTTGCGTTCGTGCTATAGCTTTCGGGTTCATTACATACATTCGTTTTAACCGTCGTAGATCCTCCTCTTGCTGTCTATCTCCACGTAAAACTTCACGCTCATAGAGCCTTGGACTCACCGACGCCAGGATTCTCCGTTGTCTTCGCTGTGCTGGTTCCGGCTGGGCGTGCATCCGGCGAGCCTGCAGTGACGAGTTTCGCTGCATCAGCATCACCGCCGGTAGGAGCAGCTGCAGGTTTATCACTCCCCGGAGTCGATGCAGGTGCAGTCGAAGGCAACGTCGTAGGCCCAGGCGCAGGGGCCGCTGCACCAGGGAGAGGAGCAGCACCCGCCGCAGGAGGCGAGCTAACCAACGCACTCAAACTACTCCCCCAACTCGAGAACGAATTCGAAAGGCTCTTCGTAATCGGTGGTCTTGTCGCCTCCGCTTGAGCTGCTGCCTCGGCGTCGTTCGCCCAAGCAGTGTTTGGGTCGTGCTTTGGCCCTCCCGCTCCTGATCCCAGAGCAGAGGTCGACTGGGACATGCTTGTCGCTGGAGGTCCTGTAGCCCCAGAATCTGCGCTCCCTCTTCTCCCGACATCGTCACTTGACTGTCGTGCAGCCATCGAGATCCTGGATGCCTTTTCGCTAAAGAACGACCCAATGTTCGCACCCCAGCCTGACAAGGGACTGGTCGCCCCGCTTGGATTGGGGCTTGTAGCTGCAGATGCAGTGGAGGATGTAGACGTTCGATTAGGATTGGGAGATGGGGAGGGGCCGTTAGGCGGTGACGCTGTAGAGGAAGATGCGGCAGGAGCGAGGGAGAAGGTCTTGGGTGTGAATGAGAATGGACGGAGGAAGTTGGCTTGCGTGGCGGTCTTTGGTCCTTCGTCGCCTAAAAGGGAACATACGTTCAGCTCAAGCATGAGAGAGCATTGTAGTCAGGAACTTACCACCCTCGGTATGAGCGCCACCCTCCTTGGCTGCAGGTTGACCAAGTGTTGGAACGGGCGCACCAGGCCCACTGCTTGCGCTCCTCTGTGCCCACCGTTCTCGGACACCTTCGACCGCTTTGAAGAGGTTCGTAGACCCAGTTGCAAGAGCACTTGCAACGGCTTCACGAGCCGGAGCGAGCTGCTGTTCCAGCTTCAAGTCTTGGATGCCTTCTTGGAGACGCAGACCGATGTCTGCTACCACCGATGGTTTCTCGTTGCATGGATGCCTACAACCCATTTTAGCCCTATGCCCCCAAGCGAGAGGATAAAGGACGACATACCGAGGCTCGACGATATCAAACAAAAGGGGGTCTGTCACTCTCTCCCACACCTCAAACGCTTTGGTCTTCTTGAATTCCGAGATCCAGAGCGGGTTAAAGTCTTCTGCAGCATTGTTCGCATCGCTCCCCACACCACCTGCAATCAACACCCCGCCGCCGTCGCCTTTCAGCACAAAGTCTCGGTACTTCACAGTCGACAGAGCGGCATGGAGGTACTCCTCAAACTACAAGAGATGTCGTCAGGTTAGGATGTGAAGGGGGGTAGGAATCCACGTACCTTCGCTCGAAGATAGTCATCACTTCCTTTAAACTTCATCCCGTGCGGTCTGCTCGGATCGTCCTCACCCCAACCTTCGTTCACATCCGTGATGATCTCGTCCATCCATTTACGGTCCGCAGCTGTCAGCCCCGCTGATCTTTCCAACTGAGGGTCGCGGAACTCAAAGACGCCGGTATCAGCCTGTGGTAGAGCTCTTGTCAGCTGCAGGTCGAGAAGGGAGGATGGAGGTGGCGTACCTGGACCAAGAGATCAATCTCCTTCTGCTGCGTCACGATCGAGTTGGTGCACCCGCAGAGCCAGCTGGGGGTATTGCGCAACATGTCAAGCTGTTGCAGTGGCAAGTAGGGTTGGAAAAGAGCATCCTGTTGAGTTCCATCTGTCAGCTGGAGATTGAGAGGATGAATGGACGTGTCACGTACCTGGCCGAAGACGTCCAAAGGAAGACCCATGAAAGCCATCATGCTCTTTCGATCAGAGGTCTTGAGCGAATTAGGACGTGTGAGTGCCTGAGCCCGGTTAGCAAGTGGTGGTGAACCACAGTCGTCGAGGTTTTGCAACAGGCCTAAGGGAGTATGAGTGACTATTCGTACATCCGTGAGTATAGGGTTGAAACACACCTGGTATCAAAGAGACAAGGGAATATTGGAAAGTGCATAATCTCTCCACAGGGTATCCGTAGAACATGATCTGGAAGGGGTCAGATGCGGACAGGGAGGCAACCGGATGGCATACCCGTTTCTGCATGATGAGGGCTTTGAGGAGAATCAGAGTCTTCTGGCGGAAGGTATGTACGAGTTCACGTCTGTACCCGTCAGGTGGGCGTAGATAGGGGAGGGATGGAACCTACAAGTTGGTTCCTACGTAGAGCACGCTTTCTGTGAGTTGCCCTTGGAGGGATAGCTCAAGTGTTGAAGCAAAGTCATCTAGAATGCTATAGTCACTGAAATCTCTGTTGGTGGCGTTAGGCAAATCTACAGGGAGAGGTATCGAGCAACGTACCTTTGGCTGAACAATGCAGTTGTGACGATCCTTAGCTTCTCGCGAATGGGGCCAAACACAGGCTTAGAGGCTAGTACGACAACAGCCTTCTGGACTGTTGACCGGGTGACGTCCGCTGGTTTGTTGATTAGTAAAGAGGCTGCAAGTTGTTGATTACATCTGGGGATGGATAAGCCTGAAGAGTGGATGGTATCCGAGAGGGCTCTTACGAGATGCCGAAGATGGTGGTCGGCTGAGGGCCGGGCTGCACGATGTGGAAATAAGAGTAGTCCTCTGCGCTCTGTCAAGATGGTTTAGGTGGAGAAAATGAGTGAAAATCATGTAGACGCACCATATGTGCACCGTCTGGCAGTGCGAGGAACGGCATGATCTTGGCCAACTCTTCGTCCTCAAAGATCTCGCCTGTTGACCATTCTACCCGAGGTCCAACCTGGAGATCTCTGTCAGACCAGGTGGAATATACAGCACTACAGACATACCAAATGGTTGAAATCCACTAATCCCACACCGAGGATAAGAGACCCGGTTGGAATAGCCATCAACAAAGACTCTGGACGTGTCTTCCTTGACGAATTCGAGGTGAAGGATTCAGCGATGGATGCCGTGTCATCTTGGTGCCGGGACATTCGCGTTGGAGGGTATGTCGGCAGTGGTATTGACTTTGAGCCACCTGGGTCACTCCCCACAGGAATATCTGGGTCGGATGAGAGGGTTAACCCGGGGACCGTCTTATTGCTCTCGCTTTGGCTGACGTTGACGTCCTCCATCCCAGCATACGGATCCGAGTCTCTCTTCGAGTATGCATAATCTCCCGAGCTCGTCGTTGAGAATGACTCCCTCGGATCCTCGCTCTTCCACGAGTTCCGTTTCGAGCCTGCAGGAGATGATAGAGAAATGGACTTTTGGGATGCTGTGTCCAGCGATTCGGTGTCAGAAACCTGGGATGGGGTCCGGTTATGCCTGGAATTGGGTGCTGCCTGCAGCAGCGGAGGAGGTGGCACTGTAGAGTCCATGAATAGAGAAAAAAAAGTTATGTGTTGGGATGGAGGAAGGAAACAAGGACGGAATCGAGCAGCACGCAGCAGTGATTGATCTCCGTGTCGATCATGATGGCTGGTGACAGGCTGCGGGTTCAATCCAGGCTAAAGGCACTATTTTATCCCTCGTCTTCTCTGGCCAAAAATTGGAGTACATTTGGAGAGGGTCGCATTAAGTGGACTAGTGAAAAACTATGTCGCTATACAGCTCTCTACCATATACTTTCAGACGCCGCTGTGCTCACAGGTAGCGATCCGAAATACTCTCTATCTCGCACCATCGCGGGATTAGACCAAGGCAGGTAGACAACAGAGATAGGCATTGATTGAGCATGAGATTAGAAACAAGGATGCAAGAGAATGACACCACTAGAGAGTTGTACCAGTATTTTTGGGTGAACCCCGCAAGGGGTTAGGCTCGAAACCGCTGGCCAGATCTGCAAAGGTGTCCGCATGAGCACAACGGGTGGGCGGGACACCTGCGGATCGCGAGGCCAGTCGGCGTCGAGAGAGCAGCGGACCCAGGTGAGAGCTCCTGGGGCCAAAAGGGAGTGGCGGGTGGGACAAAAGAATTTCGTGGGAGAGAGCCTTTGAATCCCTTTAACGGTGCTGAGGTCGTCGTGGTGAGAGCGAAAGAGGATTTTGCTCTCACCCGCTTACTAAGCACATAGACTAGATTCTGACGTCGGTTCATGAATTCTACCTCCTAAGAATACCATCTATCTCGCACCATCGCGGGATTAGACCAAGGCAGGTAGACAACAGAGATAGGCATTGATTGAGCATGAGATTAGAAACAAGGATGCAAGAGAATGACACCACTAGAGAGTGGTACCAGTATTTTTGGGTGAACCCCGCAAGGGGTTAGGCTCGAAACCGCTGGCCAGATCTGCAAAGGTGTCCGCATGAGCACAACACCCGAATAGGTGGGCAGGAGCCTAGCGACGCGTGTAACGAAGAAGGACACCCCCAAGCAGACAGAAGATGGGCGACTTACCCATTGGTTCAGCGAACATGGCGGGGCATGGCAATGCGTACAAACGGCTCGAGGATAGGTGTGCTCTGGAGATATGGGGCAAGGATGTGTGCATGTTGTCTCAGGTAGAGGGCAAAAGCATCTCCTTCCCAGCGACCCATGGACTTGACCACATCGAAAGGGATCCCCCGCAACAGGTAAACCAGTACACCCCCAATTCGAAGTCCATGATTCTGGAGGGGTTCCAACCCAGCATCGGTAAAAGCCTTCTTGACCCGGCGAGAGAACACACTCTCTGACAATGCTTGTGAAGCACCATGCTTATCGCGATAGGCAAAGAGATGACCACCAGGAGGTGGAGTGTTGACCAGAAGATGGTTCCGATAGGCATGGTCGGGATCTGAAAAGCCGTCCTGGCGTGACCAGGATAAGACTTCCCCACGCATCTGAGCGCATTTGGTGACAGGCACCTTGAACTCAGTCACAGGGAGACCCAGGGGGCCAACCAATCCTGATGTGACATTGGCAGGGGTGACCCAGTTAGATGGCTGTTGCTTGAATGCCTTGATGCTAGGAACCGTGAATTCCCCTGTTCGTCCGATGGCCCAGAAGGTGGTGGTTAGGCACGAGTAAACTGAAGCATCAAGAGGTTGGGAGAGGTCGAAATGAGGGTACAATGCCTCTATGATTGCTGGTGTATACGGTGGACGTGGGGGAAGACGGGACTCTGCAGGAGCGAGGCGCTCAGCCGCTTTGAGGACAGCCTTCATGCGATCATCATCAAGAGACCAAGCAAGGCCATGCAGGGTGTGCCACGCCTTCAGACCATAGAGGTGATTCTTGAGGAGAGAACCGGAATATAGACCAGCCAAGCTGGTGATGAAGTCAAGGAGTAGAGGTTCAGGCACAGGGCCTCGCAGATCCTCAGGTATGGGAGGGACCTGGAGGTCACAGAAGATGTGGAATGCTGCAAGGCCAGCTCCATAGGTTGCCCTTGTTGAAGCAGCCCAGGCATGCATAATGACGTCGCAGATGCGGTCGAAGGCAGAAGGACTGAGAGAAGAGTCTGTGTGGAGTGGCTTCCAAAGGCGTAGCCGATCCGATGCATCACAGGGGGGGCGCCGCTGGGTTGCTGACATGGCATGCAAATGACTAGGTGTTGATGGCATCTGCGATAAGGGCGAGCTGGCAGCCATCGATGTCATCGGATGTGTTCCAGGACGACGCAGCATTCTCGTGACAGGGCTTCGGACATGGCGTTGGATACCTGCCCTCTCGTTGGAGACGGATCTCGAGGGGTGACCAGGGCTCAGTGGAATCAATGAGGAATTGGCCAAGTTCTCTTGGAAGGGGAACAGGGGGGAGGAGAAAGGATCGAGAAGGGTAAACTCCTCGAGAGGGATCATCAGCGGGGTTGTCTGCACTTGGGACGTATGAGGTATGGATATGGTCTGTCCATCCTCGAGTCTCGAGTGTGAGGTGAATCCGGCGGAAGACAGAGTTGACAGCGGGATTGCGGCTTCTACCATTCCTCCAACCAAAGACAATTCCCTCGTTGTCACCAAAGAGCATGATGTGAGTAGGTGAGTCGAATCGAGTGATGGCAGCAAGGACAAGGAGCTCGAATCCAACCGCCTCTGCCCAACCAATGTCTCGCTGGCCACCGAGAGTCCTCCAACCTGGGATGAGTCGCCAGGCTCTCCAGTGCTGACCAATGACGATAGCAACTCCAACTCCGGAGCTTGCATCTGAGAAAGCGGCAATGTTGAGGGTTGGGGTCGCTGGAGGGATTGACCGAGAGAGGGGAGTTCTTGAGAGTCTCTCCTGCCACCATGTGATGTCGGCAGCAAGTCCGTTAGGGGGTCGTCGAAGAACATGTGGACTCTGACTGGCAGTTGCAAGCATGGTCTCCAGCTTTGTGAGGTACGCACGTCCGGCTGGGACCACCAAGCTGGCATGAAGGAGTTTCCCATAAAGTTGCTCGACTTGCTGGAGATGATGCGTGGAACGTGCCTGCCATTCCTCGATGGCAAGAAGGTACTTCTGCCTCTTAGCCTCGAGAAGCGAGACCGAGCAGGCTGCGAGGTCCCATACAAGGCCAATATATGGGGCGGTAGTTGCAAAGGGGTAGTCCTTGGAGGGTTCCCAAGGGAAGCCGAGTGGGATAGTGTGACGGTCAATGTCGGTGATGTTGTATGCAAAGAGCTGATCATGTGGGGAGCGAGGTGAGGAGTTGGAGAGGTCTTGCAGAGGGAAATGGCAGTCTTCATGCATTTCGAATCTGGTGCCGTCTGAGAGTTCATTGCCTCCGAACCAGATGCATCCACCAACATGGTGGCGGCCGCTGTCCTGAATCCATCCAGACCACTTGTGGCGTCTTTGATTGAAAGCGACAAGATGAGCAGTCCGAACACGAATGAAGAAGTGGTCATCGACCCACTTCCCCAAGGGGCCAATACCCTGCGACCGTAGAATATCACAGCCGGCATCGTCGAGACGTCCATGAACCCCGCCCGAAGATGCTGTTCCAAAAGCAGCATTGGTATCAACGTACACCGTGTCAGACTCATCAGTGCGGACAACAGCTGCTGGCCACTCCGATGGATGGAGGGGAATGGTTCGAAATGCCTCCGAGACGTCCCTAACTGCCATCTCAGAGCCGGGGGGGAGTTGAGGGATGAGGAAGAAAAGGTTTGAAAAAGTGGCCCATGTGCAAGGATAGTGAGAAGAGTCGATGAAAGAGTTGACAGAGGGCTGGTTGAAGGGAGGGCGAGGTGCGTAAGGGAAGGAAAAGTTTTGGAGGAGGCGGAAGCGTCCGGGCTTCCCCGATTTTGGGATGAGCGAGAGTGGTGATGTCTGAAAGGGGCCAAGAATTTTGGATAGGATGTTGATGGTGAAAGGGCCAATGTACCGGCCAGAGGCGACTTCAAGATCAACAATGTTGTCCAGATGTTGTCGATGTTCGGTGGTAGACGGTTGATTAGGTGGGGTTTGGAGATGACGGATGTTGGGGAAACCAAGGGAGAAACCATGCCGGATACCATTGACAACATCCTGATATTCGCGAAGGAGGCCTGCTTTTCGAAGGTAAGCTTCCCATGCAGCTGCACGATAGGGTGTCTTAGGCTCGCGTCTCCTCCGCTCGAGGGCAGCTGTAAGCACCATGAGTTGGTGAGGCACAGCCCGAACAGAAATGTCGGGTGTCGTGTTTCTTGCTGGTGCACATACCTCTCTGCCAGTCGAAGCAGAGGGGTTCGCCCCCAGTGAGGAGATAGACCTTGCCTTCCGAGGTCCTCCGAGAGGCAGTTGGATATCGTCCGTCCCATGTGGTGGTTGCCTTGCATTCGCGAACGTTGTGCGTGTGACAGCCAAGGCAGATGACGCAGGCGGGGTGGCCAGTCCTGCCTGCGCGTTGAAAAACCTCGGGGCTGTTTCGACGGGGAGGTGAAAGAGAGCGATCGCGTCTGCGGGATGTGCTGTAACCGGTGTTTCTTGGCTTGCCAGGAAGACGCGACGCATGATTCTCCGTTGGGATGCGTTCACGGCGCAACCGCTGTAAAGTCGTACCGCAGCAGCAGCAAAATCCGCAACCGCAACCGCAATCAGGAAAACGTAACCGCAACCGCAATCAGGAAAACGCAACCGCAAAATCCGCATGAAACGAGAGGGAAAGAAAGGGGGACATGGTTAGCATTCAATATGAAGACCGTGAAGCAATCGAAAGGTACTGACCTCGAGATCATAAGCCCTATCCTTTCTATCACGGTCCTCGCGGTAAACCCTATCCACGCACTTCGTGATCAAGGGTTCGCTGAGGATGGACAAGTCGAAGGCCCCCTTCCCAGCTAGAAGATTGTTGTGCCACATCAAGCGGCGCTCATCTTGGTAGAGGAGCAGGGCCTGAAGGTTCCTTTTGTCTGTCGAGAGGCGGAGCTCGTGACGCTCGAGGTTTCCCCAGAATCCAGCAAACATATGGACACGGTCTTCAGGCCATCCAGCGTCCTTCAGCGCTTTCAGCATGCGCATTGTAGCAGTCCGAAAGTCGTCCCATTCCAGGTCTTTGTCGTCGACCACCGAGTGAGAAGTTTTGATAGATGTGGTGGGTGCAAGGACGAAGGAGCTGTCTGCGGCCTTGACCATCTCGACGGTGTCCTCGTTGAAGATGTCGGGGTTACGGCGAGCTTCTAAGACCGCCGAATTGGTGAAATGCCAAAGGTGCACGTAATTGCCCTTCCTGAGGCTCTTCATGACGGCAGGGGAGACGATATTGGGTTCGATGTCGGGGCCCGCAACGCCAACCATAACAGGGATGTACTTCTCCCGATTCTTCTTCTTATCCTCCTTCATAATCTCCTCCTTGTCTACAGCCTCCGCGACGCGACGAGCCTCTTCAGCGTCGAGGGCGGCTTGACGCCTCTCAGCTTGGTCGGCATGATCTGCGGCGATCTGCTGTTGCCAGGTGACCTTGTCCTTCTCGTTCTGGCGGGTCCATACCGCTTTGAGAGCATCGGCAGCACGATCCTCGGGGATTCCGGCGGCGATGAGAGCTTCTCGAGCTCCAAGCTGATCTTCTCCGGTGAAGTCGGGGCACTGAAGCGTATTTGGGTCTACGTGCAAGCGAGTCATGACCAAATCTCGTTCTGACAGGAATATGGTTCTAAAACAAAAGAATTTCGTGGGAGAGAGCCTTTGAATCCCTTTACAGTGCGTTGCATAAGTGTTTGCGCGACGAAGTTTTTTGCGAACGCCTTTGATGGCCAGATGTGACACGCTAATAATAGACCGTCACACCCAAAAGATCGAGATTGCGTTGTTACCTCACATCGATACTGACCCATGTCGAATTTGTCAAACGCCACCTCTCGACCAACCTTCTTTGAACAATACACAACCGTCGCTGTCATGGGCGTCTAGCTATCATGAGATTCCCCCAACGACGAGAAGACTAGCGCCCGTCAATAACCTCCTCCCACATCACCAAGCTTGTCACTTGTCCCGCCATCTGCTTTACCTGTGCCTTGAGGTTGGATGTTGTCTCCATTCTTGTGGAAGCCCATAGCCCTGCTTCTGGCAGTAAACCGTAAATCACTCTTGCCGTCCATTTCAACAGCTTGGTGTGGGCACCAAACACTTCGGCTAGCGCCCGGCTTCCCTTGACTTTTCCTATTTTGTCTATGCGCTCGTCGTTTCATGCTCTTCGCGCTCTCCAGGATCTACGACCCTACCTAGCAAATGAATGGCTGATTTATGCCAAATTTCTCATCTACAATCACTACATTGGGTTCCCCGGTTGTCTCTAGATTGCCGATGAAAGGATAAAAGCTTGATAGTGCCTAGCACCATCCAGCAACATTGGCCAGCCTTTCAATGTCTGAAACCTTGGACGAGTTTGCTTCGTATGCCCAGACCAGCTCTCAGAACAATCCGACGAATCCATTCATCTTTGGAGAGGGTTCTGTGCCGCCCAAACCTTCTATTGGGTGGCTTCTGAACCCTGCTCATATGGGTATGTTGTTACTTATCTTTACGCGTGTTGCGCTGTTCAACTCTGATTTACAGATGGCACCTACGATCCACCCCTTCTTTTCTTTGGCAGAGACCACATCCGCAGCGTAGCCGCATATTGGGGCCCTCGCCTTCTCGGACAGGGCTATGATGTTGACCGGGTGATGCGGGAGTCCTCCGCGCCTATCAATCCATCACAGCCTCGACCGCGCGTCCCGTCAGGCAATCGATCCGATTTCGATGACTCTCCCGCTTCAGCCACCCCTCCTCCGTACGATGAGCCAAGTACCGTCATGGCTGCCTCGCATGAGATCAGTGAGTTTATTTGTTCCCCAAATCGATCCCAAGAACTGACGCAGCCAGACGACGTTCCAGATAGCATTTACAGCATCCATGTCGTCTTGTTCCATGCTACCAAGATCAACCCCAACACAGGCAAGCCCGAGAAGAAGAAGTCCACCTCCAAGGTTGCCAATCACAGTATCGTTGACACTGACCGTGCCGACATGGTCAACGCTCTCCTGTTTGCTCACGACTTGCATAAGGAATTCCAGGCAGGTGAACGAGTAGGGCCGAAACTCAAAATATGGTGGACCGGAGTGTGCGTCTATTTGATTCTTGTCTATTTTTATTTACTCATTCCTTTCTCAGCTCGAAATCTCTTGCAAGCACCGTCAATACAGATGCAGATTGGAAGGAGGTGCGATCCTCATTGCAGAGGAAGACTGAGAAGGCACGAAATATGCCCAATGTCTATGTTGAGATCCAGTGCGACGACCTGAAGGGTTTCCGAGTCTCCCCAAGTGTATGTCTTTCTCTGGATATGAATGTTCTCATGAGCTCATGATTACGGTAGACGGCTGAGATTACCGGACTTGGTCCTTTGCCATCGGAGATTGGCGATGATCCTTTCGCAGAAGTGGTCACCGAGCAGGTAAGCCCGAACATATGGTTGGGTGTCATGATACTTACCCCTTTGTTCAGTCCACAGTATTCACAGCCAAGGCGCGACTTCATGGAGACATTATCCTTGAATTGAAGAAGCTCTGGCCGTGCTCATGTCATTTGGGTGAGAATGGTGGCCAGGGTTACTGCTACATCTCTGGTAACCCCGATCGGGAGCACGTCAAGCTCACCAACTACCGTCTTCGTGTTTGGGCTGCTGCGTGTGTGAGTACTATTGATACCTATCTTCGTGCATTGATTTGACTCATTCTTACCCTTTCAGGCCAATCTCGAGGCTACCAAGCATGAACCGCCTGCGACACTCGCATTCGATGGGCCTGATAATGGTTTGCCTGCAATTCGGCCTCGTGGGAAGAAAGGTCCCGGTCCTTCTACTCTTACTCCCACTCCCTCAACGTCGTCCTCGGCTGATACATTGGTTGGGCTTGTACTTGGCAAGCTGCTTTCTGATCGCCAGAGCTCCCCTCGCTATCACCCATACCAAACTCCTGCTCGTCGCCCAGTCCCTGTTTCTCCACCTCGGCAGCTTATGTCACCTGCTGCCCCTGAAGGAATGGAGCTTGAGAATTGCCTCGCTTCTTTCCTTCATCATGAGGGCATTGACTTTACGTCACACGCATCCACACTCTTGGCGCTTGATTTGACGCCTGACATTCTCTCCTCTGCCGACACACCGCTCTTGATTGATCTTCTCAACACCACCATTGGAAAGGTTTTGAAGTTGAAGAAATTCGCTGATTCCTGGAATAAGCGGAACTCTCGCAAGGGAGCGCCAGGCCTTCTCTCTCCCTTGTATGACGCTTGATCTCGCCGCGTTCCCCTCTGCATATTTGACTGACGACAATCATTTCGTTCTCTGCATATACTCTTGCATTGCCCCCGGGCCCTGCCCTCTATTTTTGGTTCTGGTATCGATCATCATTGCCCTACACAAATTCGTAATCATTTCTCCCTCGTCCCATGTACAAACTGTATTTACCCAGTACTCTTGCTCCGTGATTTGTAAACCTATATATCGTAAAACGAATATCCACAGTTTTGGATCCAACCAGCTGCCATATCAGCAGTGATGGACCTTTGAGCCTGGTAAATCAACCAAGGCCGGATTGCAAGGTTGACAGCATGAGCTTCGTGACGACGGAGCCAGGCCTTGATGCTATGGAAGCACTGCTCGATAGGGTTGAAATCGGGTGAGTATGGAGGTAAGTAAATGAGCTTGGCGCCTATAATGATGTTGACAACAGCCTCATCGTCATGAATGTCCAAACTTACCACACTCCCACTCAATAATCCGGCGGATCTCGGCATCATGATGGATTGAGCAGTTATCGAGGACGACAACACTTTGAGGACCAGGGAATGGGTTCAAGAGGGGTGCCTGGAGCAGCAGAAGGAGTTGAGATACTATGAGATGTGACGATGCATAAAGAAAACTCACCAGTTCATCACGCACAAATGAAATGAATATTTCTTTGTTGACAGCGCCTTCAACAAGATCCATGGTGAGGATTCCGTTTGAGGTCAGCGCAGGTAAGATGGAGATCCGCTTGCCCCGAATATGGGTGTCGCGCGAAACACAGGCACGGCCAAATTCAGACCATCCTTTGTGTCGGATGTTGGTGAGGTGATCGACACTCGATTCGTCGATCCAAATATAGTAGTCGGCTGGGTAGTAACCACACTCCCCTTGCCAGGTTGCCCTCAGCAGTTCATTTCGTTCCAATGCAGCATGGGAAACTGTCTTGTGGGTGAATGCCATGCGTGAAAGAGTGCGTGAAAGGGTCGGAACAGAAACTTCAACGTGACGATATCGGTACAAATAGTCCTGCATCTCGTCCAAGAATATCTTTGGGCGGAGGTCAATAAGACCTTTGATGTAAGAGATGTCGCCCATAGAAAGGATTCGGGGCCGACCAATCTGACGTTTGAGTGACGGTTTTGTGAGGGTATTGAAATCGCGGTGGTACGACAGGACATATTGCACTGTACGAAGGCTGCATCTTGCAAATTGAGCAATTTCCGGCGGAGAGAGATGGAGGTCCTCGTGCCAGTATACCATGCGAGAGCGAAGTTCACTAGAGATGCGGGGGCCTGGCATAGTGCTTGTGAAGGATGGTCAAGTCAACTACATAGGACGACCACAACATAATATACACATTCGGGCACAATAATTTCAGCTACATTTCAATATCAAAGTAAAGGACTCTATCCGATTTATCCTCTGAATTTCGTTCAATCTGCAAAGCTGCGTAAACGCCTCGGCGTCTTTGCGTTGAAATTGTATCCGAAGCGTGACAGTCTATAAATATCGGTCACACTGGCCCATCAAAGTCGTTTGCAAAAAACTTCGTCACGCAAACACTTATGCAACGCACTGTAACGGTGCTGAGGTCGTCGTGGTGAGAGCGAAAGAGGATTTTGCTCTCACCCGCTTACTAAGCACATAGACTAGATTCTGACGTCGGTTCATGAATTCTACCTCCTAAGAATACCAGTGGGAGCAAGCCAAGTCAACCATTCATCCGGCGTTTTGGTCAACTTCTGCCATGAAACCTCTTGACCACAAAGAAATCTTTCATTTCAGTACTCTAGCGCAGGCCCAACACTGATGCTCCTCGTGAAATGTCTACGCCTTGTGTCTCTCCGGCATAGACTAACTCTCTGCAATGCAACCCAGCCAACAGTCCTCGACGTCCGAGTCGAAGATTTTCTGCCCTCGAGTTTCCAGACCTTTCAAGGAACAGAATGGCTTTCCATCAGCAACGTGGGCGCTAGACACTGCCAAATTTAAACCATTCCTGTGCGGCGAGTCATCTGGCTTCTCCCGGCGCTTCTTTTCTTCGAACCTGATGTCTTCAAACCATCGTAGCCCATCTCCGGGGCGAGGCAGAAAGTGGCTTGCTCCTCTCAAGGACAAATGGCATGCGTTGTCTAGATCTCGCGATCCTAGCCCGCAACCACTGCAGAGAGAGGACCCTGGCGGCGATGATCCCTCAGATACAAAACGGGGTACTGCATCTCCTCCACAGAAAACCAGTTGTGAGTAAAGCAACTCGAAACTTCGTAACTTCACTCACTGATCGAATCCTAGACGAGGAACCAGTTCAGAGCATCAACTATGGGACTGTCAACAACATTGCCACTGCTACGAATGTCATCACAGGACCCAACTATGGTGAGATTCACATGAGCCAATATAGCCCTGACATTGACCATCGATACACCTACAGGAACAATCGTTCAGCAGACAAGCAATGACTCTGTTGGTACGTTTGTGTAGGGGCAAACACCAACTCGATCGCTCACTACCATACTAGACTTCTCCCAACTCAACGACCTTCCCAGTCACCCCGACATCAGTGGTCTTCTCAGTGAATACTTCCCAGAGAGCCGTGTCGCTGACGAAGAGCGCATACGTAGCTGGATCAACGACCAAGGGCGATCAGAGCTTGCTCTCTGCGTCCTCGGGAGAGCAGGAGCGGGAAAGTCCACATTCGCGAGACACCTCAGCGAGAGGCTTCAAGTCGACAACCAACTGGCCGCCGCCATCTTCTTTGGCTTTGCGCCGCCGCAATGGGGAGTCGAGTCTGTCGTCAAAGTGATAGCGCACCAGCTGGGAAGAGCCCATCCTGCAGCTGTTGGACCAATTTCGCAGGCAATCCGTCGGCATGGTGGACCCTCTGTTCCCCTCGACGTTCAGATCGAGAAATTCATCCTCAAGCCCATACGACATCTCCAGTACTCTCGCCCTCTCATCATCATGTTGGACGCTCTCGACCAGTGGGCTCTCCACCCAAGCCTCGCAAAGGCTTTAGCCTGCCTCTCGACCCACTCGACTCTTCTTCGGCTGGTGGTACTCGGGAGGCCAGGCTTGCAAGAGATATTTGATGGCGTCTCCTCAGAGATACACCATCTTTCGGATGTTCCCGAGGACGTCATGAAGGACTACTTCAACAATCGCTTCGACAAGGTCCACTGGAAGATCGGGAGCAAGCCTGATGTGGTGTCCATCGCCCAACTCGTCACCAAAGCCGGTGGCCTCTTTGTGTGGGCTGCAACAGTTTGCTCCCTTCTCGAAGACGAGGTATGCTGTCCCAATCCAGAAGAGACACTGGCCGCAATCCTGCATTCCCGACAGAATATCGGAGAAACCGACATCATGGCCACCCTCTATCACAGCGCCATCACATTACTCTTCCCCAAGCCTGAGCACCAAGAGAAGCTGAGGGCATACCTTGGGGCTGCACTTGTGCTTCAAGAACCCCTTCCCGTCGCCGCCTTCGCCTCTCTGACGTCCATGAACGTATCTCTGATCAAGAAGATTCATTCAGAGCTTGGCGCTCTGCGAGTAGGCCAGGTCTCCGCTGTGGCGTCTCAGCACATGATTTACCCAGCCACGTCAATGTTCCACCTATCCTTCCTGGAATACCTTCAAAGCTCACGAACCCCCACCCGGATCGCTTTCACCATCACCCCTTCCATCTACAACTTCCAGCTGGGTAAAGCGTCTCTGGAAGAGCTGCAGAGAGCGCTGGCGGCTCCACGACGAGACTATCTCTCGCCGTTGCGGGGGTATGCTGTCAAATATTGGCCGACTCATACAGCGCTTGGAACACCTTCCGTTACCACTACCTCTGACGCGGAATGGAAAGCGACACCACACTCTACTATTCTGCAGGACTTGACCCTTGCCCAAATGCAAGAGTGGGCGCAGGCGTTCCTCAAGCTCGTCCAACCAGACACTTCCCTCGACATTGCTTCCGACGTCGGCTCTACCAGCCACCTACTATTGGCCATATCCCGTGCCCTCAGTGGCGTCCAAGATGACAATAACCTCACGACGCATGCAATCCCCCTACTAGAGATGGCGGTCAAGCTACAGCATCAAGATGCCGAGTCATGGTATCGTCTGGGCTCAGCATACTCCAACAATGGGCGAAGTACCGGCCTAAAGGTCTCCATCGAAAGGGCGGTGGAATGCTGTCGGTCCGCGCATGAACTTCGATGCGACAGTGAATCAGGACCGGACCAAGCAATGCTTCTGTACGCGCTGGCGTCGACACTCGCCGACCGTTACGACTGGATAGGGGCTAGCGAAGACCAGGATGAGGCTATTCAACTGCACCGCCAGGCGCTTTTGCTTAGGCCTGTGGGTCATCCAGACCGGCCGTTGTCCCTGAATAACCTGGGGAACTCCCTCTATGGCCGTTACAAGGTCAAGGGCTCCATCGAAGATCTAGAGGATGCCATTCACTTGCATCGAGAAGCTTTGTATCTCCGACCCCCAGGCCATCACGACAGGCCCCTTTCAATCAACAACCTTGCTCTCTGCCTTTCCACGCGATACCAACAGACAGGATCCTTTAGCGACGTGGATGAGTCAATTGCCCTTCAGCAGGAGGTACTTTCTCTTACCTCGCCACCCCCACAACGCTCAATTTTCTTAAACAATTTGGCAAATTCCCTCAAGGATCGATTTGATCAGAAAGGGGATGCAGCCAACTTTGACGAGTCCATCCGCTTGAATCAAGAGGCTTTATCCCTTCGACCAAAAGGCCACCCTGATCGCGCTTGGTCACTAAACAACGTGGGCCTCTCTTTATGGTTTCGGTTTGAGCGTCGAGGCTCAGCAGTTGACCTGGAGCAGTCGATTACGATGTACCAGGAGGCACTATCCCTCTGGCTCCCCGGTCATCCACAGCGAGGGATGGTCCTGCAGAATTTGGCAATGGCCATTCAGTCTCGCTACAAGATCTCAGAATCCATAGCCGACATCGAAGATCCCATCCAACTCCTTCAAGAAGTATTAGGCCTTCAGCCCATAGGCCACTCAGATCGACCATTAACCCTCCACAATTTGGGTCTCGCCTTCATGACACGCTTCCATCATGAAGGGAATGCTGAAGACCTAGAAGAAGCCATTGCTATGTATCAAGAAGTCCTATCCTGTTGGCCACCTGGTCACCCTGACCGCCCTCAAACGCTCAACAACCTGGGCATGGCCCTTTGCGCCCGGTACAGTCTGTCGGACTCCATCCAAGACTTAGAAGAGGCGCTCGCAAGCCATCGCGAGGCGCTCTCGTTTCATCCATCGGGTCACCAGGAGCGCCCCCTACTAGTAAGCCTGCAGTATCTGGGTGACGCCCTGTTTGCTCGGTTCGAAAAATTGGGCGAGAAAGATGCCTTGGAAGATTCGATCAAACTCCGCCGAGAGAGCCTAGAGGTTAGCCCCGAAGCTCATCACTGGGTCAACCTGGCGGCCAATACAAATGCGCCTGCATGGGAACTCCTTTCACGATACGAACTCACAGGATCGTCCAACGACCTCGAAGAATCGATTGCACTTGCTCGACGATCGTTGGAGCTGATCCCCCCGAATGACAAGTCCAACCGTGTTAACTCGCTAGATACACTCGCCATGGCCCTTCGACATAAGCAAGACCATCTCGACGAAGCTCTTCGTCTGTCTCGTGAGGTCCTTACCTTGAAGCCACTCGACTGGGAACTCCTGTAAAATCTGGGCATTGTTCTCTTCGCTTCTTATCAGCATACCCAAGATCTTGCAGAGCACCAAGAAGCCATCTCCATTTGTCAAAAAGCTCTCGCTCTATGCCCGCTGCACAAGCGTTCGAAGCTGGATGCTTTGGATGCTGAGTTGGCACAGGTTTAATATACGAACTGACCGCAAGATGCTTGTCTACCGATACTTCAGTCTCAGTATACAATCCGTCTGAATTATCTCTACTCCCGATTTCATGCCTTGCCCTATTCAATGTTCTAAAGCATGTAAAAAAAGACCAGTAAGCGGAAGGGGGAGCCGAGTCTCAGGAATCCGAATCGTACTTGGTCAGAAGGTTGACCTTAGCAACGCATCCACACGTTGGCACCCACTGGAACACGCCGAAAAAGGCATGGGTGAGCATTCATCTGGTCAGCACTAACCTAGAAGCTGACTTGCTTGCAGTAGTCGTTCGTCACAAAATTTTACAGGAAGCTGTTGCTGTTAACTGCCGGGCTGTGTTGTACAGTACACTTTTTCATAATGCATAACGTCACAATGCATATATGTCATAATACATCGACCTTGGGCACCCCCCATCGATGTTCCCTGCCAAATCGGCTGATTTATGCATAAAATCTCATATCGAATAATGCATAGGGCCTGGCGCCTGTCCCAGAGGGCAATTATGCAGTACGACATTGGAATTTTTAGGGGGTAGCAGGCTTTTAGGCCATTTTCGGTAGCCCTGGAAGGCGATTTGGAAGGGTGCTCTTAACTTATTCGGGACAAGTGAAGAGTAATGGCATGCGGCTGATGTGCATTGGCCTTGATACCAGAAAGAACCTCTCCTAAATTGTTGCTGGAGCAGAAATTACCGTAAAGGGAATGAAAGTCCCACCGGCCAGTTGGGTTCGTTCTGCATACATCTCATGATGCATTGGGTGGAGGCATCCCCCGGCGTTATGCGTTATGAAAAAGTGTACTGTATCAATTATATTTTTGCTTACCAGGGAGCGATTATACAGCATACACGTGCCACCCTGTGCACCAAGAAATGGTGGTTACCTGCTTCTGTGGGTTAGCTTCCTTCATCCATCTCACTACCCATAATCCTACAGTCCCAACGTCAGACCCCGGACATTGGATCGATCGACCATCGAACATTGCTCAACAGGGCCCCTAAGTCAGCGCTGGGAAGCCATTGGCACCATTTGACAATCTCACCCTTTCAAGCCTTGCGACTTCAAGTGAGTACAAACGTTTCTCCCTCCAGGACGATTCTGAAAAGGGGGAGTAGTGGTTACTAAAAGGGCCCCAAGTGGCGAACCAGAATCACTGGTAGAGCTCTCTGCTTCTAGCTCGGGTCGACAGGACATAGATGACGGTGAGTTTCAGTTTGCGGCGAAGATACAGCTTTTGATTACGAACGTTCATGTCGATTAGTAGACCATGGATGTGTTCACCGCCAAGAGGATAGACCAGTATTCAATATCCAAAGGGTTGGCAACATCGTCTTGGGAGATAACAACGGCGGTAAGTGCAAGCAGGACTCGCAATGTCGCCAATAGCCGACTCACTTCTGCTTTCATTAGGTCAAATCATACAGACGATGACGATGGAGGAGTACAACATTCTCAGCAGTCTCCCCAGCCATCCAGACATCAGCAACCACCTCAGCGACTGCTTCCCCGAAAGCAGGGTTGACGACGAAGCACGTATTCTACAGTGGATCGACTCCGGCCATCCATCAGAGCTTGTCCTCTGCATATTAGGCAAAGTCGGGGTGGGAAAGTCGACATTAGCCAAGGGCCTCGCCATAAGGCTCGCGGCGGATAAGCACCTCGCTGCTAGCGTCTTTCTTGGCTTCGCTCGCCCCGACTGGACCGCCGAGGCAGTTATCAAAATGGCCGCTATGCAGCTGGGTAGCACCTACGCGATGCTCACTCGATCTATCAACAAAGCCATATGCCTCGATGTCAATCCTTTACTCTCTCTTGAGACGAGGATCCAAAGGCTGATTCTGGAACCCATCCGTTCTCTCCGTCTTCCCCACGCCCTTGTGATACTGCTGGATGCACTTGATCAATGGGTACCCCATGCCGCCTTTATCAAGGCCCTTGCCTCTCTCACCACAGACACAAATATAATCAAGTTTGTCGTCTTTGGCCGACCAGGCTTGGAAGATCGCTTCCAGAATGTCCCCGTGAAGAAATACGATCTTCCGAATGTCGTAGAAAGCGTCATGGCGAAATATTTCACGAAAAGGTTTAGAGATGTACGATGGGAGCACGGGCAACCTAGTGTTCATACCATCGATCAGCTGGTGAAAAGGGCCAGAGGCCTGTTCATCTGGAGTTCGACGCTATGCTCTCTTCTGCAAGACGAGCTCAGTTGTCCAAACCCCAACGAGGCCATCACATCCGTCTTGCAATCGCAGCAAAGGATAGACGACAACGACATCCTGGCGAAACTGTACCATGACACCATCCACGCGCATTTCTTGAAGCGTGACCACAAAGAAAAGCTCACGGTTTTCTTGCAAGCGGTGCTGGTCCTGCAAGAGCCTCTCCCCATCACTGCATTTGCTCCTTTGGTATCGATGGGGGAGCGTACCGTTGTTACGATCCTGAAATATATCCGCCCTCTGCAGACTGGGCAAATGAAGGATGACCAAGACATGATCTACCCAGCCTCATTTATGTTCCACCTATCCTTTTTGGAATACCTGCAGAACGCGGAGACTCCGTCCCATCTTGCGTTTCCAATCGATGCATTCACCTCTCACTCTCAGCTCGGTAAAGCTTGTCTGGAGGAACTCCATCGCCTCCCATCAGCTCCCGCATCCGCTGAGGTGTTCACTGAGGCGTCCACCTCCATCACTCCCCTGCAGAAATACGTGATGAGGTATTGGCCTACCCATACAGCCCACGGCACCCCAACCGTGAGCCCCACTTCAAATGTCGAATGGAAGGCTACTCCGCATTCTGCCATCTTGGAAGGCTTGCCGGCCTCGCAGTGGCATTACTGGTCGACGTGGTATCTTCAGGCCCTTCGCCCTGGTGCCGTTCTACTCCTGACAGTCACGCCGAAATCAGTCCTAGACAAGTGGTTCTTAGCCGCTTGCGCTACTTTCATGGACCTAGTGCAAAAACTATGTCTGGACCCTGCGGATGGTGCCTCAGACTTCCCCACCTACCACATTCCTCAACTATACACAGCGTGCGTCCTTCGAGCATTAGCCAAGGCCTCTCAACACTTTCCTACGCTTATGGCGGATGCAATCCATTTGGCAGAAGTCGCTGTTCGACTTCAGCACCGCGAGGCATCCATTTGGCTCATCCTCGGTTCAGCATACGAAAATGCTGCACAAAGGGAATCGGATGCACCAAATAGCGTCGTAGAAAATGCTGTGCGAGCTTGTCGTTGCGCGGCTGAATTGAAGGGAAACCGAAGTTTTATTTTCCACCAAGTTTTGGGCAACAGCCTTCATACTCGATTCAATCGCCTCGGCCAGAAGGAAGACTTAGATGAAGCTATCTCTGCGCGAAGAGCGGCGGTTTTACTTGTCCCGTTAGGTCACCCAGCCCACTCAACAGCACTCAGCAATCTTGCGACCTCCCTTCAGGCCCACTTTACGCTGACAGGCACTACTTTGAGCCTGGATGAGGCGCTAACACTTCAGCGGGAAGTGCTGTTGCTTCGTCCCTTGGGCCACCCGTACCGTGCAAAGGTGCTCACTAGCCTAGCTGCCTCACTTCAGTCTCAGTTCGAGCTGACAGGCCACACTGACTGCGTGAACGAGGCCATCATACTTCTTCGAGAAGCATTGCAACTGTGGCCTCCAGGTCACCCGGAGCGCGGACTGGCCCTCAATAACTTGGCCTACTCCCTTCAATCCCAACTTGATCATGCAGGCACTACTTTGAGCCTGGATGAGGCCATCACCCTTCACCGGGAAGCATTGCTCCTTCGGCCTTCAGGTCACTCATACCGTGCCTTGTCCCTCAACAACTTGTCCCTCACCCTGCAGACTCACCACAGACTGACAGGCACGTCCGATAGCCTGGACGATTCAATCGTGCTTCTCCGAGAAGCAGTGTCTCTATCGCCATCAAATCACCCGCATCGCGAACCGAGGCTCACCAGCTTAGCCGACTCGCTTCAGACTCAGTTTGAAGTGACAGGCAATGTTGAAAACCTAAACGAGGCAATAACGCTTCTCCGAGAGGCATTGTCGTTACTACCGCCCGGTCACCAACGTCGCGATAAGGTTCTCGAAGACCTATTCCACTCTCTTCTGTCACACTTCATCCTGAGCAAGGACTCTGCCGATCGTCTTGGCGAGTTGATTGTACTTTGGCGAGAAGGATTGTCACTCCGGCCGCCAGGTCACCCACGCCGCGCAGTGCCCCTCCTTTGCCTAGGACGCTACCTTCATATTTATTTCAAGCTGACAGGCGCTTCCGACAGCCTGGACGAGTCAATCGTACTTTAAGAGAAGTATCATCGTTGTTCCCTCCAGGTGACCCAAATCTTGCCATGGCATTCGTCACCTTGGCCGACGCCCTTCAGTCCCATTTCAACCATACAGGCACTGCGTCGAGCCTGGAAGAGGCTACAGTACACTTTTTCATAACGCATAACGCCGGGGGATGCCTCCACCCAATGCATCATGAGATGTATGCAGAACGAACCCAACTGGCCGGTGGGACTTTCATTCCCTTTACGGTAATTTCTGCTCCAGCAACAATTTAGGAGGGGTTCTTTCTGGTATCAAGGCCAATGCACATCAGCCGCATGCCATTACTCTTCACTTGTCCCGAATAAGTTAAGAGCACCCTTCCAAATCGCCTTCCAGGGCTACCGAAAATGGCCTAAAAGCCTGCTACCCCCTAAAAATTCCAATGTCGTACTGCATAATTGCCCTCTGGGACAGGCGCCAGGCCCTATGCATTATTCGATATGAGATTTTATGCATAAATCAGCCGATTTGGCAGGGAACATCGATGGGGGGTGCCCAAGGTCGATGTATTATGACATATATGCATTGTGACGTTATGCATTATGAAAAAGTGTACTGTAAATGTTCTAGTAGTTATGCGTTGTTCTACGGTCTACCTTGAATCTCCTACTTTCCATGACAATATAGCAATTGTCTGTCTAGTTTACTATCGTCACAGGAAGGGAAATTCAGACCCGCCCGGGATGCTCGAGTACTGCTTCATGGTCTAGCGGGAACCCAACACTGCCTGGTCAACGAAGGGCGCCACATCCGTCGTTGACTGGGCAAACACAAAATCGAGCGAATGGAAATGGATGATAGGCACAGAGCCGTGGTGGTTTGAACCCTTGAAGAGGAGTTCGAAGGGATTGTGGATGGGCACTCTGGGTGTCGAAGGTGCACTAGTGGAGCGGAATCCAGTTTGGATGTGATGAGGGTTCCCGCCGAATGCGTCTTGCCCAGAGGTCAGCCATGGGATGAGGATCATGTCTGAGCCATGCTTAATGGCTTTTCCAGCGATGGTACGTGCCATCTCGCTGAAGGGGACAGCAATGGATCGCTGCGGAAGATGGCGTCTGCTGGTGACGGCTTCATGCCTGTGGATACGCGACCCGACAGATGTAGGAGATGTATCCGGCTCTGGTATGGCGAGGGATAGTGGCCGAGTGGCGTCGTTTTTGGATGAAGATGTTTGCGAGGTGGTGACGAGCTGGGTGGGGGCCATAATGCCTCTAAGGTGCTCAGACTTGCCCAAGATGACGGTAAACTTGGTCTCGTGTGACCCTGCTCGAGAACGACCGTTCCACGACTCCCCGTCACCGACGCCAAATGGCTTTGACCCCGAAGCAGAAATTCGTGTGCGCATGAGGTGGGTACAACCAGGTCACGGGAGATACTGGCATGGTGAGTACCAGGGCTTCGAGTGCGAACATCGAGAACACTTGCTGGGTAAAGTCAGTACATGAATAGGCGCAGCCAGGATTGACGTACTTGACAGGCCTACATTGGGAACCATGAGTTCAACAGAGCTGGTTGATGATTAGTTTATGACTTGCACCTGCAATCTTCACTCGTCAGATACCCTGTCGATGTGGATTCTGGCCAATCGGAGCCTGCAAATAGCGAGCGGGAACATTTCCTAAACTCCTAAACAAACGCGCTCGAGATGATAGCAGTAGTGTAGGCCCATACTTCGGGCGTCATCGAGAGGGTAAGATAGTGGTAGGGAGAAACGTCATGGAGGAAGGAAACAAGAACGGGCGATTGATTTCCGTGTCGGTCATGGTGACAAGGTGTCGGTTCGATCCACATTGACGACAACATTTCTTTTCTTGCACCTTCTCGTTGGTAGCCAAAGAGAAATGGAAAGAATAACTCAGGAGGCTTTGAATGATTCAATTGAAATGCGCCGAGAGAGCCCGGAGGTAAGCCCTGAAGCCCATCTCACAATATGACCACACGGCATCATCTCACGACCTCGAGGAATCGGTTGTACTTACAATTGCTTGACGATCAATGGACCTGATCCCCCCGGGTGACCACTCTGAACGCGTGGACACGTTGGAGATACTATCCATGGCCCTTCGGCCTTCGGTACAAGTTCGGCTATCCCAAAGAATCCCTTTCAATGTTCTTGCATTGGAGCCGCTCAACTGGGAACTTACCCATAACCTTCTGCCACAAGCACACGCGAGATACTTCAAATCTCGACGAGGTCAGGCCATCATCGGCTCCCGCCCTCTTGCACTAATTGTTTGTCACAAGATCTCTGCCTGTCTTTTTCCAGACTTTTCAAAATGTTGGGTGACCGAAATATGTCCGCATCAGGACCTGTCAAATAGCAGACACGTGCCACCGTGTGCATTCAGCGCTTATGATTGACCCCACCAATGGTTTGTTTCCTTCGCCCATCATAGCACCCAGAAATGCCCCAGGGGCGGCTCCAGAACCTGGATTCTTGATGACTGACCCTGCCAAATCCGCTGAGCGCAATCCATTCAGGACTGCTGAATTCCTGGCAGGTTTGGTACCACCTGGGCAATCTCAGTCACCGAACCCTTTCTTAATCGCAGCCTCGCGTGAGTGTAGTTTCTTTTCTTTTCAAATATGATTCTCAAGAGAAAAACAGCGGTTGATCAAACTGCACAGAGCGACAGACCAGACCTACTCAAAGCCCTTGAGGCTGAAGGACGACTCGCTTCTTCTAGAACAGATTACGGTGAGTTTCAGTTTCTGATCAAGATCTCGCCGTTGATTCTGAATGCTATTCGTATGTGAGCAGACGATGGATCTGCTTACTACCAGACCTATGGCTCATCGACGAACATCGAAAGGGTGGGCAACGTCTTCATGGGGACAAACTACGGTATGTACAAGCCGGGACTTGAAGGATCCTCAGTAGTTGACGCACAGATATTTTTGTTAGGACATGTCACGCAGACGGTCGAGGAGTACAACGTCCTCCGCAATCTCCCCATCCATCCAGACATCAGTGGTCACCTGAGCGAATACTTCCCCGACAGTCGAGCCGACGACGAAGAACGAATTCTGGAATGGGTCGACTCCAACCATCCACCAGAGCTTGTCCTTTGTGTGCTTGGAAAGGTCGGGGTTGGAAAGTTAACGTTGGCGAAGCAGCTCGCTACAAGGCTTCGGCTGCGCAAACGTCTCGCTGCTGAAGCCTTTCTCAGCTTCGCCCTTCCTGACTGGAGCCCAGAGTCAATGGTCAGGATGATGGCAGGTCAGCTGTGCGGAACCTTTCCAGTGCTCACTCGAGCCGTCTGCGAAGCCATTCGTCTCGACATCAATCCTTCGGTTTCTCTTGAAACCAGGCTCGAAAAGCTCATCCTGGAACCCATCCGATCGCTTCGCCTTCCTCACCCCCTTGTGATACTATTGGACGCTCTCGATCAATGGGCACCTCATCTTATCTTCGTCAAGGCCCTTGGCTGTTTTGCTGGTGAAGCCCACCTCATCCGTTTTGTTGTTTTGGGACGACCAGGTTTGGAAGACTGCTTCCAAAATGTCACCGTCAGAAGATATGATCTTCTAGATGTCGTGGAAAGCGTCATGGGAAAGTACTTTAGGGAAAGGTTCAATCAAGTGCAATGGGAGTACGGGCGCAAGCCTAGTGCACACACCATCGATCAGCTGGTGAACAAGGCCAGGGGTCTCTTCATCTGGAGTTCGACGCTTTGCTCTCTTCTAGAAGACGAGCTGAGCTGTCCCAACCCACACGACACCCTTACCGCCATTCTACAATCGCAGCAAAGCATCGGTGACAACGACATCCTTGCAATCCTGTACCACGACGCCATCAACCTGCGGTTCCCAAAACCTGACCATAAAGCAAAGCTTAGGGTGCTCCTGGGAGCATTACTGGTTCTCCAAGAGCCTCTCCCCGTTGCTGTATTCGCAGCCTTGGTGTCCATGGCGGCCCCCACCATTCGCAAGATCCTGGCCGATGTCCGCCCTCTGCAGATTGGGCAAATGAAGGACGACCAGGACATAGTTTATCCAGCCCCGTTAAGATTCCACTTGTCCTTCCTCGAATACCTTCAGAGTACGGACACTCCCCCTCACCTTGCTTTCCCCATCAATATCTTCATGTCGCACTCTCAATTGGGCAAATATTGTCTTGACGAGCTGCGTCGGCTCTTGTCCTCCCCCCACTCTACCTTTATAACCCCTCTGCAAAAGTACGCGATGAGGTATTGGCCAACCCACACGGCCCACGGCACGCCACCCGTAACCCCCACGTCAGATGTCGAGTGGAGGGCTACGCCACACTTTGCCGCCTTGAAAGAACTATCTGTCCCGCAGTGGCAGCGTTGGGCGACGTTATATCTTCAACTTCTCCACCCCGGTACATCCTTCGACCTGAGCGAACCTGCTTATGAATCCTCGGAAACACCGACTCCATATACTCAATACTTGCTCTTCCGCACGATGGCTACCGGCACAACAGATGCCATTGCTGTGGCAGAAGTGACAGTTCGACTTCACCACCAAAGCTCGCACGCTTGGCTTGAGCTGGGAAAAGCATACAAGCATGCTTCCCAAACGACTACATCCATCAGCCCTCTAGATAGCGCCGTGCGCGCTTGTCGTTTTGCGGCAGATATAGGGGTGGATGGAGGACATGAAATCCCTGCAATGCTTTCCCAGTGTCTCCACAGCCGATTTATTCGTTTCGGCGTTAGGAAAGACCTAGAGGAGGCTGTCTCGCTTAGGAGAGCGACGCTCTTACATACCCCGCCGGGTCACGCAGACCGCGCATCATCCCTCAATGGCCTTGCCGATTCCCTTTGGTCTCATTCCAAGGTGACAGGTGCAGCAGAGAGTTTGGATGAGGCAATCACGCTTCTGCGAGAAGCGTTGTTGCTACGGCCACCAGGCCACCAGGACCGCACATCGTCTCTTGGCATATTATCCAGCAGCCTTCACTATCATTACAGGTTCACAGGTGCTGCTGAGAGCCTGGACGAATCAATCGCCCTTAATAGAGAGGCATTGTTGCTATGGCCATCAGGTCACCCACGCCGTGACCTTTCCTTGAACAGCCTGGCCAACACCCTTCAATCCTATTACACACTGACTGGCATAGCTGAGAGCCAGAACGAGGCCATCTCCCTTCTTCGAGAGCTATTGTCACTATTGCCCTCAGGTCACCCAGGCCGCACAACGGTCCTCAACAACTTGGCTAATTCCCTAGAGTCTCATTTCAGGCGCACAGGCGCTTCTGAGAGTCTGGAGGAGGCGATCATGCTTCTGCGTGAAGCATTGTCGCTATGGCCCTCAGACCACCCAGACCGCGCAATGGCACTCAACAACCTGGCCTACTCCCTTCAGTCTCATTTCAGGCTCACCGGCAATGCTGAGAGCCTAGACGAGGCAATCGTGCTTCATCGAGAAGCATTGGTGCTATGGAGGTCAGGTGGCTTGCTTCTCCCAAATCGCGCCCTGTCGTTCATCAACCTGGCCAACTCCCTTCAGTCTCATTTCACGCTAACAGGGGCTACCGAGAGCCTGGACGAGGCGATCGCCCTTCATCGAGAAGCGTTGTCACTATGGCCTGATGGCCATCCAAGCCGCGCCATCTCCCTCAACAACCTGGCTGACGCCCTTTGCTCTGATTTCGAGCTGAAAGGTGCTGCTGAGAGCCTGGACGAAGCAATCGCGCTTTATCGAGAAGCCTTATCTCTGCGACCGCCAGGTGATATTAGACGCTCAGTGTCACTCAGCAACCTGGCCAAAGCCCTTCACGCTTCTTACAGGCTGACAGGCGATGTTCAGACTCGGGAAGAAGCACAGTCACTCTTGCTCCCAGATAATGAAGCCACACAATAGCGCTGGACTACTGCAGTGGAATCGACCCTGATAAACTACGAAGGGGAGATTTCTCGAATAAGGATAGGAACTGCGGATAGTAGACGATGGAGTGAAGCCATCTAAACGTTCAGAAACCTTCCATTTGATGTTGTATATATAGTAAGAACACGTTACTTGTTCTCGCACCGCAGTGTATGATCGTAAATCCTCACTTCTGCTGGGTAAAGCCTACTTCGCGCTGCTGCTTTGTAAAGCCATTATCACCAACGCATGCACTGAAGTGAGAATAAAGAAAGCCAATTGCTACGAACTGCCTTGAACCTCTTGCCTTCCGTGACTAGAGAAAGTGGTATCGTTTTGTCTAAAACGTTGAGACAGGAACGGAAACGGAGACCCTCCATGGAACAGGAAAGCTCCAGTCTGCTTCACGACTTCAGCGAGATTGCAGTACAATGCGCTAGCAATATAAAAATGAATTTGGAAGAACCCCCGTTTCCCAAACACCACAAACATAGTGTTTAGTCGTTATTGAAGCCAGCAGACTGGAGAACCAAGACCCCACTGCCTACGCCAGACAAAACGAACGCACTCGCAACATCGCCCACCGTCTTGCTCACCTCGGCCCCCAAGCTCCCTCTTTCTGCCATCATTTCTTTTAGTTCCAATCGATGATCAATTGCCGCCAATCTTCTTGAGCGGCCCGTGACGATGATAAGAGGCCCTGAGGGTCCTTGCTCTCCTGCCCCAATCCCACCATTGCCGGCAGTAGGAAGTAGTGGTGCCCGTTCCTCGGCAGGAGAGGCCATAGTGGATCCACCTCGACTCTCGCTGTGCCGCTGGACCAAGAAGCTCGGACCTTGCCTCCTAAACACGCTATCGCTAGACGCAGTAGGACTATGTGGGGCAATAGGCGAACCCTCCGATATAGGGGAAGTGGCGTGATTGTGGGCTGTGGTATATTCCGCGCGCTGAGCTTCCTCCAGAGCGATGTGTAGAGGTGCCAGTGTCGAGGCTTCCTTCCAGTTGATTCTCCCGTAGATTCGAAAGGTGCCAGGATCTGGCGAGTTGGTGTCGAGGACTCGAGCATGCTTCGCCCATACAAAGTCGTCTGCTGTGACTGATTGGAGTCTTCTGGCAGCGTCGGTATCGCCGTAATGTGTGTCGGGGTAGGCAGATCCTCCTAAGTGCTGGTGGAAGGTTTCAGGTATGTTACATGACAGTGTAGAAAAAGAAGCATACTGAAGCAACAGTCAGAGCGGTAGCGTCGTCTGGACTCTTCAAGCCAGCAGATGGGAGCGACCTGCTGGGTCCCTCCTGAACGTAGATCCTCACGACAGTGGCAGTGACATTCGGGTTCTCGCACAGCTGCAAAACTAGTTCCAAGGCGAGCCTGTCATCAGGGCCGCCAAAGAACGGCAAGAACAAATGGTGCTTCCCGTCTGACAACGAATCCAACATGGACTGACCCACAAATAGCGCCACATCCGTTGTTGACTGGGCGAACACAGATCGAACGAATTGGGAATGGATGATAGACGCAGAGCCGTGGTGGATTGAACCCTTGAAGAGGAGCTCGAAGGGATTTTGGATAGGTCCTTTGGGTGTCGAAGGTGCACTCAAAGGATTGGAATCTGGGTTTCCAGTCTGGATGTGGTGAGGATTCCCGCCGAATGCGTCTTGCCCAGAGGTTAACCACGGGATGAGGATCATGTCTGACCCATAGTTGCTGGCTTGTTCAGCAATGGTACGTGCCATCTCGCTGAAGGAGACGATAGCGAGGGACGGGTCGATCTGGATCTGGTTGAGTGTCCCAAACATTCGGAAGGCGGAGAGCAATGGGTCGCTGCGGAAGAGGGCGTCTGCTGCTGAGGACTTCATGACTGCTGATACACGATCCGACAGCTCGATGACACGGAGTGCTTCGACAGACGTCGGAGATGGTTCCGACTCTGGTATGGCAAGGGATAGTGGTCGAGCGGTGTCGTTTTTGGGTGAAGATGTTTGGGAGGGTGTGACGAGTTGGGTGAGGGCCATCATGCCTGCAAGGTGCTCAAACTTGTCCAAGACGACGGTAAACCTGGTCTTGCGTGACCCTGTTCGAGAACGAACGTTCACCGACTCCCCATCACCAACGCCAAATGGCTTCGACCCCGAAGCAGAGATTCGTGTGCGCAAGTGTGGCGGGTAGAGCCAGGTCACGAGGGGCGTTGTCATGAAGGTAAGTACAAGGGCTTCGAGGACGAACATCGAGAACACTCGCTGGGGAAGAGTCAGTACTAGAATAGGTAGGGGTAGCTAGGCTTGACATACTCTTGAGAGAATCCCAGCTGACAGCCCGACATTGAGAACAATGAGTTCAACGAGACTATCTCAGAGTTAGCGCCTGGGTCTCGCAGGGACGTTGTCTTGACTCACCCTTTGCAACTCATCAAAGAGCCTATCGCAGTGGATTCCCGCCAATCGAAGCCAGCAACATAATGAGCTGCCAGGGAGCATCCGCCAAACTTCCCAACGAACGCGCTCGCAATGATTGCAGTGGTGTAAGCCCATATTTTGGCGTTGTCGAGAAGGCCGAGGTCTGTGGACAGTCCGGAGAGGGTGAAGTACTGTAGAGGTCGTGAGTATAGGGCGACTTGTGAGGGTGATTGACCTACCAATGGAAGAAAGATGATTGTAACCATATCCTCAAGCTTCTCTGTCAGGGCGATCGCCAGACCTCCTTCTCGAGGAACGATGATTCCAGCCAGGAAGGCTCCAAAGATGGCGTGGACCCCGATGACGTCCGTCAGGAAGGCTGATCCAAAGAGCACCAGCATCGTTACGGTCATGAAGAAGACGGTCGGCCCACTCTCAACTGCGAGATGATTAGGGCATTAAGGAAAGAGGTGGATGGTTGTGATTACTCACTGGACCCGGTTGACCTGGCGAGCCAGCTCAGGAACCACCTGAGAGGGAAGAGGACAACGATTGTCCATCCGACGCATACGAGAAGAATGTGCACTGCAGCGAAGCCTGTACCGGCGTTCACCAAAGCCACACTGAGGGCAAGCAACGTCCAACCCACTGTTATTGGGGTTAGAGTAGTACACGCCGAAGCTGAAAATGCTCACCTATATCGTTGCCTACGCCTGCAGACAAGACCACTATCCCGACAGTTGTATCCAGGAGCTTGAGCTCAGTCAGAATACGACATAGGACGGGGAACGCCGTGATGGAATACGCAATACCAGTGAATAGCATGAAATGCGTGAACTTGACACTGGGATCGATGAATTCTCTGTATATCGCGACTGACAAGCTTGCTCCTATCGCGAAAGGAAGGATCATCCCTGCAAGGGCGACCGTTGCTGAGAGGCGCGCATTTCGCTTGATGACTCCAAGGTCAATCTCGAGCCCGACGAGGAAGAGAAAGAGGCATAAGCCAATGTTGGCGACGAGACCCAGGTATGGGCGAGAGTCATCGGGAAAGAAGCGCTCTGTGAAGCCTGGGATACGCCCGAAAGCAGTGGGTCCTACGCAAAATGTCAGTCAGTCAGTCAAAGCAGGGGCCAAGAAGGGTTAACTCACCAAGAAGAATTCCTCCCAGTACTTCAGCAATGACTTTAGGTTGATGCAGCTTTCTCAGGCCTAGAGACAGAAGACTCGCAGTGCAAATGATAATTCCTGGACACCCTTTCAGTCTGGGTAATCTCAACACCAGCGAACCAGTGACCTACCAACTTGGACAATCCATAGCCTGATTGGACTTCCGTGATCCAGCCCGAAGACATTTGAATGGGCGCTCGTCGGCTCTTTGAGTACACCAAGAACTTGCTGCGAGAAACCTTCCATGGTCGAAGCCTGGCCCACCAAAACCGCCGCTGGTGCTCTGTCGTCGTCGTGGTGCGATGAGAAGCCTGCTTAGCTATTTAAAGAACACAAACCTGATTGACAGAGATCAAAAAGCTATTTTTGACTGATGGCAGACCCAATCCGATCGGCAATGCGGCTGGGTGCATTGGGAGGATGTTGCAAAACCACCATGGACCAGTCGTCGTCCATGGCTTTGAAGGTCGTCGAGGTTGTGGCGCAAGCGACCAGCGCTAAGCATTGACAGCTGTCGCTTCGCACGCCCCTGACCGACTCGGAGAATGCCGACGGTCACCGGTCTAATGTCTTGGGTTGTTCTGATATTAATACAGCCCCAACGAAGGCAGGGACCCGCAATGCCCATTCCCAATTGGTTGGATCTGCACTATAACCTTTCAACCACACAATGTCTAACGGAATGACCCTCCTGCGAGCGTTAGAGGGAGATCATCGCAAGGTGCAGCTCTTTCGATCTCAAAACCTTTGGAATGACGCTGACAGGTATATCGACGAGATTGAGGAGTTGTATAGCCAATATCAGGAGAAAGATAGCAACAAAGAGGCACGAGAGTCTCTAGGAAACCAGCTAGTGACGGTGATTGCGCAGCATTGGTTTGGTGTGGAATTCGTTAGGGAGGATACCCTCGACCGATACCTTCCGGAGAGACCAGACATCTCGCAGCGTCATCGTGAAAGCTATTTGGTGGGTCACCTCTGTCCTCGAGCTCCATCCGTTCCATGGACCTTTTGCCTTTCAGTATGTCAAGGAACGCCTACTTGCACTTGGGAAGCTTACCGCAGGATCGCTGCCTTTTGATACCAGTCTGGAGGAGCTGATGCACTCGGTCTCCGAGCATATCCATATGGGGGAGCGGATCGACTTTGTCATGCTGGAAGACCAACTCCCATATGAGGAGTCAGTACGACTCGCTAAACGCTATGAGCGTTCAAAAGCTCTTGTACCCCCCATGAGGTGCGCATGCTCCCTCGACTAGACTCTAGCCCTGGGCTGACAGTCAAGTTGCTACAGGTCGAGGAGCAACTCCCGAGGCTCAGACGAGAAGAAGGCACAAAATCGACTTTCAGGCTTCCTTTGTACCTCAAAGGACAGCCTCAACAAGCTCTTGGGTATATCTGGGAACAGCTCTGGCAAAGAATAGCTGTAAACAGCTATTTCACGATTCACGATCCCAACGATTCGCCATGACCCTCTTTACTAAAACTTCTTATGACGAGCACGAATCCTTCACATCACAAACCCTTCTTTCAAGCCCCACCTTCCTACGGCGGCTCCAGCATAACTCGTGTATTCGTAACTCCACAATCTCATTCGTGTATCAATAGTTCATGAATCCTACTGTCTTCCTTCAAGTTATGTCAGACAGGACAACCCGCGCAGATGAAATTGAAACACGCAGCAGAGTCTGTGGGGACCTCGCAAATAGCATGTAGGTTTTCATTTATAGTTACGAACGTTACACTACTGTCTGGTACTGTTCCAATCCATTCAAGAAACCATTCCATCGTCCTCCATTGACTGTCAAAATGTTCTTCCACTCCTTACTATCCTCTCCCCACACCTCCCTGATGCAGATCAACAAACCACCGAAAGCAAAGTCCACAAACGAGAGCTGCTTCCCAAGGAACCACTGTGGATTGTCACCGTTGCCAAACGTCTCCGTCATGGTGTCAAGAAATGCGATGAGACTTGCCCAACCCTTCTCCTTGTCCTCCTCCGAAATGTCGATGTCATAGAGTGACGATTTGTCGGAATACCACCCTTTCAAATCCCTCGCCCGAGCAATGGCAAAGTGATCTTGACTTGCTGGGTTGAGAATATTCAGAGCTTGCTTCCACAGCATAGGTAAGGCGTTCATGAGGCTGGGTATAAATCTGTCCACAAACGCCATTTGCTTCTGGAAGGCCTCATCTCCTGATTCTGGAAAGATCTTGGGTGTATCGGGGTAGGTCTCGTCGAGGTATTTTGAGATCTTGACTGAATCAGGGACCATCACAGTCTTTCCGGTCACGTCGTCGAGGATGATGGGGACGGAGTAGAAGGGACGTCCATGTAATGTCCCTGGCGCTGGGATGTCATGTTTGAGATAGATAGACGCGATATCAGGGTACTCGACCCATTCGGTTTTGTAAGGAAGGTTCTTGTAGTTGAGGAAGAAGCGAGCCCTCCAGGTGTTACTAGACCATGGGCGGTTAGCGCGTCGTGATGGGACGTCGATGAGGGTGATCATGTGGGGAGCGTTGGTGGGGTGTGAGAGTAGGGGACGTGCCAGGAATTAAGAATTTCTGGGTTAGATCCCTACGGATATTATCCAGAATTGAGGCATGCGCCCCAGGCCCCCAGGCTCCGGATTCTGCAGAATCCCTGAGTATCCCGTTTTGGATGGATCTCGATATGGGGATGGGCAACCCCACCCAAATCCGTGTGCCATGAAATGTGTCCTTGCCGTTTTAGGACAGCTCGCTTCCCAGGCCCCTATTTTCGACTGATCTTGCGGTGAATGGTATGCTCGGAAGGAGACCCCAAGTGTATGGGCAATAGTAGGCAGTATAACAAGGATGTATAAGGTGTATATGCAGATTATGTAGATATATAAGAAGTATTGGTGTATTCGATGCAGATTAAAATGATGAAAATAAGCGAAAGTGTGCGATACCACTTCCTAAAGTCTTCGTCAATAATGTCATCGTATTCCTCCCAAGACACTGGAACGCTCATCAAGGTACTTTCGGCTTGAAGGCGTTTGTCGGAAACTATAGGCTGCCGCTCGTAATCACATCGTCGAAGATACCAATCAACAGCAATGAGCAGCTGTTCCTGCAACTCATTCAACGGCGGTTCAGCGCCATCAATTATAGCCCCTAACTGAGATCATTTACCATTTATAGTCGCGACTTGGGCGTCGGCCAGTTTTTACACACTTTTTGCCCTTCAGTGGCCACTTATTGCCTTTAAAACAGCAAATAGTTGTGCCAGAGAGCTCTACAATCAGAATGGTCGTTGTCAAATTCTTGAGATTCGATTCTGTTATGCCAAAACCTTCGAAAGAAGGGGTCTATCTCGCCATCCAAGCAATATTTCATAATTCCACAACGACCGTTTTGAATAGGAGTGCTAAACGTACAACTCTCTCTGTACAATGTAAGCGTTATAGTGACATGGGAGAGGTACAACAATGGCGGACACCCCGGACATTATTTGGCGTGGGCGTCGGAGTTTGAATTGGCAGGGCCTTGCCCGTCCCCACTCGATACAACTGACATCTTTGATGGACGGATGCCGCCGCCGCCACCGAGGCGCAGTCGAGGCGCATCAATCCCGAGCCTCAATCTTGCAGCAAAGTGGTATGCGTCGTGAAGCCCATAACTATACGGGAACATCCCCGATGTGCTTCAAATTTTCAAAATACATCGTTAGACTTACTGAAAGTGTGCTCGCCAAGTGTGAATAGACGGATAACACTCAATGCCCCTCGGAGAGCATATATGTTTGGGTACTTGTCCACAGCTATACAGTCAATATTGCCCCACCTATTGGCTCTGGTATCTCATGCTGGTAGAAATAGGCTCTAAGCAACTTCCTTAGCCTTATCTTGGATCATCATACCTATCCAATTGTTGGTGGCGCTTTAAGATGACAAAGGCTTCTGGAGGTACTAACTGAATGTTGCATAAATTGCATGTGCTCAAGCTAACATTAGGGCGTGACATTTCAGAAAAGGAGCTCTGTAGTACAGGAAGAGGGGTTATCCAAGCCATACATGACCATGTTAGCAGGCCATGGTGAAAAGATACTTGAACGAAGGGTCGGTCTGCACTGTGAATGCACGAGTGCGATGGCTCCTTCAGATTTTGTCTGACCGAATTACATGACCCCCCGAAAGGTCTTAGAAAATACAAAAGAATGGTAGTGATTGCCTTTTTGACCTTGTATGCATTGAATTTGCACCCCAGGGTATGTCACCGTCGGCGCAAAGGCATGTTCTATGTTTTTTGGCGACCCGAGTAACGCGGACACATGGTTTCCGACCATCGGAATCTCGGAAAGCTACGCGCCGAGGCCCAGCAATCGAGCATTTGGTAACACCTACTAAAGAAACGCACCAAGACCGTAGATCTTCAGCTATGAAGGATATCTTGAGGCATGCTGACTTGATTAGCATCTTCGTACCCAGACATGGGTAGACCACACGGTGTCAGGGTTCTGGTCATGACCAGGACAAATTTTGACCAAATGCCCGGCACCCTCGCGTATAATCCATGACATATGTGAGTTCAAACCTCAAAGCAGCATCGTACGTGAGGAACAGGTATCGAGTAGCCTGAACGCGAGCCTGCTCGACTCCGAATGTCCTTACATAAGCCCAATGTTGTGTCGGGACTCGGGAGCGCCACGGCGCCTGAGCGCATCGCCCGGTTTAAATTTGAGACGACGTCGGCGGCGCCGGGCTCTGATGGGATCTGGAGGTAATACTTAAGTACCAGCAGTGCGCAGATCACCTATAAACGGCTTCCCTGGATTCTGAAGAAAAAGTTCAGGGATTCAAGACTAGATTCTGAATAATTGGTACATCGTCTAGTGGGTGTGATTGAACGCCATCTCGTTCTTTATAAACTGCATCTCTGCTGCATTAGTCAGGATGGTAGTAATAGCGGTACCAATGTGCTTGGGAGCTGATATCCTTTCGGAAATCGCAACGATGACCTTCTAAGTTCTATCTATTCATAGCTTCGGTATGCGGGTGCTTTATCGATGAGGGGTTGCAGCCGAAAGAGGAAACTACACCTCCAAGAGCAGGTTAGCCCCTGTTGATGGCCTGTATTACATCGTGACTAATTCGCTGTGAGCTTAACCAAGACTGTAGATCCAACTAAGCCTAAATCATTAAACATAGACCTTTGGCTACTGTCGGAGGCAACATGAAAACGACTCCAAGACGACAAGGGGTGGACTTAGCGCACAGAGGATCCGCATGGGTGATGCTCGGAGTGACGCTATGGGCCGATGGGCTGGGAAGGGGGAAGACATGATGAGTCAACAGTGCAAACGAGCTCCGCAACTAGAAGCATCCTGAATACAAGCCTTGGTTAACTTGAAGAGAAATGCAAAATGTGCGCGACGACACTGACTGTGGTGCATAATACTAGGGCCGGTTTCATCGTACTCTTGCTTCGAGACCCAGAGCCTCTTTGAAGTGCTAAGGGAGGCAAGAATGGAGCCTCCAATCCATGAAGAGTACTTGCGCTCAGAAGGTGCGACGATGGAGAACTAAAGCCAGGCAAGCTGGTCCATCACCGATTGGTCGGAAGATAAAATAAAGGCACCCACCCTCATGCTTGAAGGCGATAGATGGGTCACCTCTTTCTGCATTCGATCGTCAAAGCCGCGCAACATTGTCGTTCCACCGGCAAGGACAAAGTTTGAGAAGAGGTCCCTACGAATGTCCGAATCGCACTTGAAGATGGAGCTGTAAGCCATTTCATGGATAGCAGGTAAATCTAGGCCGAGCATGTTTGTGTTGAAGAGGGCCTCAGGAGCGCGGAACCTACCGTATCGTCAGCAAGTTGCACATCTGGTAGTCCAAGTGATCGAGCGCGTTCTGACCTTTCATTCCCGATTGTGATAACCTGCCCATCTGGAAGCTCATAGGCCTTCCCCAAGGCCGAAGACTGAACCACCTGCTGCAACTCTTCCTCAAAATCCAGCGCAACGCAGCAGAGCTTCTCCTTCATGTCCTTCATGACCTCCCTCCCAGGATTTGTCGAGAACGGATAACCCCTCTCATACAACATTTTCATCAAATGGTCAGTTATATCCCCCCCCACCAACATCCAACCGGCTGACCGCATGCGCGACACTGAACCCTTCGTAAACCGGAACGACGGTTGTTACACTCTCTCCTGAGTCCACGACGAGACCGGTCGTCCTTCCACTCGAGTACAAACTGAGAACGGCATGGATAGCGACATAGAACGCGGGCACCTGGAACATCTCGAACATAATCTCCGTCATCTTTTCCCGATTGGCCCTGGGGTTGAGAGGCGCTTCGCTCAGGAGAGTAGGGCGGTCCTCTGACGCAACGCGAAATTCTTCGTATGCGTAGTTCCAAATCTTTTCCATGCAATCCCAGTTTGTAACAACACCGCGTTCGATGGGGTATTTGAGGCTCAGAATACCGCGTCTGGCCTGGGCTTCGTCACTGTGAGAGGGGTTAGATATGTTTGGGATATGAGAGAGGGGCGCACCCAACATAGTAGTCCTTGCTCGTTGTACCGCATACGATACCAACATGACGAGGGCGTCCGACAATGCAGCTGGAGCGGAGATCAGACAAAGAGATAGTCAAAATGGCGGAGCAGACACACGGGAAGGCCATGCGAGGGACATCGTCGCCTGAGCATATCAGAGTCAGGATCCTTCACCTATCCTCGTCCAAAAAGGAGTATTACCAGCAACTGCAAAGATGACGCAGATGTCAGATTTGAGAGACTCAGTACGAGAATCAGAGTAACTTACAGCCCACTTTGCACGTCCCAGATCCACTATCGATAACCTGTAGGGCAATATTTCATCAGGTGAAATGCCCGCAGTTAGCGAGTGTAGGTGCGCACAATCGATGGCATTTCGTCCTCCATCTCGGCTAGTTTCGCGCACGAGTTCACTTGAAGCTTTCACCAATTGGCAGTCGAGGCAGAACAGGATGTCGTTCGTTGAGTCTAGCACTACTAGCCCTTCCACGCAGCACCTGGTTAGAAGGAGCCTTGAACAACCTAGCAAACGGTCAATGTAGTTCGACATTGAGCCGCCCGTTGCAACCAGCCGCCACTGCCTGCTGCATCAGGGATGTCGGAAACATCCAGGTTATCTATATCAGGTCCGGGTGGGATCAAGGTACTGCTCCGCTAATCTCGCGGTTGTTTGCACTGAGGAACCACGATCATAAGACTGTCTGGAAATTTCATTAGAGACTTTCCGTTCTGCAGCCCTCATATTGAAAAGGCTGACACGAGTGCTCGACTCACACAACTCGTCTGATCTCCAGCATCGGAATGCTCACTCCACCACTCGCATAAATATCAAGTATCTACGACTCAGCAATCTCGATGTATCAAAATTTTATGAACTGAAATGTGCAAGTATCTTATCATCGGTTGACCCCTCATGCTACCGTCTGGTACCCCTCCAGGTCTCTCAAGAAGATATTCCATCGTCCTCCATTGACCGTGATGATATTCTTCCATTCTTGACTATCCTCGCCCCAAACCTCTCGGATGTAGATTAACATGCTAGCGCAAGCAAAATCCACAAACGAGAGCTGGTCTCCAAGGAACCGTCGGGGGCTATCACTCCCACCAAAGGTCTCCGTCATAGCGGTAAGCGACGCAGTGTAACTCGCCCACCCCTTCTCCTTCTCTTCCTCCGAAATCTCAATGTTGTAGAGTGACGATTTGTCGGTATACCACCCATTCAAATCCCTCGCACGAGCGGTGGCGAAATGGTCCTGACTTTCCGCATTGAGGATATTCAATGTCTGCTTCCACATCATGGGAAAGATAGCTTTGAGAGTGGGTTTTTGCCCGTTGACGAACGCCATTTGTTTTTCGAACGCCTCTTCTCCTGGGTCTGGGAAGATTTTGGGTGTGTCGGGGTAGGTCTCGTCGAGGTATTTGGCGATCTTGACCGAGTCGGCAATCATCACGACTCTTCCGCTCGAGTCGTCGAGGATGGCGGGGATAGTGTAGTAGGGAGATCCATGTGATGTCGTTGGTGCAGGAGTGTCGTGTCTAAGGTAGACAGACGCGATTTCGGGGTACTCAACCCACTCGGTTTTGTAAAGAAGAGCCTTGTAGTTGAGGAAGAAGCGAACCCTCCAGCTGCTCCCTGACCATGGACGGTTAGGGTGTCGTGAGGGAACGTCGATAAGGGTGATCATGGGGAGATCTTATGGAGGAGCGTTGTTTAGGGTGGGGTGGGGTGCTGCGCTGGTTTCTTATACTCTGGATGTATATCGTAATTTGGTAAAGATCGTAGAATTGGCGCAGCATCAAAGAATAGAAATTTGTATCCTACTTATCCGAGTCAGAATACTCCAGTGGCCTCCAATGATTTAGATGATTTTAAGCCTATAAAATTCTTTCCAACTAGAAATGCAGGTCCAGTCGTCGGAGTTGAGAGAGCGATTGACAAAGGCGGGGCACTTCCAAGCCTGTTTTGGGACCTTGAAGTTCTGTAATTAAGCGGATATACGACTTTTATTTACACTTTTAGACGTTTGGACGAGCGTTGGACGATGTATCCTAGCGCCTCAGCACGCTGACATGGGTCCTCGATGCACAAGCGCCGGCGGAGCCAGAAATCGTGGTTCCAGACTCCACCTAGCCGACACCGCCACCGAAATGACCGGCTTGTCGACATCCATGATGTAGCTGTCCGAGAACGGGTGGAAGCAAGCCAGCCTCGATGAAATCATGCGTCCGCTTACCGTCGGCATTTACTACGACCCGCAAGGATACATAAATCTTCCTTATAATCCTTCGACCATCACATTTCCCCCCAACAATAATCAGCCATGAAGGTAAGTTTTTCGACCCAAAGCCAGTGACCTGGGTCTGACCGTTTGCCTTCCAGTTTGCTACGAAGGAACAGCTAGAAGCCCATAGCGCTGCGACTACGAAGGGTGCACTTGAGGGAGGGCTTGCTGCAGGAACGGTTGCCCTCGCAGGGTCCTTTTTTGCCCACAGGCAATTTCCCGGCTACCAACGGCTACCCCTATCATTGAAGACATTCGCCGCGGTCGTCCTGATTGCCCCGGCAATCGCTGTGCAGGCTGAGAGGCGTGGCTTCGAGTACGACAAGTCTCAATGGTGAGCAGATTTGTTCGTCGTGATTGGTAGCTATGATGCTCACGCCATGATACAGGTCAGGAGAAGGAGCCTCGATTCTCGACAAGCGAGAGGTTGAAGAGCTAAAGCGCTGGGATAAGTTAACCCTTGGCCAGAAGATCGGAGATTGGTCTCTGCGACACGAATATACCCTCATCTTTGGATCTTGGGCAGGTAGTTTGGCGATAGCAGGAGGAATCATTTCTCGCAACAAATACCAGACATACCCTCAGAAGGTGAGTAGCCGTCTTCTTCCCGGTAGAGCGTGATGGCCGACGATGGTTACATGTTTAGATCGTGCAAGCCCGTATGTGGGCTCAGGCACTCACCATCGGCATCCTCATCGCCGCGGGAGCTCTTACTGCACGGAATCGGGCAGCCATTGCTGCCCATCCTGCTGTCGACCACTCATGGCGCGATGTCCTTGAGGAGCACGAAAGGGCAGAGCACGAGAAGGCAGCACACGGCCAGCAGGCCGTTGGCTCTCAGTAAACAGGTCCGCCTAAGCACGGCACGCTCTACAGTAGACCAAACGGCAAGAAACGTTGTACTTGGCTAAATGCCAGTCATTTAAAATAATCTTGAATCACAATCACTTCCTACCGCACATCTTCTCCCTCCACGTGCGGCCGCAATCAAGTTTTCATTTCCGGTGAGCTATGACAAGGATAACGCAACTGTGTCTGTCAGGATTGGGAAAAGACGAGGATCTTCAACAGCCGGATTGACTCCCCAACGATCTATCTGTCAAGAGCCCTATGCCACGCTCACTTTACCGGTACCGCTTCCAACTACATATAAAACCCGTGCTGAAACCATCAGACCCTCCACCCACACAGAATGGCAACCTTTGACGACGACGAGTTCGAAATCATTGAACATCCCGTCGTAGCTGCACCAGCGATTGCTCCCCCACCCATCTCAGAACCTCAGACTTCCACTCACCCAACGTCCCTCCCTCCCACTGCGACTGGTAGTTCCGATGGGACCCCTTCCACTTCCACCCGTGACAGGGATGGTTTCGACGCCCTCGTCGAAGTCATGCAACAGACTGTCGAGGGATACGCGCCATTGACAAAGCCCTTGTTCCATCTCGACCTCTCGGCACCTCATACCAACGACAGCCTTCCCATCCCTATCTTCCAGACATTCATCGATCACCTCCCCGAAGAGACACGAGCAGAACATAACTGCCCGACATGCCGTCGATTTCTCGACCAATACGGAGACCTTTGCATGGTCAATGAAGACAACGGTTCATTGATACCCTTGCTCTGGCCGGATGGGGATCATGCTGGGCTCCCTCCCATGTACCAGCAGGCGATGATCGCCATTCGCAAGCTCTTCCGGGTTGGAAGTGTAGGGAAGGACTACCAGGTCACCAGCAAGGGTGATCTCGTTCTTGGTCAAGAACCCTCCAACAACTGTAACTGGAGACACTTCCACATCAGGTTGAGCGAGGCTTTGCTCCCACCTCCTCCCCCTGCAGGGAAATTGGACACTGAACAAGAATATACGATGCTCGTCCGCATCCTTAAGGATAACGACCTCAAAACGATTAACCATACACACCACCTCCTTCACGAAAAGCTCTCATCCTCCACCTCTCATCGTCCCGCTATCACCTGGTTGCAACAACTCGCCTCCAAGCTCGAGGGCAAACGCCCAAATCCCCGCCAAAACATCCTTCGTCTGTACGCTCGCACAGCCTGGGTCGGGTTGATCCACTCGCTGCGCAACGGGATGATTGGGTCGCTTTTGGGTTGGGTGAAGCAGGGGCTGTCGTTCACCCAACTCAACGATCGTTGGGAGAAACTCGCGGATCCCACATATTACATGCGGGCAAAGGTAAAGCCCAAGTTGGGGAACGTCCAGACGGCGGAGGACAAGATGAAGGAGCTTGGCTATACAAAGGATGATCTTCTGCGGTACCACACTGCTATTGACGAGCTCCCTGAGAAAGCGGTCTTGTGGAAAGATGAAAACCTGTGGGTGCCCCCGAAGGCTGGGACGGAGGCCGTTACCGACGATGGAACCATTTTTGGTGGCTTGAGGCGTAAACTTCAAAGCGAGGGTAACAAAGGCTCGACTGCTAGGACAAACTCTTCGAAGAGCTCCGATAAAGCACCTGCCACCTCGATATCCTTCTACAACTTCGCTAAACGCATCTTACCCAAGGCCGACCACGTCGATATCTGGCTCAAGGACAAGGAATGTATCACGTTCTTTACAAAAGGAGGAGAAGGCCGCAAGTCGCCCTTTGTCTTTGATTCAGGCGATTCAGGGAACACCATGTCTTGGTACCAATATGGCGAGGGTACACCGATCTCGCAGGCCAACCTAAAGGCCAGGTGGAACAGAGTCAAGGGTATCGTTGTGTACCCGCATATGTGGGACTACCTGACGCCTCTAGAGGCCGTCGAGTGGGAGGATGGAACGGTCGACACGGCGAAGCCTTGGATCCATTCTCGCCAAGGCATCCGGTTCCTGTTCTGTTTGGAAGGCGCGAAGGAAATGGATTCGTCGAATGGGCTTTGTCTATTTCCTTCGCTCTTCAAGGGTGAACTTCATTCCATCAGGCAGACGGTTGAGGCGTTTGGGGAGTAGCACAAGATTCAATGGCCCCAACCGAAGGGAAGTGGGAAGGCGCAGGTTGGAGGGATATCGGTTGAGAAGGATGGGAGCATTGATATTAGGCTACGGGTTACAACCACTCAGGGCATTGTCACCGAGTATAAGATAGCCCTCTTCAGCTAAAACGTTTGTTCCTTGTACAATGTACACTACGTCTGCAATAAAGTTTGACACCGATGTCCGTTTTTGTTAGGCGCTCGGCGTTGATGTTTGGATGCAAAGGAACCGTCATGCGCATCATCCTGTGCCGAACATCTTGACCCAATACTTCGATCTCACAACGACTGAACCTCAGCAGCAATACTCTCAAAAGGTGATCACTTGAATTCCGGTTTCCTCTCATGAAAATGTACTGAACAAATGAACCGTTGATATTGTATGCACCGCAATTCGATTGGCACCTACAGCGTCAAGGGGCTATGTTGCCTCTGCCTGCAACTAGGCAACCGGCACGTCTGCAGTTTGTCGCCTGCCATTAAATGCATGGCGTATGACTTGTGTGCATAGGAACATGGCTTCAGAGCGGCTGAGTGGGCGGTGCAGCACGAGTCAATCCAGCGTCGGACCAAGTCATGCGGAATACTCCCATCATCCAGGGACGACATAAATTAAACGGTAAGTTTCTCGCCATGTTTATCCACAACCATGCAACTCAAAGGAACCTCATCTAGCACCGCTGAAGACGACTTCGAGCTCGTCAACGCAGAGGATGCTAGGATACCTGCAGCGCCTCGCACTCGTCGTGCCGATCCCGGCACCTTGCGCTCGCGCCACGACTTCAAACTTCTAGTCGAATGCCTTCAGCGAACAGCCGACTCCCATCGTCCTTTCAACAAGCCAATATTCCATGCCCAACTCTTCCCATCTGACTCCAACACCAACCTCTACCAGTTCTTCCTGGACAACATCGCTCCTGAGGTTCAGCAGGAACACTGTTGCCATGCGTGTCGCAGCTTCTTACAGAAGTATGGAGACCTTTGCGTCGTTTCAGAGGCAACCGGCGCCCTGGTTCCTCTCTTCTGGCCAGAGAAACGTGGTAGCGTTCCAGCGATGTACCAAAAGGCCGTTGAGGCGGTCAGGGACCTCTTTCACGACAAGGAGGTCGCCAGCGATTATCACATTTTCGTCGAAAGGCATCGACACCTAGGAGTGGGACAACCAACGAAGCCTACATGGTATCACTTCAACGTCATTCTGACGCTTGCACCCATTGGAAAACCTCCCCATGGGCTCCTCGACTTCGACACTGCGTACACCATGCTATTGCGGGTGTTGGAGGAGAATAGTATCCAGGTTATCAATACGGCCCATCATCTTCTCCACGAAAAGCTCCCCCACTCTACCTCACACAAACCCTCAATCGAGTGGCTTCAGACCATCGCCACCAAGTATCACAAAATGCAGTCCAACACCGTCGGTGCACGAAATTTTGTCCACCACCATGCAAGGGACGCGTGGATTGGTCTCCTCCCCTCCCTTCGCAGCGGTGTCATTGGCGAGCTTCTAGCCAGCATCCGAGAAGGGCTACAGTATCGCGATATCGAGGCACGTTGGGTGTCGCTCGCCAACCCCACCGCCTATCTGCGCCCAACGGCCGCCCCCTCAGCGGGGAATATCAGCGTGGCGGAGAAGAAACTCCAGATGCTCGGCTATACCAAGGACGACCTCATGCGATACCAAACCGCCACCGACGAGCTTCCTGCGTCTGCCATCCTATGGAAGAACGACAAGCTGTGGTTCCGCCGCTCAGCCAAGCAGGCTCCTCAGGAGGGTAGCATCTTTGGCGGTATCAAGCCGGCGACAAAGACTCCCAAGGTTGACGAGGCGAAGGGAGACGGTGCACCTCCAACTTCAATCTCGTTCCGCAAGTTTGCTCAACGCATCCTCCCTACCGCCACCTCGGTCGAGATCCTGCTCAAGGAAAAGACGACCGCGACATTCTTCACACGAGGAGCGGAGGGGCGCTAAATCCCCATTCGTCTTCGATTCTGCATCTCGATCCAATACCATGTCGTGGTACTACTGGGACAAGGCTTTGCCAGTGTCGACTGCGAATCTGAAGACAGGGCTGGAACGCGGTGACTGAGATCGTCACCTTCCCTCACATATGGGACTACCTCACTCCAGAGGAGGCAGCCGATTGGGAAGGACGAAGACGCAGAGGACAGAGAGAAAAAGTGGATTCATTCTCGACATGGTATTCGGTTCATGTTTTGTCTCCAGGGTGCGAGGGAGATGAACAAGGATCGATCGTTGTGTCTCTTCCCTGCGCTCATGAAAAGCGAGTTCCATGGGATCAGGAAGACGATCGAGGCGTATAGCAATGATGGGCGGATCGGTTGGGATTGGGGTGAGGGGAAGAACCAGGCGGGTGGTGTGGCGCGGAAGAAGGATGGGTGGGTTTCCACTAGTGGTCCGGGTAGCGCAACGATAAGAACATTACGACTCAGTATGAGATAGCGCTGTATGATTGAATGTTGCACCTGCCTTCATAATCAGACTATATAGCGGCAGTAGATCCAAGGCGATCAAGTGTTCCTTCATGAACCGTGCTTTCGCGAGCTACTTGAAGGTTAGCCCTTGGCGGAGAAGTTTAGAAAGAGATATTGGAGGGCCCCTTTGCCTGCAAGCGGACCTATCCTACCTTCCAGCGATGTACCAAGAGCCAAGTGTCTGCTTTACCCGCTCCCACCAAGTAGGTGCAAGTACTGTACACCAGCACCTCGCAATGGGAAAACAGTACTTCGAAAGTGCCTGCAGGCCAAAGTACCGTATTTTCAGCTACTTCCCTCGCACTCATCATACAATCAGAGCCAGGATGTTATGCAATAAGTAGTTCAAAAGACTCGACAAGGGTAAGGAATTGGCGGCTACAATAGGCCGGGTTCGACAAGCTTTGCGGCTGCGTCAAATTTACGAGGGAATCGCCAAACATCGGTTCAGAGTTCTGGCTGGCTACTGCCCACTGGTAACCTGTCTGTAAGCTCCAACCCGGCTCGCTGCACCAGGATGTGTCGATACATTGTGGAGATGTTATGTACATCCCCCTGTGTAAGTTGCTTGGTCTTTCTATCGTCCCTGGCTTTGCCTGCGTTAGTCACGGTCGCCAACTGGACGACGATCTACAGAGATTGGAGGGTGTTGAGTTGAGTGCTGACACCTCTTCCAAAGATAGAGATGAGTACCTGAAACTTGCTGATCATATGCATCATTGCATTCCGATGCTTGTCCCAGTCGTTCTTGTCCGCCTTTGCGAAGATATATCGTCGGATCTTGCCACGGCTATTGATGAATTTCGCGAATTCGACCATGTGAAGCATTATTCTGAGCTGTGTCAGCGCATACGCAACTGCAAGACGAGGCGGAAACGTACCCGCTGAATTCTTGTGCTACCTTGTCGAGTTCGGCCTTTGCCTTGCCGGCAAGAGGTGAGGACTTGTCCATGACATCCTTGCAGGCCATAAGTAGATGGAAGTTATCCAGACACTGGGAAGCGAGCTGATTGCTACTATGTGTAAGATTGTCTCCATTAAGCTGTTTAAAACCGTTTAGCAAAGCCAAAAGCAACTTGAATGGTCGCACTTACAGTTTCAAGTACGGTCAAAAGGCTTCCTGCCATGTGACGCAGCCCAGGCACATCGTATACCAAAGCGGAGACTTCCTTGATCTGGGACATGACAGCTATAGCAGTGTTGTTGCTGTAGCCAAAAAGTTCGCTAAGTTTCGGCACAAGTTGCTCAACACTACATTCAGGATCGGAGTTGGGACCCCTTAAGTATAAATCTTGGCTAGACATAGATAAGCAGAGAGATCTCACTGGCATTACACAAGAGGGCTTACCTCTCGAGCTCACTCGGAGTGATTTTAATGTCGAACTTGATACGTCGGAATAGCTTTGCCGTCTGCATGGCATCGGGACCATTTCCAAACTCCTCTTCATCGTCATCTTCATCTTCATCTTCATCTTCATCTTTGGACGGGAAATATAGAGACTGGGGTCTCTCTAATGTGGCTATTTCATCCGATCTATTATCTCGCCGCAGAATGTTAACGAGGGTGCTAGCAAGGAGCCTAATATTAAAGGATCAGATGATGGCCTTGACGTCGAGACCAAAGATACACACTTGTCTGACTCTCCCTCTCTTGCTGCCAGTGGAACCTCAGGCACGCGACCATTGAATTTGGTTTTGCATCGACGACTACGAAATGAGGTCAATTTCGACTCCCATTCAGTTTCAAACCACTCACCATCTCTGCCAACCGTTTGGTCGCGGATGATTGCTGTCGATGTGTAGATGGCCGCATCTTGGGCACTGGTTGGGGGGAACCTCCAAGTTGGATAGGAAGATGGTGACTTCATACTCCTTACATTTCGCGATGTGGTTTAGAAAGTCCCCTTTGTCGATGGTGGTATCTGTCGTTGGATCATCGAGCTCATAGCTTCCGCTAGCAATAAACCGACTTGCTTCTGTCTTGTGGCAGGCCATCGCAACTGCCATATGGACGTCCTATAACAGAGAATTAGACTCGGTGGAGATCTGGTAATCTACTTTTTCTAACCTCAAATGTCCTGACAAACCGCACTGGTATGGATCGGCGTTCGCCTTGGAGCGGTTCCAAAAAGACGATCTCTTCCACATCGACCATGCGAAGCATTGTCACCTGGCCAGATGTAAGAAAATCGCTGAGGTTTTTCATAGTGAAGTTTGCATCCGTTTTCAGTAGTTGGCTGCTGGCCCACCAAAACCTGGAAATCAACCATTAGATGACCAATTTATAGTAGAAATATAGGGATCTCACGAATGGAGGCAACGTAGCCACTCGCCTATTGCCGTGACCTCGTTTGAGACACTCTTTCTGATGTCGGAAATCTCCTCAGGCTCGGTGGTTGTCCACCATTCGTATACCACACGATAGGCATATTGCACTTGAGGGAAAGAGCGGTAGGCTAGACGCTCGATTTGGCCATGGAGCTCCTCGAGTGCTCTGTTGCACAGCGCCATTCGGGCTTCAATGTTTGTTCGTATAACTCTGCCTATGGTCGTCCCACCGCGACAAGCGTTGTAAGCAGTAGAGGCGAAGGAAATCATTCTCTCGAGATCGACGAGGAGGGGTGCAACCCGTTTCAAGATCCCATCCTGATCTCCATGTGGAATAACCAGTTTGTTGATGAATCGCAAGTTGTTTTGTGCGATTACGAACTCTGCGGATAGGGAGGGATTCCCTAAAGATTCCGAAGAGACACCAAGGGGTTTCCTGGGGGGAAACGTCCTTTTCCTTTCTCTCACGAAGGAACCTTGGTCTCGCTTTACAAGCTTCCCACCGGGAGCTGAATTCTTGGCGTGAGCTGGGGGAGCGGCGGCGATGGCGAAGCGTGTAGTCCCTGAGCTGTGACTCTGATCCGTCATATACGTTGCCTGTTATGTTAATCACAGTGTAATTGTCCCCCTCTACGTTGCTGAAGTTTCCTCCGGAGATGTGAAGAGGAGCGTTGGTTCTACCCTGCATGCTGGAGGGCAAAGGGGACACATTGTCGGCGAACATGGGGTGTTGAAACAAAGGAGTGCACGTGGCCATACCTGTACCGGACGGTCCAAGATGCTCCTTATCACCGAAGTCCTCGTTGCAAGGATAGTGAATTTAAACATCCTGGAGAATCAGCTTGGGCGCTTGTTCTAACCCTAACCTTATATTAAGTACAGATGCACTGCCATTCAATCGGAGACGGGACGCGTGCGCCTTCCTTCCCAAAACCACTTGATTCCGATGACCTGCATTTCGGATCCATGGTGGCCATGCGAAATCCATGCTCCTACAGAGCTCAATGGCGAACAACGTCGCACTTCTATTTGAGTGCTGTTCCAATACCTTGAACCGCGCTCTCTGTATTCTCCTCGGTCGGTCACCCTGAGGAATGGCCTTATCAACCCAACGTCCACGCGCCAACGTTAACTCTTGCCATGTGCAGAGGCGCAATGCGAATCCTCAAGGATAAAATGGATTCAGACAACTATTTTTCACTTTGCTTGTGCGTTTACATTTCCATCTTTCTGTTATACGCTTCTCAGCTCAATTGTTCCCAGACACTTTTCACATTTCTTGCATGCATGGTATTCCTCAGGCTGCGCGAACCGCCGAGGCATTCCAGCGTCTAATAGGGTCGATATCAAGATGCTCTCGAGTCCCGTTACCTCATCGTGTGCAAGCATAGTGGTCGAACTGCACGACGATGGCATTGCGACAAGCTCCTTTCCAGGCATCGGTATCTGGCTCAGCAATACCGAAGCTGTCATCGTCACCACCACCCAAGAAGGGACACCTTTCTCAGTACCGTTCGATGCTGTCGGGGACCTGGACAGTGGAGGAGCAGGAAGCCGATGGGGTGGGGCAGAGGGCTTAACGATACTGGAGGAGAAACACCTGTTCTTGTGTCTAGGGCGAACTCTGCCAAAGGAGGTAGCCCTCTGAGAGCCAGCTCGGTCAAGGAAGATGGCCAAGGATAACACCCGCTGTATACCACCACATCTGTCGTCCTCCCAAGTGATCCTGATTCTCACTCCCGCCTTCTGCGACGCCACATGGACACCCCCATCCACGAACACTGTAACAGTCGTCTGCTGCATCTCGCCGAATTCGCACATCCGCCTCTGAGCTCTTCCTCACGCTGTGCGGAAACCTTTGTGGTCGTAGACGTGCTCTGAACGCCCCCAGGCCAGCGTGGCTGTCGGTATGGGGGACTTTGATGGTCCATGAGCTCAGGTGTGCTCCCCTTTCGTTGTGTTGTCGTTCGATTGACCGATTGTTAATCGTTACAAATTCACCATGTTTAAAGTCGTCCCCAAAGCTCTCAGAAACCGGGACGACCCCTGAACCCGAGTTTTCGTCCACATCTCCACAAGGTCTCAAGGATGGCCTGTGGGACGTGGTCTAGCTCACTATGGGAGGATTCCCTGAGGCTGTCGTGCGTCCTTTCTCTTTATCCTGCATTGCCTATCATCTAGCTATCTCCTTACTCACATCCTCCGACAGCGCTTGCATGCCTCCGTTGTATGGTCTCGATCAGCTCGATGCCTATGCGATCGAGTTACCTTTGCCACGACTTGGTCATTAGCCCGTCAGTACCCTCGTCACAGTGTCCGTTTGCATGGTATTCTCAATGGTGAAGGGTCAGTGGGCTAGCCGAGCCAGCCAGACGTTGCCAGAGGGCAGCATCTATAGTGGAATCAGGGCGGCAACCAAGACCCCAAACGTCCGATAACGTGAATGGAGACGGTGCACCAGCGACCTCGACCTCGTTCCAACCTCGTTCCGCAAGTTTCCTCAGTGCGTCCGACTCCCTACCACCACCTCAATCGAGACCTTACTCAATGAAAAGGACGACCTGCGACATTCTTCACGGGAGGAGAGGAGGGTACTAAATACCCATTCGTGTTCGATTCTGCTTCTCGGTCCAATCCCATATTGTGGAACCATTGGGACAAAGCTTTGCCAGTATCGGCTGCGAACTTGACCATGCCTTGGAACGCGGCATCACCTTCCCTTCCATGTGAGACTACATCACCCCAGAGGAAGCTGCGGATTGCGAAGACGAGGACGCAGAGAATAGGGACAGGAAGTGTGTTCATCCTTGACCATGGCATCCGTTTCATGTTCGTCACCAGGGCGAAAAGGAGATGAACAAGGATCGGTCGCTGTGTCTCTTCCCTGCTCTCATGACGAGCGAGTTCCATGGGATCAGGAAGACGATTGAGGCGTAGAATAGTGAAGGGCGGGGGAAGGCATTAGCGTTCCGATATGGCTTCAACCAATGAAATAGATTTCCCTCACTCAATGAAGGGCATATGATGGGACAAGCACGATTCCAAGCGTCATGTGGGCGGTTTGGATTTGGACCAAAAGAAGGACGGTTCGGTCTCGACTCCTGTCCGGGTTCGAAATGACAAGGGCATCAAGTACGAAATGGCGGAGTTCGATTGAACACGAACAAGGTCTTGTTTTCGCGCATCGATTAGTATCGGCCCTCTATACTTTTTACTCTTTGAAACGAGTAGGGTTGATGTCCAATGATAGGAACGGCTGAAACCCTTACGCTCAATGCTGTTCTGATAAGCAATTATAAGTTTGATTTGCACTTAAGTTACAATGTTTTCCAGGTCGAGACCTTACAGACCCCTTTTCGCACAAGATAGCCATCGAGTGGCCATTGGCGGGCGCAAATTTTTAATGATGAACCTATTCAAAGGATTGCCCATGGAACAATGATTTCCTTACAAGATTAGTACTTTACTAAACTTCAACTCAAGTGCATTGAAACAGGAACAGCCTGTGCTTTAGAACTCTGGTGCATAGCCAATGATTTACTCAAAAGGAACTCATCCGATTCATAGGCTCCCGAAAGCCCCGCAACACTGAATTCGCGCTCCCGAGACCCCCATTGTTTGATTGTATATCTGCTTCTATGATATCGAACGAGGAGTATAGGATCTGCTGAACTCAGCATAGGCGTTCTCTGGTGTTCTACATGGCATATGGTGTTCGATATCACCCCGCAACGTACTAATCTCATGATGGAATCCAGGCAAGAGAGCGGAAGAAGCCTCTTTCTATGGAATGTTCAGACTCGGAGATGCGTACAGCGAGGACCCAACTATTTTCGGTGGCCCTTGTCCGTTCAAATAAATGGGAGAAGCGGGTGGCTCAGACAGGACCTTCGCCATCAAGGGAATCGTCTTGCTCGTCCTTCTCTTCACTGTCCCAACCATGGCAATCAAGGACCATAGCACGCTAGATGATACCTATGGTAAGGCTCGATACATGTCAAGCGGCGGTTTGCTCAACCCCTGCTTTAGGCGCGGCAATGATTGGCGTCTTGGTCAACGTCATGTGCGTTTTGCCCTGGAGATGCTACTGGAAGAAAAGTCCCCAGTCTGACATTTCTTAGGTTATATGGTGCAACAACATCCCAGGTCGGTTGCCTAATAGATAGGGCTTTGTCGTTTGATGAATCGCTACCTGAACAGACGTACACATATTACACCAGCTATCCCAAAGACAACAGGCGCAACACGTTCATGGTAAGTGATCAGCATCTGCACCGTTCATGAGCCACTTACAATGACTCGCTGATAGGTTGGAGCACTGTGGTAAGCCTCTTGCCCCACTCGTGGTGCTAACGTTCATTGACTTGAAGAGCTAGGATTCTCGATACTGTCCAAACGTTCTTATGTACAAAAGATACTTGCCGGATGAGGGTAAAACCTGGCTAACCAGCTTATAGCAGGCGAAGCCATGTACTTCTATCTGATTTCAAACTATGGGAGGCCACATACACTTGAGAGAGCTCATTGGTAAGTCTCCTTCAATTCAAGATATTCCCTGAAAAGACTCAGGTTGCACTTTGTAGGTCAATCCACGTGAGTTTTCAACGTGTCATCAAGCTATGTGACGCAAAGTGACAGGATCTCGATCTTAGATTTGTATCCTTTTAAACGTGCGATCTCTTCCTTCATTCCCTGATATACAACTGAGATACCTTTACAGAGGCTCATTGCCTTCATTGCCCAAATCTACTTTAGTTATGTCACGTTCAAGCGTTTGTATCAGCTGCTATGTTTCAGCTCTCTGTCCCTTCTCTGACCAACTGTTGCCCTCATTAGTCTGCCCTCAGCGATTCAGAAAATGGCTGGTGTCTACCATCGTAAGTGAGATTAAAACTTGCAGTTAGAGTCAGGAAGTATAGACATCTTATCCTTTCTTCCAGAGCATCCTTGTTTTCGCAAATGTTGGGTTTGGAGTCGGTGCGTATACGAACTCCAAACATTGTATTAAACCCTCATCTCGATATTCCCAGCGTTTGTCATTTTGTGGTCAGTCCCAACGCAAATCGATGTTCGATCTCTGATAAGCCTCTAAAGCTATGTCTGGGGAAGCGATTATGGTCGAATCAGGGAGATGAATGTAAGCTCTTATTCCTGCATCGGCGTGCTGTAGGCTGAAGATAATCCTTTCGCAATGTAGAAATACGGAGCTGTCCCTTCTGTGGTAGCCGGTGTCATTGCAGAGTTTTTGATCGCAGGATGCTTGTGCATCTTCCTCAAAGAGCGCGCATCAGACTTTAAAGGGTAGGTATGAATCACTATGGGTTTACTGCCTTGATTTACCAAAATCATCTGGGCCAGCACCCGGAAGGTCATCCGCCAAGTCCTCTTTTATGCTATCAACCGGTGTTTGCTTTCTTCGTAGGTCAAGGTTGAGCGTTGAAGGCACATTTAACAGTCGAATTTCCATATCTTTAGCATATTCCTTACTGTCGAAGTAGCGTTGGTGAGTTTCTGCTCGGCACTGGGGTTTACTCGTCACTGAGGTCAGGACCCAGATGGAAACCAAATCAGCCACATTCTATTACATGGCGCTGGAATTCATTGTTGGGAAGCGTGGGTGCCCTTTGGCTTGCCTTTTCCCAGTTTCAATAACGGTTTAACTTGCAGTTTATGTTGCGAGCGTGCTCGCTACGCTTAATGCGAGGCCAGTGGAAACCCCAGCGCCACGGATCTCGTTCATCAGGGCAACTGTCCATGCTGTGGACTATGCTTCCAGGTGCGCTTCCGTGCTAATTTATCCTTGAAGAAATGAGAAAAGGAACTGAGCTCGTGCCTACAGACAAACTGGGGCCACTGAAACCAATGGATGCCATCTGACTACACCGATCGATGACAGCCCATATATCTTGAAGGAGGTTCCCCTTCCTTTCGACCCGGCCCCTTTGAGAAGAATTCTCCCAAGCACAACGCATGACTGCTAAATTCTTCACTGCTATGGCGAAGTAGACCTTTCCTCCATCGGATGCCATGATTAAGTATCAAGAAGACCGAAAGTGTATTTGTACCCCTCATCCAAGTAAATACAAAATATGATAGAATAATGTTATACATCGCGTCTGGCACTCGAGATCTCTTGCCTTCCTCTGCCCTCAACGTCTGGGATGACCATCAGCTCAATAAGCCTCAGACCAGGTGCCCTGACATTCTGTATTGGGGTTCACCAATGAGAGCTCGCTAGGCGCAGAGCGTTAGTCATTGGAGGAAACCCGAATTGGGTAAGACATCCCTTCCTCTCCCTGCATCTGACGAGCGGCGGAGACGACTTACTATTGGGGGCTTAATCTGGCTCTAACCATACATAATGTGACACAGAAGCATTTGCCACTGCACTCATTTGCCTGGTTCGTTAGAACTACCATCTTCCACCATGAGATTCTTGCAACCAATGGCTGAGACTCGAGTTGTTGGTTCAAAGGGCCCGTGTCGTTCTTGAAAACTGCTCTTAGACATTCAATCAAGGAGCCAGCTGAGTGCCTCAGGCTGCAGAGCTGCTGACTTTCGCTTGAAAATGCTGCCAACTCGACCGTGGGCAGGAGAAAAGGTGAAGTATCTACTCTTTCACCCATTTCAGGACCAGATGTGGCGTTGGAGCCAGCTCGGAGGGCTTGACAGCTGCCCAAAGTTGACACAGCTGTGGTTAGAAAGGGGAGGTCGACATGGAGTTGCTGATCACTCCTCGGCTATCTCAACGTCAATGCTGCAACTTTGCTGCCTACTCCTTCTAGGATGCTCAGTAGGGGTATTTGGTCACACATATAGTATTTATGGGACTTCTCATCCGCGTTGTCCTGCAGGCCGAACGCGACAGTACGGAACACTGCTACTCAAGCGCATGCCCAAATTGGAATAGCCCCTCCTAGGGGCGCTGTCTTTTAGCTGCTATAGGCCTCGAATGAAAATACCTCCTGATAACCCTTGCTTTTCTGGCTCGTTGAAAACCTCTCTATTACGACGTAAAACTCAACTTGGATTTGCCTTAGATGCTTCCCGGGCCCATGTCCCTGGCAGGGACAAGAATACATGAATCTCCAAGCTACTTCGCTCCAGCTGGTCGATGCAATTAGGTTCCCCCACCTCATCTGAGCGCTTAGCATCTCTGAAATGATACTTGGCCGAGTTCCACAACGATTGGAATCGCCATCATCCAGAGCAAGCATCGCTACAATACCCAAGTTGGTGCCTCCCTTGCTATCCCAAGGGGCCACACCCCACACAAATCTGTTGCGCGTTCCTGGTCATCTAGGGAGAGAGAGGAGGATCTGCCAGTTGATGGAAATGGATCAGAACAATACCCGTGTTCCACTACAACCACGAGTCACTCCCAGAAATACATATTCTCAACCCACACCTCTCACAATGCTACATAGTCCGCAACAAACTCATCTGCAAAGGCAGTTGGCCTTGTGGTGGAATTGTGTTATGTGTGCGCTCCCTCACTCCCACAAGGCAGCAGAGGACTTAGGCAGGGTGTGCGCTACAGGGTCTGAGGGCGAGCCAGGCTGCTTCCAGTACCACGTACCAGAAACAGGCGCAGCAGCCACCATAGTGGGAACCATGATCATCGCTGCGAGGGGGTGTTCAGCCTTTGCCCTGCGAAACCTCACATCAGGGAAGGATGAGCGAAGTCGAGGGCCACGGCTGTTGCGAAAGGAGGGGATTACAACTGGATTATGCATCTCGATCTTGAATGCTGTAGGTTGAGTGGCCGACTTGGTCAGTTTATTGAGTGTAGGGGAAATGAAACTGGAGAAGAAATCTGTTGGGCTGGATACAGGTAAGCCAAAAGATTGCCAGAACAGCAGTGAAATTACTATTGTCAGAGGAGGGCTTACCTTTCAAGCCTGGCAGGAGTCATTCCAATTTCGAACTTGATACGTCGGAATAGCTTTGCCATTTGCATGTTAGCGGACCCGTGCCCACTATCAGCGCCTATCTGAGGATCAAAGTGGTCACTTGCATCGTCATCAAATTCGTCTTCGTCTTCGTCTTCATCCTCATCCTCTTCTTCTCTACGCAAGAACTGTACATAGCCTACTTTCCGTGATGTGTCCCTTTCACTGTAGGTCCTATTATCTGGCTTCGGCTCGATGCCACGGGAGTCAACAAGCTTTTGCTCTGAATGCCTATCAGAATATCAAATGGTGGTGTTGACATCCTGACCAAAGACACACACTTTTCCTCCTCTCCCACTGTTGCTGCGGGTGTGGCCTGGAGCACATAGCCATTGAATTTTGTTTTACATTGAGGACTATAAATGGGATCAATATCAGCTCTTGTTTGACTCAAACCTACCCACCACCTCAGCCACTGTAAGGGATGGATTTGAGCCAGGACTTCCAGAACCCCCTATAGGGGCTATTTGGCTTTGTTTTATCGCAAGGCTGCCAACACGCCTAGCTGGCGCACCGTCACCTTCCTCGTACTTCATCCCTGACACTACCCTTATTGCACCTTGTTCACTCGTAGATATCCATTGTTCCCCCAATATAACTGGGTTACACTGATGTCTCGTGTGATCTGAGGTCTTAGGGAAGTGCCATATCTTACAGCCACCCATTTGATCTTGGGCAGTCAGCGTCGCTGTGCAGATGTCCGCATCTGGGGCACTCGTCGGGAGGAACTTCCAACTTGGATAGAAATATGGTGACTTCATACTCTTTGCACTTTGCAATGCTGTTAAGAATGTCCCTTTTGTCGACAGTGGTATTCGTGACTGGGTCGTCAAGCTGGTAGCTTCCGCTAGCGATGAACTGGCTTGCTGCTGTATCGTGACAAGCCATTTGAACAGCCATATGGACTTCCTATAAAAGATCATTACTAATTGGTCAGACGCCATGTTTGAAATATCCCTCACTAACCTCGAACGAATTTATAAACCGTACTGGTATTGATCGACGTTCGCCTTGGAGCGGCTCCAGAAAGACTATCTCTTCCACGCAAATCATGTAAAGCATGGTTACAGGCCCAGATCTCAGAAACTCTTCAAGTGCTGCCATGGTGAAGGTTGACTCTGTTAACAGTAGCTGGCTACTTGCCCACCAGAACCTGATCATGAAAACCAATCATTACACCCAACCTGCCCGTAGTGGAAATGTAGAACGTACAATTGGAGACAATGTAGCCATTCACCAATGGCCGTGACCTCTTTTGCGATACTTGCTTGGATGATTGTAACTTCAGGCTCGTTTCCAGCACAGTTCTGGCTCTCCAGAAGATTGTCAGATTGCGCTCCACAGTGGACAGAGGAGCACAGTAAGCACCCAATTCGGTCATGGAGTTCCTCGAGAGTCTTATTGGACAGGATCAGTCGGTGTTCAATACTGGCTTTTATGACCTTTCCTATGGTCGTTTCACCGCGACAGGCGTTGTAAGCAGTAGAAGCGAAACGAATGAGTGTTCCGAAATTGGCGAGGAAGGGCGCGATATGTTTAAAGATCCGTGCTTGATCTAGGCGGTTTGCCAGCTGGTTGATGGATCGCAAGTTGCTTTCGGCAAGGAAGAACTGGGCGGATAGAAACGAACTCCCGAAAGATTGGGCCGAAGGGATGCCAGGAGATTCCCTGGGGGAGAGTGACACCATCTGGTTGCTAGAAGAAGGATGGCGGCATTGCTTGCCAAACTTCTCCGCAGGGGCTGAACCGTGAGCGGAGGCGATGGTGGGGCCCGAGGTGTATCGCTGATCGGTTAGATATACGTCGCCTATTAGGTTTAGTATGTTGTATTGGCTACCCTCAACGTTGTTGAAGTTTCCTCTGGAGATGTGAAGGGTAGCATCGTTCCTGCCCGCCAAAGGAGAGGCGAAAGTGACCAAGGCTGATTCCTGATCTTCGTTATTGTCGGTGGACATAGTGGGTGAAACGAAGCTCTGCCCGTGGCTATACGCCTATGGCACGTTCAAAAGTCACCTTATCACCACGATCTTAATTGTGAGGATGTGAGGCGATGCACTTTGGCTTGCCATGCTCCCTGTTACTTGACGTATGGGTGCTGGCATCATGATCTTGTTCAGAGGCTTTCACCAGTAAGAACTAATATACGCAACTATTGGCGCCCTAGTGAGCTCGGAGTGCAGGTTGCGCCCATCCAGCTATCACTGCCTTGAACGCCATCTAAAGATAGTAAGATGGGTTAATCTTAATCTCAAGCGCATTATCTACTTAGGAATTTTGGGCGCTTATCTCACCCCTAACCTTAAATAGAGACACTGCCACTCGCCGACAAACCATCCCATGCCACTCTCCAGAATCCAGCTCCTTGACCATAACACTCTGCAACACTATGAATATCGCTTTTGCTCTCCCAGAGACCATCAAGTGGTATATGTGCGACAATACGGCGTTACATGAGTGCTCCATCCTCCTGCACGGCCCAATCTCGGCCAAGCCGCCGCGGCTTGAGCATTGTGACGCTGGTGACCGGATGTCCATCGAGTAAAGCTCTTGGGCCATCTACCAAGTCGCAGCAGCAGCCCGTGACAGTGCTCTCCGTATCCCTCCCATTCGGCATTGCCTTTCAGCCTTGCTAGGCATTCTCGTTACCCTCCCAAACCTTTGCCCGAATAACGCAGAGGCACCCTACGATCCAGCAAAGGATAACCTAGGATGGAAGGGCATCTTAAACCTTGCTGGCGTGTTGAGTTTACCTCCAGTTTACCTCTCTTTGAACTCCCTCTGATATATCACTTAGGCTGATTTTGCCAGACACCTTGATTTGTGTCGCAACAATGGATTCTCCATGCTGGACACTGCACCAATCGCTGAGACCCCTCGGCTTTTCTTCGGTCTGAGCTCAAATGGCTGTCAAGTCCCTCCAGCTTATCTTGTGGTTCAATGGCCTCACTATAACCTTCGAATCGGATGGCGTTCGGGACCACCGTCAGACAGTGAAGCAAGCTGCTATCCATGCATGACCATTCGCCTAATCAACGCTCAATTTGGCCCCAGTTGACATCGCCACCACCACCCCAACCAGCGACGTCTCTCGCGGTACTGCTCGGCGCTGTTGCAAACCCTCGAAGGAGAGGCAGGAGGAAGTTGGACCAGGAGGCAAGGATCGAACGGGCATGTGTACTTTGCTGTATGCAACACACATGCTCTCGGGCTAAAGGCGAATTTTGTCGATGCAAGTCAACCGTTTAGAGCTAGCCCAGCGCACCATCACGTTCCCCGTCGCTCCCAGCGATCTTGGCTCTCAACTCATCCCTCTCAGACCACCACATAAACTGGGACCACATCATATGCGAAGACAGTCATCTGCTGCATCTCGCTGAATCCAAGCATCTGCGGATGAGCAAAGGTTCTTCTGGGCTCCTTCTTCTCTCTTAAGAATGCGCGGAGATCTTTTCGGTCATGGCGGCGAGCGTGCTCAGTCTGCTCAGTCTTGAGCGGGTGATGACGACGCTGTCAGGATGGGAACACTGGTGGTCAACGAGCTTAGGTTCGTTTCTCGTTTCTCGGATCTCCTCGCGTCGTCGCCTGACCGACTGATAGTCCCGCCTTTTGGTCGTGCAGCATATACCATTACCATGTCCAACATCTACCTACCAAACCTCCTTGGCGCTGGGACCACCGTGGCCTAAGGCCGGAAGTCGCGTTTGCATCACCATAAGGGCTCGAAAGCAATGTATGGAACATGGCGATCTTCACCCTAGGAGGGTATCCTTGTTGCGTTCACTCTCCTCGTCCTCCCATCTGACTGCCTTCTTACTCCCCTCGCATCCTAGATCTTATTGCTTGCCTTTGATATGATGTCGACCAGCCTGCCTATCTGATCCGGTCACGCCTCTGCCGATGCTCGTCGTTAGCAGCAAGCACCCTCGCTGCTGCACCCTTCTGCTTGGCATTCGCGATGGTGACGGGACTGTGGGCTGCTCGAGCTAGCACCGTTGGAATCGGTTTTAAGTTTGTCCGTAAGCACGTCCGTCCCAGATCGGCTCGTTACCGTGCTCATGTCGCTTCCGTTTTGCAGGCCAAGTGGGCTGTGTTGTGCGGCTGCCCGATATCTGCGCCACTTCCGCGAGAGGACGTCCATATGACAGTAACCCTGATGTCTCTGGAATACGAGTTATATTCACAACGCTCGTCCCCCGAGGTGTGTAAGGCCGTTGGCTTACCCGAGCTTCCCATAGCTCGCACATATACCGACACCGGCAGAGCAGCACAAGCTGTTCTGTTATTCGCCTTATGGTGTAGCGGTTCTGGGTGTCGGTAGAGCATCCCTACAAGGTGGGATGGTTGCACCAATTTAGGGCCGAAGCTTCTCTATAATTTACCAAGTTTGCTTGTGTATCAGCGTTGTGAATTGAGAAAGAAGTGTGGGTCGTTAACTGTTTCGCTCTTAAAGCGGTGTCGCGCGTCCGCTTTAACGGCGCTGATGCGCGGAAAGGATGAAGCTATTCGCATGCAAGGGATTGGTGAATGAAGGATGCTCTCGACTCAAGTGGCGATGGGTGAGGCTGAGATGAAGTCATGAAGACAGGGACACTGCCCAACGAGACGTACGTACGTGTTCTATTCTATTTAGTTTCGATCGTGTACTGGTTTCGATCTGTTGTTGTACTTTCCTCGCCTCTTCCAACGCCAAGGGACGCTCCTTACACCGCCGGGGTTTTCTTTTCCTTGTTCTACCTCAACCCGTTTAGGTTTCTCATCATCCACCTGTTCCTAGGGCAAATGACATGCAACTGATGTGACATCTGAGCCACGATGATCAGGGCAACCCTTGTTGTTGCTATGAACCGCTGCCAGACGTCCAAGTTGGACAGGTGGGTAGGCTCATACAATACAATTATGAAAGACTCCCCTCTCAAGCCACAACTAGCACTGAGCTACACGAACCCTCTTATATGCAGCACTACTACTGCATGGCTCTCACCTCATTATGGCTCCGCTCTCCTTCGACCAATACCTCGACTCCCTTGCGGGTGCACCGTCAACATCGCAGCCCCCCGATGCGTGTCCCTCCCAGGACAACTTGGCCTCCCCCGCAATCTATAACATTGGAAGTGCTTCAAACGTATTTACAGGCATCAACTACGGTATTAGTAGATTATCGTTGCTAACCCGTTGCAATGCTGACGAGAGATGCTACGAGCAGGGACTGTGGTCATGAACGGTTTGGACGATGCCACCAGTAAGCGTGACCCAGTACTTCATAGAATGATACACTGACTATCGACTAGAATTCGCCTTACTCAACGACCTTCCCGCTCACCCTGATATCAGTGGACAACTCGGCGAATGCTTTCGAGCCAGCCGTGCTCAGGACCTAGAGTTCGTGTCCAAATGGGTTGACAGCCAGGGTTCACCAGAACTCGCTCTCTGCATAGTCGCGGGGGCTGGAGTGGGGAAGACGACCTTCGCAAATCATCTCGGTCAGAGACTGCGTCAGCGACAGCGCCTTGCCGCTGCCGTCTTCTTCGGATTTGCACCCCTCCAATGGGGGGTTGAGTCGGTTGTCAAACTGGTTGCACACCAGCTGGCGAAAGCCCATCCCGCATCAGTTGGGCCGATTGCGGCTGCCATCCGCCGCTACGGTGGTCCCTCTATCCCTGTCGAGGTTCTGATCGAGAACTATATTCTTGAACCTATCCGCCATCTCCGGTACTCTCACCCACTTGTGGTCATCCTCGACGCTCTCGATGAATGGTCACCCCACCCCGGCCTTATCGAGGCGCTTGGTCGCCTCACACCCTCCTCGTCGCTCATTCGATTCGTGGTCCTGGGACGACCAGGCTTGCAGGCACAATGTCAAAACTTGCCTATCGTGAGCTACGATCTTCCAGGCGTCGCAAAAGATGTCATGGAAGGTTATCTTCAGGAACGCCTTGCCCGGGTTGGGTGGAAGTTTGGGCGAAACCCCGAACCGCGCACCATTTCTCAGCTAGCAAACAAGGCAGATGGTGTATTCATCTGGATGTCAACAGTCTGCTCTCTTCTAGAAGACGAGAAGGCCTGTTCGAATCCAGAAGAAACTCTTTCAGCCGTACTGAATTCACAACAAAGTGTTGGGGACACCGATGTGCTGGCCCACCTATACCACAAGGCGATCGCTTTGCGATTTCCAAAGCCTGAGCACAGGGCAACGCTCAAGGCGTTCCTCGGAGCCGTAATTGCACTCCAAGAACCTCTTCCTATCATTGCCTTTGCGTCGCTGGTCTCAATGGAGGTTTCCGTCATCCAGAAGATCCAGGCGGATCTCAGCCCTTTACAAACAAGGAAGCCAACGGACGCCCAGAAAATGATGTATCCAGCGCCATTGATATTCCACATGTCGTTTTTGGAGTTTCTCCAGAGCCCACAGACTCCCGCCCATCTTGCATTCCCAATCGATACCTTTGCCTCGCATTTCCAACTCGGCAAAGCATGCATCGAGGAGCTGCACCGACTCGCACCGATCGGTCAGGATTGCGACGCATCTCCCCTCGAGATGTATGCGGTGAGATACTGGCCGATTCACACAACTCACGGTACCCCAACTGTCAATTCTAATTCCAATGCTGAATGGAGGGATACACCACATTCTGTCCTCCTAAATGGCCTTTCTGTCACACAGTGGCAACTGTGGTCGGATACGTTTCTCCACCCTGTTTGTCCAGGTGCAGCAATTCGCCCGATTGAAAACCGCAAGCCAGGCGTCACGCTTGCCCTAGAAACACAGGAAGAGAAGATGCCAGGAGCTCGTATTCGCTCTGGGCTCTCTCTAAGTCACTTGCGGAGGGAAACAAAGAAGATCTTCCATCTCTTCTCCATCGACAAAACCCCTGATATGCCTAGTAAACCCCTGGATTATGGCGGAGCTCTGATGTCCAAAGTTGCCGAAGTTCTGTTTGGTGTGCAAGATAACGGGAGATTACTTGACATGATTGCGGTGGCTGAAGTTGCAGTTCGACTACGACATTGCGATTTGGACACTTGGCTGGCTTTAGGAGGTATCTACAGTAGCACGGCACGGCGAAGTGCGTCAAGCAGCTTCATCGACAAAGCTGTATGGGCTCATCGATGTGCCGTCGAGGTGAAAGGTGGTGGAGGCTATCAAACCCTTCGGGTGTTGGCGATGTCTCTTCGCGACCGGTTCCACCGCTTTGGCTCCAGCCAGGACTTGGAGGAATCTATCACGTTGAAGCGAAAGGTGTTATCACTCACGCCACCAGGCCACCCAGGCCGGTCAGATTCCCTCAACAATCTAGGATCTTTGCTTGTGGATCATTTCCGGTTCACAGGTTCCATCAAGAGCTTGGAAGAGTCAACATCGCTTCACCGACAGGCACTACAGCTGTCGCCACCAGGACATCCATTGCGCCCAATATCCCTCATTAATCTTGCTGCCTCTTTGGATGCCACTTTTCGTCGGCAAGGCTCCATCGAGAGCTTGACGGAGGCCATTCAGCTCTACCGCGAGGCACTATCAATTATGCCTCCAACTCATTCAAGGCGCCTGGTTTGCCTTGGAAACCTAGCTGCAAGCCTTGGGGTTTACTTCGATGCCACGGGAAACGTTGAGAGCTTGGATGAATCCCTGTCTCTGCATAGAGAAACTGCGTCCCTAAGACCGCCAGGCCACCCATGGCGTCCAGCGTCCCTCACACATATGGCCCTCCTCCTGGTTTCTACTTACAACTTCAGAGGCACAATTGAAAGCCTCGATGAAGGTATATCCATGTGGAGGGAGGCGCTGGCTCTCGCTGGACATTGCCCAGGGCGTTATCTCGATTATCCGCTGACTCTCTTACATCTCTCCAGCTCTCTGACTTCGCGCTTCCGTCGAACAGGAAGCCAGGTGGATCTAGACGAGGCTATCTCACTCGCTAGAAGGTCACTTTCCCTGCAACCACCAGGCGGCTCAGCCCGTGCTGCTGCGTTGGGTACCCTTGCCGCTGCCCTCCTTCATCAACCGGATTCTCTCGAAGAATGCCTTGCATATTCACGCCAGGCAGTTGCGGCATTGCCGGACGATCGGTCCATCCTCCAAACCCTGGCTTGGGTCCTATCACGCCTTCAGAAGCACTCTCCCAATCTACAGTCCCTTGTAGAAGCGCATTCAACTTGCCAAAGGGCCATCGCGCTCTGCCCCCCACATTGCAGAGTTTCACGCTCCCATTTAGAAAAGATCGAATCCGAGCTGTCAGAACTTTTATCCGCCTCTCAAGCTGCAGATTTTGCAACGCTGCCATAACTGTTCCTAACTTATGTACTCGATGTCCATTGAAATACACAACATATCGATTCCTACAGATCTTGGAGAGCCTTCAAGCACGTTAAAGAGAACCTATAAAAGTAGAGCGCCTCTCCAATCGAGGTGTGATTTTGCATTCATACGAGCCAGGGTTCCTACAATGGTACAGGTCAAGGTGTGACAGAGGTCAAGACATGAGGGACCACCTACGAGACAAACGACGAGCTTGGCTGCAAAACAAGTTGTATGGGGTTCCCAAACTCGTCATTGGGTGGCTCAAACTTGAACCAAGTGAGTACCGATGCAGCCGCCAAGGTCATCAGGTCATGGGATAGGTGAGGGCCAGGGTAGATCCTGCAAACACCACCATATCACATTGTTAGAAACATTTTGGAGAAAGAGACATGTCGCCTAAAGCCCACCTGCGCCCATATCCAAACGCGGCTGCTTTTGGATCCAGGATAGTGCTAGCTGGCTGACCATCCTTAGATAGCGGTCGGAATTGAACGCCATTGGGTCGTCAAAAAATTCCGGGTCGTGCATGACCGCCCTAGGTTTCAGCTCGGGGTCAGGCTCGAACCAAAGGAAAAAGCAAGGGAAAAGACGCACAATCTCCTTACCAGCTGTTTGGTCAAATGACTGTCTTTTTCGGGACCCTCCAACCACAAAATTCGTCCTCATCGCGAGATAAATGAGGGACCGGTAACCCCTGATGAGAGTTAGAGCCTGTTGCGAGGACGGAGCACTGACTTACCCAAAGGGAGAACGGAGTGCCACCTGCCTACTTCTCGTACAATGACATGGATATAGGGAAGGTTCTCCAAGTCCTTGAACATTGGCAAACTCTCATTCGTGAGTATTCCGTGAAGCTGCTCCAGGGCTTTCCGTTGAACCTCGGAGTCCATCGCTAAAGCCAAGGAGGGCCAGCATTGGATTACCCGTCTACCAAATGGGCAAAGTAAGCTTAAATTCCCGCGGCCATGGAAGGAGGATAAGGGGGGAAGGCGTACTGTGTCAGCACCAGCTGTGATGTCCGTTCCATTAGACAGGATCTGTTAAACAAGAATACGAAACTCACCAAGATATGAAATAGCCGAGACGTCTCTGGAGACTTCGAACACACCATCATATTGAGGATCCATAGAGCAGAGATCAGTTCTTTCGCAAAGCCCGTTGCGAGCGTCAAACATTCGCCGTTCTCCTTCGCGACGTGCCAATGAGAACATCCTTGAGACAAGCGTCAATTGATTGGTTCGAGCGCGAGCCTCACGCACCCGATAATTTAAGAGAACCTTGGATCGGAAGCATACAGAGGTCCACGGTTGGACTCATAATCACAGCTCATTCATCCAAACCCATGCATTTCACCATCTTGGGTGTGAGCCTACGCAGGAGGATGCCTCATCGAGATAGAAAGCGACCAGAGTCCTAAACGCCGCCAAAAGCAAGGAACAGGCAACCACGAAAGCGGCAACCACGAGAGCCAGCTAGAGATCCAAGTAGACGGGTTCCTTGGCAGGGTGAATCATTCGTGTCCGAGTATCTCAGACGAGGTTGTCTGCCCATAGAGCAAGCAATAGCACATCCTGCAACCAGAGCTGACAGTGGTCGTCCAGAACCAAGAGCACATCACGTCATTGCCGAAACTTCGGAAGAGCGCTCATCATCGGCATTGATAAGCATCAATCGCATCATCAGCATTTCACACGTCCGGTCTTGCCCAAACGAGTCATGCATCGGCATCAGTTGTCACCGAATCGAACGAAAACCTGGCCTTGAGTAACAGTGGCGGGTGCGATGTTGCGTCAGTGAGTCAGTAAGTCGACGGCGGGGCCGACGCTAGTGAAACATATAAAGAGCCAAAGGGTGGGGGGCGGGTGGTTGCTTAATGAAGCCCGCCCGCCACCTCCCGCTGATGGATTTCGGACCTAGGTGGCCTCGCTTCCCAGCTTCTGGTGAGTGCATTTCATCTGACGGCCTGACTGCTCGTTGATTTCGACAGGGCTTGAGTGTTCAACATAAACTCTAATATTCTTCCGATAAACCTCGGGAGAATCGCAAGTAGTTCCACAAGTGCGAAGTCGGCAATACGACCCAGTTCTCGTAGATGACTACTGGTCTAGCTCTAGGAAGAAGGATCGAACAAGCATCTCTCACTCTCTGCATCTTCCCTTTCCTTTCCCCTATCTTTCGCCCCTGACTGGGCCCTAGACTGGAATGATTCCGACTGAAACGTAACCGGAGCCATGCTGACTCGATTCGCGGCCACTCGAGCCTTGGCTTCTCCTCGTCTCGTCTCATCACCTCTGACTCTTCGGCCCTTCTCGTTCAAGTCGACGCTATCTTGACTCGATGGGGGTTCTCTCGTATATCTAGCGCTGCGAATCCTGTTTCACCTCGGTGAGACGGATTCTTCTGTCTCTCTCCGTTCGCCGTGCTTCTCTCGTTCCTCTTGTCTCTTCGGCATTTTGTAGGACCCTCCAATTGGCACTCGTCTTGGGTGTTATGGATGCAACTCGAGCCTGTACTCGCTTTCAACCCGACGCCAATTCGAATAAAGGAGCGCGCTGTTGACCCAGGGGATGATCACTGTAATATCTTGGGTTATTCAAAATCGGGGGTGCGTTGCTCAATCGCTCCTACTTGTACATCAACGTCTAGGGCTTATACCAGATCTATATTGAAACGCGATTCAGTGAACGGATCTGCAGCAACGAATAACCCAGGACACGACGGAAATCGACCAATCGGTGGCCCATTCTTCGACGACATCCTGATTTGCTTCGCAGTTCGCAGCAGCCGAGACATTTTCCTCTTGCGCCGACGGTGATCTAACGCAGCGCTCAGTGACCCGTCTATTCAACGTCAGCCATCCGCGGCGCAGCACCAGACAGATTCCGTGCTGCTTTCCTCAGCAATCCGGACACCCCTACCTCTGGAAGGAAGTACGAATTCTTCCATTTCCTGTCAGAATCTCAACGAGTTCGATTCCGAACACGCTTTCCGCGGTTATCCTGGGCGCCTATTCCCGATAACGAAATCCGCTCCTTTCTAGCAACCTCCCTGCGATCACGCGGCTACGCAGTCGAGAATCGAACCTCCGATATTCTTTCGACTTACCTGCTTCGGAAATCCTGATACTCCCTCGCTTTCGGATGGCTACAAATTTTCTTCGCTCTCCATTCTCTGTCGAAATTTCACTGTGCAACCACGCAATCACGCAATCATCCTTTGGCGCCTATCCATCCCGACAGATTCTCTTCCTTTCCAGCTACCCTTCCTGGCATCACGCAGTCGTCGAAATGGAAATGGAAGCTCTCGACGTCAAACTTTGCTTTCTTCCTTTCGATATCACGCAGTCACACAGCCGACAGCACGATCGAAACGCATTCACAGAAACCTCCAGCACAATCGGAGACACTCGAACATCACAGAACCTCTATGGCACGATCGAAACACGATCGAACACACGCGCGACACGCTCTAATCTAAAATCAGATTCTTTATTATTTGCCTCGCGATTACGCGTCGTTGGTCGTTGGCCGGCATGGTCATCCTGCGCGTCCGTCCTTTTTTGTGGAGCGACGAGCGTAGTCTTTCAAATCCTCGACGGAATGACAAAGGTAATACAAAGGTGGGAATGTTCGAGTTCTTTCTCTTCTGCTGCGGTAAGCTGGTCTTTGGTCTCTCCTCATTGGTTGTTGATAATATTGGCCATTGACTACGGAAATTGACGTGACGCGTTGCAGCGGCACAAAGAACACGGGTACGTACTTCTAGTAACTAACATTCCGCTAGGCACATGTGTTATCAATGCGTCACTCAAGCCTGGCATCGTTGCGTAGCAGGGCAACGCTATTCGACATACTTGGATGCGGGGGGTGCACAGCTGGCACAGCAAAAAAAGACAGGGGTTCCCCACACCAGAACCTTCCAGCACCAACGACAACGAGCTACCCGCGACATGACTGTTCGACAGACAACCTTCGTGGTTGCTTACAGCGCCTTTGACCAATCATTTCAAGAACCAAAGGGCACTTTGCCATTACCGTCCTCGACGGGATGAAGCACCCAATCGTGTTTCGTTCCTGAGTTGATTGGGCGTCTGTGTTCATAGCGACGATCACGCGGGAAAAAAGGGGAACAGGGGACTGCGGGGCAGTGTCCCCGAGATTTATCCCATGCGAAGCGCATTTCTATTGAAGGAACAGCGGCGAGGACGGCGAGATGGGAATGAGAAGGGCGCGTGGACTATGAATGGACATGAGGCGGGAACGAGGCTGTGGAAAGTGTTCACATGAGACGCGGGGTTGCCTTTCCAGGGTAAATGGGCGCTGATGATAAGCTGAAAAAGGGAAGAAGGCGCTATCTGACGTGAGAGAACCGTTGTCGTCGGGAGAACTGTAGTCAGCAGAATTTCCACATGAGAGCTGGCTCGGGACCGTTTTCCGGATGAAGAATGACTCGAACTGCGTCAAATGGCTCGAGATTTGGGTGGTTTTGGACGATAATTCCTGGTTTTAGAGAGGATAATAGCCATGGTAGAGACGTAGAATATGTGGTATTTTACAGCAGTAGCACAGGAATGGGGATCAGGAGGACAGGTAGGAAAGCATCGCCATTGCAGGATGATCGGACGGGATAGTCCGCACTGGCCTGTTTCGGACATTGAAAATTGATTTGAATGGTTATAAGCCGACCGAGTCATCTGAATCAAAGCCCAACTCCCTTTGTTCCACAACCCACCCCCAGCTTGGTCGTTCATAGACGATCCAAGTTGTAGAGCTTTTGAGCTAATCCGTGAGTGACTTTTACAATCCCGTTCACGAAACGCATAGTCGAAGTCCCAAGAGGCTTATCCCCCTCTTTTCATTTCTACTATCTTGTGCTCGGCGGCACCCAAAAGTCATTTCATATCTCGGAAAGCGCACTATCATGTCGCACTATATTTCCTGGCCTTCAGCCAACTACGAGGCAAATGCCATGGACGATGGGACTTCGGGAGCACAAGCTTCAGCAGCCGCCGTCGTCGTCGTCGAGTCTCAGAATGGTGTCAAAGTCGAATGTGGACCTGAGCTGACCATGTCATCCAGTTCTCCCACCTCCAGACAACCCTCTTCCAGGGTGTCTTCGTCTCCCCAGACCTCTCCCCATCACTTCGTCGCTTTAGACGCCATTTCAGCCCAACAGACTCAACCTACTACACGCATCGCCCGCCATGAAGTTCATTCTTTTGTAAAGAACTCGGCCTCGTCTACATCGGCACCTCGCTCTTACGGTCAAAATAAACCGTCATCATCATCATCACTTGAAACATCCGTTTCGAGCTCGTCTCAACAACCCTTTTCTCAACATGGATTAACCAACCCGTCTACTCGTCTTCGGACACCCGTCTTCCAATCCTCCAAGGATTTAGCAGCCCACTATGGCATCCCTCAGTTTTTGCCCCCTGCCCCTCGAACTACACCCAGAATCACAACCGCATCACCACACCAGCGCTCCGTTGCACAGCAACCACAAAATCAGTTCCCAGATTTCGATCAAATAAAGAATTCGTACCTCGCCATGCTTTCATCCAAACCAGAGGAAGCCACCACCACCACGGCTGCGTCCACAGCAGCTGACTCATCCACTTCTCCAGGCGGTGCAGGTGCTGTTGCTTCCAGCATGGCTCCGCCACCCGCTCCCGCCGCCGTAAACGATCAAGAGCTGCAAGATCTGTTAAGCATCATTGGTGAGAACAATAGCATTTTATCACTTCCACCGAGTCTTATAATGACTCATTATCTTTCCTTCTCCGCGTCCGCAGAGTCCCCCGAATTCAAAGACTCGATGAATCAGTTCACACCGCACATGGACATGGACGCCTACTTGACCTCACCGCTCCCCTCCTTGGGCCACGACTTTGACGAGTCCCCTCGCGAGACGCCGCTCAACGATTTCCTCTCCACTCCCCTCTTTGATTCCATCGATACCACCCAGTCGGCGTATTCAAGTCCGCTCTTCACCGACGCCAACGACTTTGACATGGACATCTTTGGCTACTCCAATGCCCAGATGTTCGTCGAGCCCACCAAGGTCCATCCAACGTCGGCAGCTGCCACCATGCCATCGTTCGACATCGATGCGCTCATCCCATTCACCTCTCCCGAGCAGCCAATGGAAGACTCCTTCCCTGCTCCTCATCATCATGAACAGCCTCCAGCGCCCACCACTTCCAACGTCGTCGTCGACGCCTCCACCACCGAACTCAGGCGTCGCGGCGGAGCCACTGGAACCCGCAAAGGCATCACCCCCGACTCTCTCATCCCTCTCGACGCTCCCACCCAACCCCGCAAGTACACCACACCCTCCGCCACCTCGCGCAAAGACCTCCCCGCCGTCTTTGCCCGTAAGCGTGCTCGCTCTCAAGCATTCGGCGACGATGGCGATCAGGACGACGACGAACTCGCACGGCACGAGGCGTCGCCTCCTGGGCCCAATGCCACGGAGCGTGAGCAGATCGAGTGGAAGAGGCGCCAGAACACGCTTGCGGCGAGGAAGAGCAGGAAGCGCAAGTTGGAGCATCAGCAGAGGTTGGAGGAGGATGTCAAGGCGTTGACGAGGGAACGCGATTGCTGGAGGACACGGGCGGGAGTGTTGCAGCAGTTGTTGGTGAGCCATGGGGTTCCTTTTGAGCGGTGGGAGGACGAGGAGTGAATGTGAATGTTCATCGCTCGTGTGTGAGGGTGAATGTGGACAAAAGCTATGATTTTCTTCTTCTGCAAGGGCATGCAATGTACCTATTCTTTTTTCTTCTATTGTCGTCGTCTGGTTCTGATATTCGTCAATCCCATCCATCCACTCATCCTTTCCATCGTAATTTCGTTCTGATTTTTTAAGTTTTTTGTCTATCGTTATCTCGTTTTCTTCTCTGTACTACGATCTCTTACCTATCCATACTACCTATCGACTGATTGAATGACTGATTGCCTTACCGTGCTTGTAAAACCTTACCTACGTGTCTACGAAATCTACCCTATCGTTGTGATTGAATACGTTTTCGAGTATCAAGTTGCTGAACGAATTGAATGATTGTATGCTATGTGCTTTGAAAGACTTTTGGGTGCCCAACAGCATGTCCATCGTGCTACCGGCTATAGTTGGTACTCGAGCGTAAGGTTTCCAGCTGTATCGATGAAGATGGAACGAAGATAGTGACTATGTAGGTGATATTCTAAGTCGACGCATTGATTTACTTTGGAATGAAGTGCGTGAAACGAGCAAAAGAAGATATGCGGCATACTCTAGATACAATAGTTGACCAAGAAAGACTAGTAACATTATACATAACAAAGTTTTCGATGCGAGAGACATATACATGGAGGAGCCCAAACAAAGAATGAACAAGTCGAAGGACATACGTATAAGGTACTAATATCCCGAAGCTATGGTGCAATTTCTGCGGCTTCACGCAAGAGGGTTTCTGCCTCGTCCCGAGCCTCGATGCTGCCTGTCAACTCGTAGGAGGCCTTGAGGGCTTTGGCCAAGTTGTTGAGACATAGCAAGCGGCAAGAGTCACAAGACCGCAGAAGAGGTAGTGCTTTGCGATGAAGGGTGATTGCCTCGTCTAGGGCCTCGGCAGCGCCTGTCAGCTCGAAATGAGACCGAAGGTAGCATGCCAAGTTGTGGAGGGACACGGCATGGCGTGGGTGATCTGGTGGCAATAGCAAAAGTGCTTCTCGACTAAATGGAATGGCCTCGTCCAAGCTTTCAGCAGTGCCTGTCATCTCGAAATGAGACTGAAGGGAGCATGCAAGGTTGTTGAGAGATGTCCAGCGGTCTGGATGACCTGGCGGCCGCAGCAACAGTGCTTCGCGATTGAGTCTGATCGCCTCTTCAAGGCTCTCGGTAACGCCCGTAGTCTCGAAATGAGATAGAAGGAAGGAAGCCAGGTCGCTGAGGAACAATATATGATCTGGGTGACCTGGGGGCAGTAGCGATAGTAGTTCTCGCTGAAACATAATCACCAGACACTGTCAACTTTATATATAAAGTTACAGTAGTTACTAAAAATCTTCATCCATAAAATGTAGCAACTGCTACCCAACATCTTCATGCACAATTTTCTTGCAGTTGCTAGTTTGCCAAGCCATGTATCTCATTGGCTGCCCCAGTGCCCAAAGTGGTTGGCTGTCATTCACATCACTTCCCCATCCCCGAATTGAAACAAGGGAGTTTTGGGCGCATCAACCGGTATCACTAGTGCACTGTGTCTTCCAAATTCGTCAAGCATCGGTCTGACCGAGCCGCAGGATGCCAAGCCATCCTTGTGTCCAGCCAGCCCCTCCCTCCGATGCCCGGGGCCCCTCCCTTCTCCTTGCGTTAGCCAGTGGATCAAGAGCTTGAATGCCTATATAGCATTCATCATAGTATATACAACATACACCAGTTTCCCCCCTGTGCCCCAGACCAACATCCCTCAATTGTGATGCGACCGCCGTGACTCGTGACTCGGACATATTGGTGAGTTGGTGATGCGTCAGTGAGCGCTAATTCGCCTTGCCAGCAGAATGCCACAGATTGGGTGTTTATCATCTGTGAAAACCCATTGTGCTGCTGAGGCTCAGCCAGATAGCCCTGAGCATAGGTAGCCCTGGATATGGACGGAACCTTGACGCAGGCCAAATAGCGCCCATGGTTGCTATAGGCGACGAACGTCTCCGAGACTTTCGGATATACCAACACTGAGAATAATTTGCAAATAAAAATGGAAAGACCATGTAAGTAAAATAGAAAAAATACAGTAGAATAATCAGTGAAAATTTACCTTTCGTTTGATGCCACTTGGAGTATAGGTCAGTAGATGAAGAGTAAAGTCAGACAATGCACCCGAATGTGCCATGTTCAACTCAGAGTTTGCACTATACATTTAGTTGACATACAGGTACATTTGGGTGCACAGAATGTTAGGGCACCATAGAGTAAATACCAGTCACAAGTACACTTCTTGGTACCCGCCTTATCCGATCTGCTTTAGAAAGCATTGCAAAACCAATTTCCGGGTGATTTTTGTGCCCCTGTCAGGGTGCCCAGCGTGTATATGGATCCTAGCATACTCAAATCCCGTCCGTTTGGAACGCTTGTGGGCTCTATGTGAAGGGATAAACAGGCGCTTCAAAGCGCCGTACCTTTCACTACTAATCATGCATGCATACCCTGCCATTTCCCCAAATCTTAGATCAGATTACATTGCCTATAGGTAAGCCAATTCTGCATGAATGCGCACGAAAATGGTACCATTTGAACAATTAAAGTGCTAGGTTTATAATTGTGACTATTTGCGGGCTCAGAGTGCTCTGAGGGTACAAAAATCAGCAGTGGTATGCTGGGTGAGCAGGCGAGGCGGGCGTTCGATCAGCCGCCCAAAAAGGAAACGCACCGACGCGCCGCCACCAAGCGCTCGAGAAGCACAACGTCTCAATGCAGACACATCAACGAAGATTCTGATCTCCCCATTTGGGCTTGACAGGGAAGCCAGTGCTTCTACTGCAACTTTATACATGAAATTTCGGGATAGCAGTTGCTGGAAATTTTGGCAAAATTTTTGTAGCAACTGCTGCGATTTTATACAAAATCGCGACGGTGTCCCCTCACATAATTGCCTCGTTGATACTGTCTGCGCTGCCTGTGAGCTTAAAATGAGACATGAGGGAGATGGCTAGGTTGTAAAGGGCCATTCCGTACTGGGGGTGAACTTTCGGGGATAGCCACAACGCTTGGCGGAAACAAACTATTCCCTCATCCAGGCTCCCAATAGTGCCCGTCAGCTCGCAACGAGATCGAAGGGAGGTCCCTAGCTTGTTAAGAGATGCTGCACGGTCTGAGTAGTCGGATGGATGTAACGACAATGCTTCTCGGCGAAGTATGATTGTCTCTTCTAGACTCTCAATAGCAGCTGTCTGCTCGAAATGAGATTGCAGGGAGTCAGTCAGACTGTTGAGGGAATAGCCACGGCATGGATGACCTGGCGGCCATAGTGACAGTGCTTCTCGAAAAAGGGCAATTGCCTCATCCACGTGCTTGAGAGCGCCTGTTGCTGCGAAACGAGATCGAAAGGAGTTGGCCAGGTGGTTGAGGGAATTGGCCAGGTGGTTGAGGGAATAGCTGCGGTATGGATGGCCTGGTGGACATAGTGACAGTGCTTCTCGATAAAGGGCAATTGCCTCATCCAGGTGCTTGAGAACACCTGTTGCTGCGAAACGAGATCGAAAGGAATTGGCCAGGTGGTTGAGGGAATTGGCCAGGTGGTTGAGGGAATAGCTGCGGCTTGGATGGCCTGGCAGCCATAGCAACAGCGCTTCTCGATAAAGGGCAATTGCCTCATCCAAGGTTCCAGTAGCATCTGTTACTTGATAAAGAAAGCAAAGGGTGGTTGCCAAATTATTAAGGGATGACGCCCGATTGGGGTGACCAGATGGCCATACTAATAATGCTTCATGGAGAAGCAGGATCGCCTCGACCAAACTTTCAGCAGCACCTGTCTGCTTGAAGTGACACTGAAGAGAGGTTGCCAAGTTGTTAAGCAACCAAGGGCGGACCAGGGGACTCATTGGCTGCAGTGATAGTGCTTCTCTGTAGAGAGAAATTGCCACATCCAAGATCCGAACAATGCCCTTCAAATCGAAATAAGACCGAAGGGCGTCAGCTAGGTTGCCGAGAAGTGATGCGTGGTCTGGGTATGCAAAAAACACTTCTTGGTAGAGCATAATTGCCTCGTTCAAGGACTCAGCAACCCATGTTTGATTAAAATGTGTCTGAAGGGTGGTCGCCAGGTTATAGAGGAAAAGTGTGTGGGATGTGTGGCCTGAGGGCAATAGCAACAGTGCCTCTCGAAGAAGGACAATTGCCTTGTCCAAGTCTTCAGCAGCGCCTGTCACCACGAAACGAGACCGAAAGGAAGTGGCCAGGTTGTTGAGGCAAGTTGCTCGATTTGGGTGACCTGGTGGGCATAGTGACAATGCTTCTAGATAGAGAACAATTGCCTCCTCCAAGCCCTCGCTAACATGTGACAGCTTAGAATGATGGTGGAGGCAGGTGCCCAGGTTGTTGAGTGCCGTTGCACGGCCTGGGTGACCTGGTGGTCTGAGCAAAAGTACCACTTTCCCCAGTGCAATGGCCTCAGCTAAGTCTTCACTGCCACCAAAACGGAGAAATCGCTCGTGGAGACAGCCGGCTAACATTGCAAGGACTTGGTTGCCTCCATCGCCCCCTATTTCAGTGGCACACCAACAAGCTTGCACAGCGCTACTTAGAAGGCTGAGCAACATAGTCGTGTATGCAGCATACTTGTAGGCTCTTCCTGATGCCAGCCAAGCATCTGGTGTTGGGTATTGACGCTGAACAACTACTTTAGCCACAGCGACTATCCCTGACGGACTTGTAGTGGCTGGTGCTTCAAGCAGGGATTGTTGGTAGATTAAATCACAAGGGGTATTACGAACTGGCATGTCCAATGCCTCAGAAACAGGCTCAGTCAGGTCTTGGGTTGTGCCAGGGTGGACGAGCTGAAGATACGACATCGCCCAACGCTGCCATTGGGGCAGACACATGCTGTTCAGGATTGCAAAATGCAGCGTAGCCTTCCATTCAACATCTGGAGTAGGGCTCATGCACGGGGTACCATGGGCGATGTGGGTTGGCCAATACCTTGTTGCATACTGTTGAAGAGGGGTGATGAATGTTGACTGAGGTAGGGATAGTTGCCGACGCAGCTCCTCAAGACAAGCTTTGCCAAGTTGAGAGTGGGAAGTGAAAGTGTCGATTGGGAATGCAAGATGGGAGGGAGTGTCTGTGCTTTGAAGGTACTCCAAGAAGGACAAGTGGAACCTCATCGACACTGGGTAGACCATGTCCTGATTGTTCTGACCAGTTTGCAGAGGGCGAAGATTGTCCAGGATTTTGCGAATGATACGGGCTGTCATTGACACCAAGGGAGCGAATGCAGCAATGGGGAGAGGTTCTTGGAGAACCAGCAGTGCTCCCAGGATCACCTTGAGATTCGCTTTGTGGTCTGGCTTGGGGAATCGGAGGTTGATGGCGTCGTGGTACAGAGTCGCCAGGATGTCATGGTTGCCAACACTTTTCTGGGACTGTAGGACGGCTGTGATGGTCTCGTGGGGGCTCGGGCAGCTCAGCTCGTCTTCGAGAAGGGAGCAAAAAGTTGAGCTCCAGATGAATAGGCCCGAGGCCTTGTGCACCAGCCGATCGATGGTTTGACTACTGGGCCTGCATCCGTATTCCCATTGCATTTGGTTGAACCTTTCTCTGAAGTATTGCACCATGACGCTGTCCACAATGTCTGGAAGGGGGTATATTCTCATGGTGACGTCCTGAAAGCGATCCTCTAAGCCTGGTCGTCCAAAGACAAGGAACTTGATCAGATGTGTCGCAGAGGCAAGACAGCTGAGAGCTTTGATAAGGAGAGGATGTTGTGGCCATTGATCGAGGGCGTCTAGGAGTATGACAAGCGTGTAGGGGAGGTGAAGCGATTGAATGGGTTCCAGAATCAGCTTTTGGATCCTGGTCTCGATGGAGATCGAAGGGTCAACATCGAGGCGAATGGCTTCGCAGACAGCTCGGGTCAGTGCCGGGAATGCTGCACACAATTGGCCTGCTGCCATCCTGACAACCGACTTGACACTCCAGTCTGGAAGAGCAAAGCCGAAGAAGATGTTCGCAGCGAGTCGCTTGTCGTTCCCAAGCCTTGTGGCGAGATGCTTCGCCAACGTCGACTTCCCCACTCCAACCTTGCCAAGGACACAGAGGACGAGCTCTGGAGGATGGCGGGAGTCGATCCACTGTAGAATGCATCTTTCGTTGTCCGCCCTGCTTTCGGCAAAGTAGTCACTGAGATGACCACTGATGTCTGGATGGACTGGGAGGTTTCGAAGGACGTTGAATTCGTCAGTTTGTGTGACATGGCCTAATGGAAAGTGCATGTGAGTTCACTATTGTCAACCTGCTGGTCCTAGTTTGCGCTCACCATAATTTGTTCCTGTAATAGCAATCCCCACGCGTTCAATATTAACAACTTGGCCATAATCATGCTGGTGAACTCGGTTGTGTAATGAGGCCCAATCAGCTTGCATAGTCATTAGGCGGGAAATCATCACGATGCAGTGGGACCCACCGATCTCCTCGTCCTGGCAACCTGCTAGCGGTTCTGAAGCAAGTCCGATCGGCGCTGATTCGATTCCTGCAATGTCGGTACTCAGGAGTGGCGCACCGAGAAAGACTCGTTATGCTCACTTGGGGTTGCAATCGAGGATGGGGTTCTGTCCTCAGTATCTGCGGGCTCCGTCAATCCCTTCAGAAAGTTCAAGACACCAATCATCGGGTTCCATCTAGTGATTGGTAGCACGTCCAGTACGGAACATGGAAACTGGGGTTGCTCTCGGGGCATTCTGGCTACCCAGATGGGAGGAGGAAGCAAACCACAAGGAGGAGTACTAGTGCCCACAGCGCGACAAGCACGTGTACGCTGCGCATTTAACAGCTGCTCCTGATGTGGACATAGCCGGTGAGGCCAAGGACATCAGCAAATGAAAGAAGTCAGCTGTTCGTATTCCGTTGATGGGGCGAGGACTTGCCCAAATCTGTTTGCTCCGGTGATAGCCAATGTACATAATACGGGGGGCTCGAGGGACCTTATCAGAGCATATGGGCCCCAACGCCAGCCTAAAGGACGTTTCTGCGAAACGGAAAAGGTCTCTTGCCATCAGGAGGGAGCAGCCAACGCCTATTGCCCTTTGATTGGAATTTTGGTTGAAGTGATGTAAAAAGTACGTGCCGATGCTGGCTATACGATTCGGGCGCCATGCGGCGTGAAATGGTGCAGTCAATTCAGGATAGATTCCTTTGGAAGAGAAAGCGTGTGGTGGTGGTGGACCGTGGTGGTTTGAGAGGCAAGTCGGCGTGGGAGATGTACATCAGGTCAGACAAAGCATGTTGCTCACGGTGTCTTTGCTCCTGAGCTCGTCAACGAGCTCATTCACACTTTCAATCACTCACGACTACGACTTATTTGGACATCCCGTCAGGCGGATGAACTGAAGACTGGCTTATGAAATGGCACGCTAGACAAGTGCCTCTTCCCCCCTTTCCGCTCTTGTCTGTCGTTCGTAGAACACCAGACAAGACTTCTGAGGAACCTGTAGATGCAACTTCAAATCGAAAGTATTTGTTGCGCCTAACTCTAGTTGGGGCCTACCACGTTGGGTCGTACATGGAAACGACCTCGACAGTTAAATCGACTTCGAAAGAACAGCAATGCCAGCTTTACACCTGACATATGGAAGCTAGGGTCGAACCTAGACGCTTCCATGCATCCACCTCCCCCAAGCAGCCAATGGATGGCCCTCACCGAGCTGGCGCTTCTCGCTCTTCGGCACCGGAAATGGGATCCTCAACAGCTTCATTAGCACTGTAGGTCCTGAGTGCGCCATTAGCACGATTCTGATTTTTCGATCCAGGTCGACTACTATGTAGGACCCAATGCGGTGCCCGTGTACGCTTTAGGGGGATCAGGTATGTGGTGTTCTCCCCTTCTCGTGAAACTGCTTTTGACAACCCCTCCAGTTGCTCTCACTAGACCACCGCTCCTCAAGTCGATTCCTCCACCCATGGTGAAATGACTGGCACTTGCAAGGACATTGCTCAGGACTCTCCCATCCAGCCTCCCTGTACCACACCTCCGCCAGTCACCCTCATGCAGAGACGTCCCTGCTGTCTTGGTTCGCATATTTGTTTCGCTCTGAGGCGCTCGGCAGCGACCCCGATGCTCTCAACGGGGATCAGAAGAATAATGCGCCTACTCCTCGCGGGGCACCAGGAGAGTTGGGGGACCTGTCAAGGCGTTGACGCGGGAGCCGGGCTGTTTGCATATCTGAACGGGTGTGCTGGAGCCTGGAGCAGCTGCTTTTGACCCATGGTTTCACTTTCAACCACTGGGAGGGAGGGAACGCGGACCGTGGTGAGCAGTTGTTGAGAGTCACAAATTGATCTTGCTGTAGCTTGAAACCCATGATGCACCTCTTCCTTTCTCCTCACTCCTCCAATTTCGACATCTCTCTTGTTGTCTACGTTCGATACCCCTTCATTGTCCCTTTCCATCGTAATTCGTTCCCAAGTTCATGATCTCCTCTACGCTTATCGCGATACAACTTTCTCCTTGAATTCCTTACGAGTTTTTCACCTACCCCTACCTATCGATTTCGATCGTGCCTATGAGATCCTCCAGAATGCCCATCACTTTTGGCTGCATGCGCTCTCGATTGTGGTATCAAACCAATGTCATTCGTGATTTGAAGGAAAGTTGTGCTCGGTTAGTTACATTCAAACATAGCTGAAGAAGCCATTGAGATGGGTAGGCTTCAGTCAACGCCTCGACAAGAGGCTGGAGAGACCCCGCTCTCGGTTCTTTCAGCATGACCACGCCGAGCGCGGTGAATGGAAGGAGGAAACCAGTAGAAGTAAACTGCCGCTGTTCGGTCAATCAATAGGGACATCCCTCCTGGTCTCGGTGCAACCATTCCACCTGTCAAAGCAAAGGTCGTCAGTAACAAGGTAAACGGAAGACGTAGGAAAGAGATGTCTCTCACCAAAATCGCAATTATCTGAGTTCGAGCCACAAACCACCGCCCACATTGGCTACAAGACAAGAGCGTCAGATCGCGTTGAGGAGACGACGGTGAACGAACGTACTGTTCTCTCCTCAAGCCAATACCCGCCGCACTGGCGCAGACAGCCGACATAATCGACACCATTGTGGAGATCATGCAGAAGGACACAATGATGAGGGTACTCCCTCTGTTAACCAGCGTCGACCGAGACGTGACTTGATCAGATAGCCACCGAGTTGATTGAGAGCCTAGCGAAGGCGTATACTAAGAATGGGAGGTGAGCAAGGAAAAGGTTGGATGGGCAGGAAACGGACAACGCACGATAGCCCCTGGGCACCCTCCTATGACCACGACATCCCAGAAGTAGGTTTCGTGCCCTTTGGGAGATGTTGAAGAGAACTCAGACTCAAGGGTCTTCCTGGGTTTGAGGAGTGTTGGTAGGAAGGCTTTGAACACGGCCTAGGCTCTGTAGAACGACGAAAAGATAGGATTGTCAGCCAATCGAGCGACGACGCAGGAAATAAGCGTAACATGCCTATGTACATTGGCCACCAAGTTCCCCATACCAGCAGTGTTGTCCTCAACCCCTCCGGGCCGAGCACGCTCATAACATGATTCCACCAAGGCTGGCGTGACGAGCAGCCAGCAGCATGTTGGTTCGTAGGCAGCTGCTCGGCTTTGGCATAATGCAGCAGACGACTGCCTTCGTAGAAGGGGCTACGACAGTCGATGTAGCACGGTGAGAGGTGCGAGTTGGAAGACGGGATCGCTGGGAGCAATGGCGGATGTTGTGGTAGAAGGCGGGTATGATGCTGGACCTTCTTTTTCTGGGGCTACTCCCGCCAGCGTCCATTGAGCAAGGTCGCCTTGAACCAAAGAGCGGGGGCTTCTCCGACGGCAGCACACAAGGGTTCACTGGATCCTCGACTCCTGCTCCTGCTCCCTCCTGCTTCTCTTCCATCCAGGTCCCCGACAGCCTGGAACAGTACAGAGCGAGATGTCGCTTGCCGAGGTGATCATGGTCAAGCCAATTTGGATACTGGTCAGCTGGTCGGCGATCCGGAGGAGTAGCTTGCTCTTCTGCGTGATGGCGATCTCGAACGTCGTCCAACTCGTCTGATACTCTGAGCCCTTGAAGCGCGAGCTCTGCAACTGAGAATATCTTGCGGTCGACCAGGGAAGACGCTGGGGTATCTCGTGCACTCGTGTAACCCGAATAATACCGTCCTGGCGAGAAACGTGAAGAGCACCTGGCAACAATGGAGTTTAGAAAGACATGAGAGAGGTAAATTGAGCAACGCACCGGCAGATGTGGGCTATTTCCATCCAACGCTATCCCTAAATGGATCGCTGGGTGTTTCTGTCCTCGCCAGACAGGATCCTTGAGCCCCTGAAGACGACGCCGGCAGAGATTAACATGGAGAGCATCGCTGAGAGAGAACTGTTTCGATTTGGTGTGTGCTCGAGCGGCAGCGTCTCATTCGTCCGCGTCACCATTCAGCCCTCCAGGAGAAAGGGTCCTCCACTAAATGACATATTGGTGCAGACGCGCACGACAGCCGAGCGTCAGAGGAAACAAGGAGATAGGCAGCGTGAAGGAAGTTCGAAGTCAGGATGGTGGCTGGGATCAAGTGTTCCGAGTACGGCGTTGAGTGTGTGGCAGTGTGCCTATAATTGGGTTAGGGCTCGGTTAAGCGCCCAAGGTCCTGATTCCTGAACCCACCTCGACGCTCCCACCCATCGCTGCAACCACATCACACCCCTCTGCCACCTGGCGCAAAGACCTTCCCGCCGTCCTTTCCCGTAAACGTGCTCGCTCTCAAGCATCCGTCGACGAACCCGACGCGCTCAACGGCGATCAGGACGACGAGGAGCTGGCAAGGCACGAAATGTCTCCTCCTGGGACCGATGCCACGGAGAGTGTACAGATCGAGTGAAAGAGACACCAGCATATGTTGGCGGAGAGGAACAGTCCTAAGCGCAAGTTGGAGGATCGATACAGGTTGGGGCAGGATGTCAAGGCGTTGACAAGGGAACGCGATTGTTGGAGGACAAGAGCAGGGGTCTTAGTGCAGGTGTTGGTGAGCCGTGGTGTGCCTTTTGAGCGATGGGAGGAAGAGAAGGAAGACATTTCTCCCGTGTGTGAGTGAGTGTTGGACAGACGTTAAAAACTATGATTCTCTTTTCATCAAGTCCATGCATATTGTACCTCATTCCTCCTCTCTTTCGTTATCTAGTTCCGATATTCATCCATTCCATTCATCCACTCATTCTTTCCGTCATAACTCGTTCTGACGTTTCGTTTCTTGTCTACCGTTATCTGATTTCCTCTTCTCTGTATTGTTTCTTACAACACGTTCCTCACCTATACCTACTTACCTACCTATCGACTGATTGAATGACCAATTGCCTTGTCATGCTTATAAAACCTTACCTACGTTTCTCCGAAATCTACCCTATCATTGTTAACTCAACACTTTTGAGTAAATGGGGATCGTGGAACGGATTGAATTGGTGCTTCAAAAGCCCAATCGTACAATCGGTCCTCGTCCGCTCAACATTGTTGAATCTGGTTGGCAGAGGTTACAAGTATGGTTGAATGGAGTATGTACCATCCTTTTCCAAGCTGACAGATCGATTGAACGTTGTATTAATGAATGACGAAACAAGGGGAATGAGATCTAAGGTACAATGGTCAGAATGACAAATGCCACCATCTACATTCTACAAAAACAGAATGATCATATGCGGGAAAGGGTTCCATACAAGAGGCGTATTCATAGAGGAGCCCAAATAGACTGAACAAGTCAACGAACATAGGTGGTAGTTTACTACTAACTCGATTCTATTGTGCAATCTCTGTGGCTTCACGCAAGAGGGATTCTGCCTCGTCCCGAGCCTCAATGTTGCCCGTCAACTCGTAGGAGGCCTTGAGGGCGGAGGCCAGGTTTCTGAGAGATATTGGGCGGTGGTAATGACCAGGCGGCCGCAACGACAGCGCTTCGCGATGAAGGGTGACTGCTTCATCCAGGCCCGCAGTAGTGCCTGTTTGATCGAAATGAGAATGGAGGGAGATGCCCAGGCCGGTGAGGGTATTTGCGCGGTGTGGGTGGCCTGGTGGCAGCAGCACTTCTTGGAAAAGGACGATTGCCTCGTCAAGGTGCTCAGGAGCACCTGTTGCCTCGAAACGAGACTGAAAGCAATGGGCCAGGTTGTTGAGTGACACATCCCGGAGTGGGTGACCTGTCGGCCGTAGTGACAATGCTTCTTGGTGGAGCGAAATCGCCTCATCTAAGCTTCTAGCAGCACCTGTCAGCTCACAGTGAGACTGAAGAGCCCTTGCCAAATTGTTAAGAGGGTATGCGCGCTCTGGGTGACCAGAGGGCCATAACCGCAATGCTTCGCGGTTAAGCTCAATTGCCTCTTCCAGACTTTCAGCAGCACCTGTCAGCTCAAAGAGAGACTGAAGAGAGCCTGCCAGATTATTAAGAGATGTTGCGCGTGCTGGGTGACCTGGCGGCTGGAGAGACAGCGCTTCCCGGTTGAGCACGACTGCGTTGTTCAAGCTCTTAATAGTGCCTGTCAAATCAAAATGACACTGAAGGGCGTGGGCTAGGACAGCGAGAAATGGTGCGCGGGACGGGTGACCGGACGGCGTAAGAAACAATGCTTCTTGCTGGAGCATGATTGCCTCATCTAAGCTCTCAGCCACCCCTGTGTGATCGAAGTGAGACCGGAGGGTGTTTGCGAGGATATTGAGGCAATCTGCGTGGTCTGGGTGACCTGATGGCAATAGCAATAGGGCCTCTCGAAGAAGGACAATTGCCTCGTCCAAGTCTTCAGCAGCGCCTGTCACCACGAAATGACCCTGAAGGGAACCGGCCAGGTTTTGGAGGCAAACTGCTCGTGCTGGGTGACCTGGCGGCACCAGTGACAATGCTTCTCGATGAAGCACCATTGCCTCCTCCAAATTCTCACTGATACCTGTCAGCCAAGATTGATGCTTGAGGGAGTATGCCAGGTCGTTTAGGGCCTCTGCGCGGTCTGGGTGACCTGGTGGTCTGAGCAAAAGTACTGCTTTACCCAGTGCAATGGCCTCAGCCAGGTCCTCGCTTCCGCCGAAACGGAGAAAGCGCACATGGAGACAGAGGGCTAACATTGCGAGGACTTCCCCATCTCCATCACCCCCTATTTCAGTGGCATAGCGGCAAGCTCGCACAGCGCTGTTTAGAAGGCTGTCCGATGTATTTGTGCGTGAAGCATACTCGTAGGCTCTTCCCAATGCCAGCCAAGCATCGGAGCTTTGGTGTTGAAGCCGAACAGCTACCTCGGCCACAGCAACTGTCCCTGGCAGACCTGCAGTGGCCAATGATTTAAGCAGAGATTGCGCAAGGCAGGAGATCAAGTCACGATGACTATCACAAAATGGTGTTCCCGATACCTCGTGAGCGGGCTCTGTCAGGTCCAGGCTTGTGCCAGGGTGGACGAGCTGAAGGTACGATGTTGTCCAACGCTGCCACTGCGCGATAGAGAGACTGTCGAGAACCACTGAATGTGGTGTAGCCATCCACTCGGCATTTGAGATGGGGCTCACGGTTGGGGTGCCATGGGCGATGTGGGTTGGCCAATATCTCGTTGCGTACATTTGCAGGGGGGTCATGAAGGTCGAGGGAGGCGAGGATAGAAGCTGCCACAATTCTTCAAGACAAACTTCGCCCAGCTGAGAGTGGGAAGTGAAAGTGTTGACTGGGAACGCGAGATGGGAGGGAATGTCTGTACTTTGAAGATACTCCAGGAAGGACAAGTGGAACCTCATCGACGCTGGATATACCATGTCCTGATAGTTCTGGCCAGTTTGCAGAGGGCGAAGGTTATCCAGGATCTTGCGAATGGTTGGGGCTGCCATCGACACCAAGGAAGCAAAGGCAGCAATCGGGAGAGGTTCTTGGAGAACCAGAAGTGCTCCTAGGACCGCGTTGAGCTTTGCTCTATGGTCTGGCTTGGGGAATCGGAGGCTGATGGCGCCATGGTACAGACTTGCCAGGATGTCGTGGTTGCCAACACTTTGCTGCGATTGTAGGATGGCGGTGATGGCTTCGTGAGGGCTCGGGCAGCTCAGCTCATCTTCCAGAAGAGAGCAAAGAGTCGAGCTCCAGATGAATAGGCCCGAGGCCTTGTTCACCAGCTGACCAATGGTTTGGTCACTGGGCCTGCGCCCGTACTCCCAGTGTACTTGGTTGAACCTTTCTCTGAAGTATTCCGCCATGGTGCCATCCACAACGTCTGGAAGGTGGTATACCCTCATGGTGACATCCTGGAATAGATCTTCCAAGCCTGGTCGTCCCAAAACAACGAATTTGATCAGATGTGTTTCGATGGCAAGACAGCTGAGGGCCTTGATAAGGAGAGAATGATGTGGCCATTGATCGAGGGCATCTAGGAGTATGACAAGTGGGTAGGGAAGGCAAAGCGACCGGATGGGTTCCAGAATCAGGGTTTGGATCCTAGTCTCAACAGAGATCGAAGGATCGACATCGAGGCGAATGGCTTCGCAGATAGCTCGAGTGAACGCCGGGAATGCTGCACACAATTGGCCTGCTATCATCCTGACGGCCGACTCAACGGTCCAGTCGGGAAGAGCGAAGCCGAGGAAGACGTTTGCAGCGAGACGCTTGTCGTCCCTAAGCCTCGTGGCGAGGTGCTTCGCAAAAGTTGACTTCCCCACCCCAACTTTACCAAGCACACAGAGGACGAGCTCCGGTGGATGGCGGGAGTCGATCCACTGCAGAATGTGTCTTTCGTCGTCAACCCTGCTCTCGGGGAAGTAGTCGCTGAGAAGACCACTGATGTCTGGATGGATGGGCAGGTTGCGAAGGACGTTGTATTCCTCAAAATTCTGCGTGACATATCCTAATGAGAGGGTATGTCAGTTCACTATCATAGATCTGTGTCGGTAAGTACCCTACCATAATTTATCCCCGTAAATGCGTTCCCAACCCTTTCAATGTTGATGACCGGGCCATATGCCTGGTGGTCAACTCGTCCACCGTCTATAGAGCTTAAGTCAGCGTCTGCGATGGTTAAGCAGGCGATTATGGCCAGGCATAGGAGCTCACCGTTCTCTGCGTCCTGTAGATCCGACTGTGGTTTTGGTGCGCTGGTCTGCGTTGCTTTGAAAAATGCGTCTATACTTCAGAATCCACAAAGCACAAAAGGCAGACGCTCTCACTTGGCCGTCCATCGTTCTCGCTGCACTGTATTTTCGCCGACGTGGTAGTAGTCGGATATTCTTCAATCTCAGGATTGGATGTGATGCCTTGTGGTGATTGAACTGGGGGTTCATATATCTTTGAGAATCGACACCGGAGGGGGAAATCGTCTAAACTCACTCGATGCTGCGATTGGGGAACGGTTTGCAGCTTGAGATCTTGTAGATGGTACTAGTCCCTTCAATGAGTTCAAGGCCCTCTTGAATGGGTTCCATCGAGCCCTCGGTGGGTCCATTAATCCAGAATCAATGTTCGCCCTTGGGAAATTGGGGGTAGTTAGATGGGTGAAGAGAGTCAAGCCGTAGGTAGTCGACTGCAAGCGCTCGATGCACAGGTTGGCACGTGCCAGCTGTACATTTAATAAATGATATGATTATACAGGAATCTCATCGCCTCTCAGGTGATACAAATATAGCTCTAGCACCGCCTGCAAGGCCTTCAGAAGCATCGGCAGACGGAACGCAAATAGTGCACGAGTTAGCAACGAGATTAGTTTCTCATATTGCGTTGACGCTCAGCACGCTCTGTGTTTCATTAGCAGTGGTAGCCAATGTCAGTTCGTGTCGCTCGGAGGATAGAGACACGGACACCATTCACAGCGAAGCTTTGCCGAAGCAGCGAGAAGATCTTCCGCTTCTTAGGCGCCATGGAGAAAGTTGGCAGCAGGATGCATTCAGCGACACTGCCACATCAAGTACGTCTTTCAACGCGCTGAGGAAGTCTGAGAACCAGATGGTAGACGAGTCTTTGAAATCTTTAGAAGACGCTGGGACTCAATACGATAAGATCGTGAATGGCCCACTGTCAAGCAAAGAGCAATCAAGAACCGCAGGGGTCAAAGGCGTGGGAAACGTTGTCTGTTTGACGCCATGATCCGATGATCTCAGTTTCAACCTTCCTCCGACCTTCAAGGGCGCCAGCTGCCCTGCCAAGGGACAATGTTCCTTGTCCACTCTCGGAGTAACATTGCTACCTATCCAGTAAGAAGCACTTCCTCTCTCCCTGGACCTCTGACCGTTCAACGAGATGACGGTATGTAGCGTCCTCTCGAATATCAAGGCAGTTCAATTAACCTTCGTTTTATAATTAGCAATGAAATCTCCATTCTCACCGCCATCGGGTTCTGCGGTTGCCAACTCGAGGGTAACCAAGTGGTTCATGCGATGACCCCTCGACTCGTGTATCATGGAGCTGGTCTTCACACCCCTTGCTGACCCACTGGCACGACGACGACTGTGCCCTGCGCACTGCTACTGCTCTCGTCATCATCTTTCTCTCTCTCTCTCTCTCGACACTATTGTTCAACAGAAGGCTTTTTGCCTCACTGGCATTTCCAATTCGTTTGGCTTGCTACTTCCGAGTTTGCTCATCACTTTGCCTTGCAACCCGCCCTGCGGGTAAACCGGCTGGCTTACGAAACAACACGCTACTCGACAACGAGGCACTACTTTCCTTTTCAGCTTGTCCCTATCGTTCATCATTGAAGAACACCATCCGTGACCACCAAAGGCCACGACTACACGAAGGCTTTAGGTCTAAAGTCAACTCCTCCAGGGAACCCACCAACAAACAAAATGTCTGCTTCACCAAGCACCAGCCGAGGTCCACCACGCTGGGTCGTGCTCGATGACCTTGACGGATCGATCAACTACGAAGGCGATAGCTGGTACACCGCCAGCGACGCCAAAGCCAACTTTGAGACTTGGGATAATGGGGGATTTGGATTGACGTACCTCGGGACACTGCATGCGACGGATTCGGATGCAAAAATGAGTTTTACATTTGACGGTACGTCTCTTGCTCTTCTCCCTGGCTCCCCTGCTTTGGGGAGGCATCGCGAATGTATTACTGATCCCCTTGGTTGTATTCCCTAGGTTCCGCAGTGGTCCTATCAGGCTCCAACAACCCTCTCAACGAATCTGGCATCGTCACACCCTCCTACGAATGCTTCCTGGACGGTGTCAAATTCGGCGAACAAACCACATTCCCCTATCCGGCCAACAACTGGGATTTCTGTAATTGGGAAGATAAAGATGGGGTGGGACGCACGCATACGCTAAGCTTGGAGGTCAAGACGGATGGACAGACTTTCTTTGCGGACAAGATCAAGTATGTGCCTACGGAGGGTTCGAAAGCAGCAAAGGAGAACGGGGGAGGAGAGGGAAGTGAGAACGTTGTGGAGATTCCGAGAGGGGATTTGGCGATAAAGCTGGGAGAAGGGTGGGGTCCACTGGGCAGTACGGCGAATTTCACGACGACGAAAGGGGCTACGGCCGAGATTGAGTTTTATGGTATGTCCTTGACCTCCCCTTTCTAACGAGAGAGAAAGACCTGACCCTTTTGCTTATAGGTACACGACTAAGCTGGTGGGCGTTCATCCCCGGCGAGTTCCCAAAAGCAGCAACGTCAGGGACCTACACCATCGATGACGGTCGGCCAACCAGCTTCACGTTGGCAGGACTGGGAGTGAATGACCCGACAACGTACCACCAGATGATCTTCCAGACACCTTCGCTTCCTCGAGCCCCACACAAGATGGTGGTGACCTATCAAGGTGGAGGGGATGTTACACCTCTCCCCCTCACCCACGTCCTTGTGAGCAATGGAAACGCCACCGCACCTCGACAAGGTGATCCCTCGGTCTTTGAACTGGCTAGCATGACGAGTGCAGCACCCAGCCCGAGTGATTCGGGTGGCGCCAAACCGACCGACGGAAGTGAACCTGGCGGCAGTAAATCCAACATCGGCGCCATCGTTGGAGGGGTGGTTGGTGCACTCGTGCTCATCGCCGCGACGATCGCTGTCCTCTTCTTCTTGAGGAGACGACGGAGGAAGAGGGACAGCATGCCTGAACCGGTCGTCATACCCTTTTCGCCGCAACAAAACTCGAGACCGTTGATGGAGGAGGTGCATTCGAATGACGGACATCATCATGAACAGGGGCCGTTGGTGTACGGAGGGAGTGTTGGGTATGGGTCGAGCACGGGGTACGGAACCAATGTGGGACATGCAGGCAATACGGGACATGGTGCCAATACAACGACGTCGCCATCGAACTACTCGAATTCGAACAGTTCAGGGATGGGGCATCGGCCTGGTCAGGCCTCGGATAGTGAGATGACGAGTAGTGGGTATGGGTCTTCTGCTGCTGCTGCTACTGCGGGAGGAGCAGCGGGTGGTGGTGGTGCTCATGGGTATGCACCGAGACGGAAGGGAGATACTGGAGGAACACCACCAGTGGGAGCAGCGGCACCTGTGGCAGGCAGTGGTGGCGGTAGCGGCTTTGTACCGAGACGGAAGGGCGACGTGCCTCCGCCGCAGAATCCCTCCAGGGTGATGCTGCATGAGGATAGTGGGATTAGGATGAACCAGGCACCAGAGGAGCCGGTGGAGGAGCTGCCGCCTGTGTATACTGCTCAGTGATTCTCGTGGACCTCTCGCTTTTTTGTTTTCTCGTCATGACTCTGGGTTGAAGGGTTTCTCTATTTACTTCTTGCTTTCCAATTGCATCCTACGCGGTTTCGTGTAGGCTATATTATACCACTCATTGCTTTCCATACCTATATCTTCCTCATGTATAGACTCGACTAGTGACATACCTATGCACTCATTGCTGAACCATAAATCCGAATCCGATTCCATCGGACTTTCTGCATCAATTTCGGCCAGCACATCCCTGGGGTTTGACCGCGACGACGACAAAGGATTCCATTCCAGCTTTCAAGGTTTCGTTTTCTCCTTTTTCTTATGCCGAATGGCATTCACTTGAACCGCGACAACGACAACAAACATAGACCCAGCAGCTTGGAACTTGACGACTACGACCAGGTTCCATTGACCGCAACAGGTCGATCGTTCACTGTTCCTGAAACTGTGCCAGAGTCTGGCAGCCACCATCGACGGTCTAGCTCTCGTACTGGACTCGGAGACCTTGGATTAACCGAATCACCACAACCTCGAGCTGTGACTAGTACTGTGCGGCGCAGTAACCCATCGAAATACAGCAATATCCCCAGAAGAATGGCCATGGCTGCATTCTCCATGGTTTCCCCCCGGTCGGGAAACTATGACCGACTCGAGGGAGGGATGGGACCCTCCAGAACAGGTCTACCAGCTCACCAACGAGGCTGGAGACGGTTTGGCTGGAAGAAGTTTGCCATTGGTGCTGCGGTGCTGATTGGCATTGTCTGGCTCTTTGGACCAAGAGAAAAGGTCGATTGGCAGCAAGCCAAAGATTATGCGAAAGGTACGCTATTCATTTTCAATGTTACAACTTTCTAATGAATGTTTTCTAGACCTCATTCCGTTCAAACCTCCAAAACCAGACGCAGCATCACACCTGGACAGTCAGGAGCCACCAGGGTCTTTCGAGACAGACCCTGACCCGTCCAAGACCACCCACTGCAAAACTCCTCACGACCCTACCAAACCCCTCGTCCAATACGCCCTCATGATCGATGCTGGTTCAACCGGTTCACGCATCCACATCTACAAATTCAACAACTGCAAGGCCTCTCCCACGTACGAGTACGAGGTGTTCAAGATGACCAACCCTGGCTTGTCCAAATTCGCGGATGACCCTGAAGGTGGCGCCAAGACACTCGACGTCCTCCTGAACGAAGCTGTCCGCGTCGTTCCAGAGGACATGCAGCACTGTACGCCAGTCGCCGTCAAGGCCACCGCTGGTCTTCGTCTCCTGCCAGGAACCAAGAGCCAGGACATCCTCGACGCGGTCGAAGACCGTATTCCACGACCGGTACAAGTTCCAGCTACCCGAGCACGACGGCGTGGTGATCATGGACGGTAAAGACGAAGGTGTCTACGCCTGGATCACTGCCAACTACCTCCTCGGCACCATCAAACCAGGCAAAGAAAAGACGACGGTCGGGAAAGCTCGAGGACCCACTTACGCTGTGCTCGACCTTGGAGGAGCCTCCACCCAAATCGTGTTTGAGCCCACCCATATTGGCGCAGCGGCCAACCTCGAAGCAGGGGAGCACAAATACGACCTGGCGTTCTCTGGGTCCCAATACGAGTTGTACCAGCATTCGTATTGGGCTATGGGCTGATGAAGGCACGAAGCCATGTTCACAAGCTCGTGGATTTCATGGCCTCCATCCGACCTCGACCAGCTACTCAGCCCAAGTTCCACCCGTACGACAAGGATGGGGATGGAGAACCCGATTACGACGTCGTACCAAACCCATGCCTTGCACGGCAGACCGAACGAACCGTTGAGGTTGAAGACGAGTTCTTTGACGATGGCGCAAGCCATAAGCGGAATGTGACCATGGCCGGACTCGACGTGGGCTCGTTCGACGCCTGCGACCGCGTCGTCCAACTCGTCTTGGCCAAGGACGCCATCTGCGAGATGAAGCCCTGCTCGTTCAACGGAGTGTACCAGCCAAACCTCCTCGATTCGTTTCCACGGTGGAAAGGTGCTACTCCTATCCTACTTCTACGACCGTGTCAACCCTCTCCTCCCTCCCAAATCCAAACAGGGCAAAACCTCGTCTTCATCGGCTCTGACACCAGCTCCCCCACTGACAGTCGCCTCCATCGCGACCTACGCCAAAACCATGTGTGGTGGACCAGACGTATGGGAAAAGGTTCCCCACTGGATCGCCAAGAAGGAGCTCATGAAGGAGATCCATGGTCGACCTGAGTGGTGTTTGGATTTGACGTTTATGCATGGGCTCTTGAAGTGGGGATACGAGTTCGAGGAGAGCCGGTCTGTTGAGTTTGGGAAGCAGATTAAAGGGACCGAGTTGGGGTGGTGTTTGGGTGCGACGTTGGCGCTGGTGGGTGCTGGGGATATCAAGTGTACGGCCTAGTAGCAGCTGTCCCGCGATGTCTTTTTTTACATCCAAGAATGTTTGTATATTCGATCTAATATCAGTACACCATGCTGCTTCTACGGATTGGGCTTCAATGTGAGCTACAACAACCCCTCCCTACGTTGAGGTAGCCTTCACATCGTTGTTTGTGAAGGCGTCGGCTTGGATCTTGTACAGCTTACAGTACTCTCCCTTCACCTCCATCAACTCCTCATGTGTGCCCTTCTCGACCAATGCACCGTCCTTCATGCATCTGATGATTCACAGCTCGATGTCAGTATAGCCTTCATCCAGCAAGAATTGCAACGTACAGAATCAGATCAGCGTGCTTAGTCAAATGTCCGAATCTGTGAGTGACAAGAGGACGGTCTTGCCCTGTCGTGCGTCAAGGATTCCGTTGAACAGGTGCAGCTCGGCTTCTGCGTCCATCGCTGAGCTAGGCTCATCCACAGCGATAAATTTGACATTGCCAGATTGGAGTCTCATAAACGTTCGAGACCTTCAGAGATCGACAACATCATCAGTAAGCGCCGGCTGAGAGACCTCACAAGAGAGCAAAGGAGCAAGGAATTGTCAGAAGCACTCACGCAACAACCCTTTGCTTCTCCCCGCCAGAAATCTCGATCTTCTCTTCTCAGATCCTTGATTTTTACCTTCATCGGATGCTCTGCCCCAATCCCCCATGTATTCAACTGCTGCGAATCCACCATCGTATCCAGCACCGTCTCGTACCCTTCAGACAACTTGGCAATGAACCCATCCGCACCTCCCTTTCTCGCTGCCTCTCTCACCATCTCCTCGTTGTGCACGCATTCGGGATAGCCAATCCAATGTTCTCAAAGAGGGAAAGCGGGAAGAGCGTATTGTCTTGACTCAGCAGAGCAGTGGACTGGCGCAGGGAGGAGATGGTGTAGGATGAAGCTGTGTTGGAGTCGATAAGGATGGTTCCATGAGTTGGATCGTACAACCGCGTGAGGAGCTTTACAAGGGTGGATTTTCCACTACCATTCCCGCCGACGACGACGATGATGCTGCCTGCAGGGATTTTAACGCTGATTTTGTCGAGAGAAGGCGTTTCTTTCTTGCTACCCCGGATAGGAAAAGGTTACGTCGCTGAGGAAGGAACACTTAGGATATTAGGGATGTGATGACAACCGGTGCAGTCAACTCACCACAATTCGAAAACCCATACCAAACGTCAAGCTCCTTTTCCGATCCTTCAAGAGGATAAGAAAGGTGCCCGTCAATAACCTGATTCTCAATCTCATCAGCTTGGTAGATGTCCACCACAGAAGTGATGGCTCTTCTGAACCTCTGGCTCGAGTGAAGGATATCGTAGATGGTGTACCGAAGAGTGGAAGCGGATGTTTGAAGATGGCGATACTCGTGATGGAGAGTTTGCCTCGGTTGGAGGATCGCTGCGAGTCCGCAGAAGGCCTACCGGTACAATGAGAGTTGAAACTAGGTTTTGCTGTTAAAAGCGGAGAGGATGGCGTACCAGTGGTAAATCCTGCATCAGGGCTGCTATCATGAATTGAGCTGATGACCTATTTTTCGAGTAGGCGGAGAATGGATAATCGTCAGAGAGGTCTCCACGTCTTTCGCTGCTTGATTTCCATTCTGCGAGGAATAATGGTCAGGGTGGAATACGTTGAATGAGGGTGTAGTAGCGAGCACCTTTCAGGATCCACGATACCAGATTCACACTGATAACATCGCTTCGAATATTCAGGTTTCTATAGGGGAGCCGAGTGCCTTCATTCGGATGTAATCTTTATTATTCACATATGGCGTAGCACACTGTGCGTTGCGTCAGAAAGGCCACGTCCACCTCTGAGTAGAGGACAGCCTTACTTACCTTTACTCCACAACGTTCCAGACGTCATATATGAGAACAGAGGCTGAGCCAAGCACATGCACACGAATGTAAAGTTCATGCTTGTCGCTACGTTGAACAGCACCAACAGCTGACTGGCGACAGTCAAAAGCGAGGTGAGGTACGAGACAATATCTGAGAATGCACGCCAGGCAGAGCCTGGGTTTACGTCCAACGCCGACGCAGGGTCTATCTGAATGTTTAGCATTGGAGAAGGACTAAACAGAGGGCAACTTTACCAAGGGAAGTTGGGATATCCAGCCTCATCTTTGCATGCATCAAGTGAAAGCCAAAGTAATCTTTGACGACGCGCTGCATTCGGGTGTCGACCTCTTCCCTGCGTAAATCGTGAGTCCAAATATGCTGCAAACAGGTAGAAGGCACTTACTGCCATCTTTGCAAGAAAGAGGACAAAAGATTCCAGGCAATACGCCCGATGAGCGCTTTCACGAGTTCGTGACTGAGGTCAGTCTTGGAGACCAAACTGGTCTCAATCTAAGCTGGACATCAGCGCCAGTGACTCGAGACAAGCCCTGGGAAGTATACAGTTTTCAAAAGGTTGGAAGAAAGCTGCATCATAAACGCGGATTCCAGTCCTTGAAAAAATATTCCCAGCGATGTACCAGAAGAAGAGCGTCGGAGCGGCGAAATAGATGTCCTCGATGAGTCTTCGAAACGCGGGTGCGGCTTGCACCGCATCATTGAAGGGTTTTGCCAGCCCAAAGGATTTGCGACAGCTGATCAGAACTTTGAATACGCCGACTTGTTCCTCTTTGATAACAATGTCGTCCCAGAGTGTCCTGTGTCGAAGAGCCTTTCATGCTTTGGTTCGCGGGGTAACAGCCAGTGAAGGGGTAAGATGTTCGTTCAATGATTCATCTTTGGGTCGCTTTTGAATCTTTTAAAGATAGGAGATCGTGACTCTAAGCCGCCCTACCCGGAGCATGAAGATGGCTGCAAACAGCGGCCCTATGTGGCCTGCAGCGCTGGTTAAAAAAAGGTGTACTGTGCATTCGAAGCCTCGGAGAAGAAACCCTTTGATCCATAGCTATTCAGATATGGAGCCTGCTGAATTCAGTTGGCGGTGTTGACTCATGCTTCAATGCTGCGGTTAAGGAAGGCCGAATGAATGACAGAAAGAAGGAGGAGTGGAAATGCCGCATCGACAATGGTCAATATGATGGTGGCTGTACAACACTTCCTCTGGCTTCCACGTTGGGCAGCCATTCAAAATCAGAAAATCAGTGTATCGATTAGATTCATTAGGTATTATACGAGGTTTCAGACTCTATGGAGATGTCCCAATCGGCTAGGGCTTCACTTCGTCGTTCGTGAACGCATCTGCTTGAATCTTGTACAGCTTACAATACTCTCCCTTTGTCTCCATCAGCTCGTCATGCGTACCCTTCTCGACCAGGCACCATCCTTCATGCACCTAATGATTCACAAGCCGAATATCAGCACAGTTTTCCTCCAGTAGGAAGTGTCAATGCAACGTACAAAATCAGATCAGCATGGCTTCGTCAAATGTCCGATCTGTGAGTGACAAAGAGGACAGTCTTGCCCTGTCGTGCGTCAAGAATGCCGTTGAAAAGGTGCAGCTCAAGCTTCTGCGTCCATCGCGGAGCTAGGCGCATCCACAGCGATGAATTTACATTTCCAGATTGGAGTCTCATAAACGTTCGAGACCTTCAGCAATTGGTTAGTCCGACTCCTCAAGGACAACAAGAAAAACCCACGCGACAACCCTCTGCCTCTCCCCCACCCGATATCTCAACCTTCTTCTCCAAACTCTTTAATCTTTACTTTCATCGGATGTCCTTCCCCGATGTTCCACAGATTCAACTGCTCCCGACTCCACCATTGGGTCCAGCACCGTCCGATATCGCTCTTGCAACTTGTCGATAAACCCATCCGCACCTCCCTTCCTGGCAGCCTCTCTCACCATAGCTTCGTCGTGCACGTATTCGGGATAGCCCAGGCCGATGTTCTCGGAGAGGGAGAGCGGGAAGAGGGCGTTGTCTTGGCTCAGCAGGGCAGTGCAATGGCGCAGGGATGCGATGGCATAAGATGAAGCTGGGTGAGAGTCGATCAGGAGGGTACCATCTGTGGGTTCGTGCAGCCGTGCGAGGAGCTTGACGAGCGTGGATTTGCCGCTGCCATTTCCGCCTACGATCACCACGACGCTACCCGCGGGGATTGTAACGTTGATCTTGTCAAGGGAAGGGGTGGTTTTCTTGCTTCCGGGGTAGGAGAAAGTCAGGTCTCTGAGGATATTTTGTCAGTTGTGGTATGTCCCACAGTTCTCCTACATTGCACACCTCAATTCGAATTCCATCCCCTTGCTGGACTCCTTTTCTGACTCTTCGATAGGATACGATAGCTGCCCGTCAACAACTTGGTTCTCGATCTCCTCTGCTTTGTAGATGTTGACCACAGAGCTGATAGCTCTCCTAAACTTCTGGCCCGAGTTTAGAAGATCATGAATAGTATATTGGAGGGTGGAAGACGAGGTTTGAAAGATGGCGATACTTGTGATCGACAGTTTGCCAGGCTGGAGGATTGCTGCGAGACCGCAGAAAGCCTACGAGAGAGACGGGGAGGGTGAGTAAGTTCATTAGAGAAAGGGAGAAGTGGGAGTGTACCATGGGCAAGTCCTCCATGAGCGCTGAAATCATGGCTTGACCCGTTGACTCTTGTTCCGAGTAAGAGTAGAATGGCCAGTCGTCTGAACGTCTCCTCTTCTTAGACTGCTTGCTTTCCACTCTGCGAGACACAATAAATCGATTGCGGTATTTAGAGGTGCGGGAATGTAAGGCAATACCTTTCAGAATCCACGGTATGAGATTAGCACTGATCACATCGCTCCGATATTCAGGATCCGTCAAGGAGCCCAAGGCCTTCATTCGAATGTGGTGGGGATTGTTAACGTATGCATAACAAACTAGGCGGCGGTACGTTGGTAAGACGAGTTCAGTGGCCAACGAGAAAAACAAACCACCTTTATCCCATACCGCTCGAGAGGTCAAACATGAAAATATAGGTTGCGTCAAGCATATGCACATGAAGGTAAAGTTCATGGAGGTCGCTGCGTTATACAAGACGAACAGTTGGCTGGCGGCCGTCAGAAGCGAGGTGAGGAAAGAGGCAATCTCTCTGAATGCCTGCCAGGCAGAGTCTGACGTTACATCCACTGAAGACGCAGGGTCTAGTGGAGAGTCAGACTCTTATGCAGGCTCATTGAGTCGCAAGACAGGAAGTCTTACCCAGTGATGTTGGGATATCCAGCCTCATCTTCGCGTGCATCAATAAAACCCGAAATGAGTTTTGACGACACGCTCCATTCGTTTCTCAACATCGTCCCTGCGAACATAGTCAACCCGAACGTTCTGAATGGACAGAGGAATGAGCTTACTGCCATTTCCTGAACAGAGAGGATACCATAGTCCATGCAATACGTCCGACAAGCGCTTTTACGATTTCGTGACTCATATCTGTCTTCGAAACCACGCTCGTCTCAATCTAAGCGGGGAGTCAATAACAGTACTTGGTAGAAACCAAAAGTAACGTACAGTTCTCAATAAGTTCGAGGAAAGTTGCATCATGACGCTGATTCCAGAGCTACCGCAGTCATCCCTGCGATGTAGCACAGGAAGAGCGTCGGAGCAGTAGAATAGATATCCTTGAATAGCCTTTTGAATGCGGGAGAAGATTGTACAGCATCGTTGTAGGTTTTGCTAGTCCAAAAGACTTGTTGCAGCTGATAAGAAGCTTGAATACGCCAACCTGTTCCTCCTTGATAACGAGGTCGTCCCACAGCGTTTGCATGACGGAGCCTTTCATCTTGTCGAATGCGGTAGAGCCCAGGAGAAGGATAGAAAGTTCGTAAAGGGGTTCATTGTTGACTAGCTTTATATAGGGAAAAGGCACCGTCATACACGGAACCTCAGGGTGGCTGTCAGGTGGGCGCTCTCCAGTGTACACAGCAGGCCTGTCGGTCAGGGATGGTGTAAACCGGTTTCAACCTTGCACCGAGTCAGAAACCTCGAAGAAATCCCGTCAATACTGAAAACATGGAAGATTACTGACATCTGGTGACACCCCAGGTCGTTCATATATGCTTGAGGGCAGAATGAATCATAAACAGAGAACAAGATGTGCAAATGCCTCATTCACCGAGCGGGCGTTGAAACGCTGATGGTTGGCGGTTGTAGTTAATCATATATCATTCAGGGGCTAAATGCGGAGTGAATCTGGTCGACCGGACGTTGCAGAGACATCAAGGGTGGCTTTCGGGTTCCTAGCGGCACCGTCGGAAGCCGACTTATTTCAAGAGCCATGATTCATGAACAGGAATGCATTATAATAGGTTCTTGAAGCGAGTGATCGACACTATCATGGAAGGTTCGTAACTGGCCGTTTGAGAATGTGCAGGGAGGCCCTTTCGGCTTTCGCTGCCTCATCAAAGGGTCGTTCTTCCCCGTGGCAATAACGTTGTAATGCATCTGCCCCTCCTGGTTATGACCGTAGACACTTTCGTATATCCATCTCCATCTTCTTGCTGACCGGGTTCGTCTTGATATTCTCGACGGCTTTCTTAAGGCTGGCCTCTGCAAGACTCCACTTCTGAAGCTCTGCAGCGGCGGCCTTCTGATCTGCGACAGTAGGAAGTGGTTCTGTCTTCATCTTCTTTCTTGAAGATGGAACGTTCCTCCAAGAGAGTGTCGATCAGATCGCGCACTGCAATCAAGTCTTCCACGTCCTGAGCACGGCGGGAAAGGGCGGGCGGGAGGGCAGAGAGTTGTAGACGCTACGACGGGAGATGCGACGAGACCTGGCCGAGAGGTCGCGACCAGAGACGTCTGCAGAGTCGAAGTCATAGGCACTAACAAGCGTCGTCGAGGCAGCCAGAAGGAGGGTAACAAGAGAGAAACGCATTGTGATGTCTGTTAGAAGGGAGAGTCTTACTCATCAGAGGGAGCAGCTAGTCAGGTACGAGCAACTTACATGGGAGGGTATGGGTGAGGGCCAGCTAACGTTCAAAGATGCACCCCCCGAGGCTTTATATACTGCGGGAGTGCGTACAGCCTCCAGGTTTGCCGAGATGGGCGCTTCCTTGTTCGTTTGATGGAATCCGGGTCCAGGATCTCAGGGTGCTCGCATGGCTTGAGAGTGGCATCTCATGGCTGCAAGCGCTGACAGCAAACATTGCACGCCGTGAGTACAACACGCCCCTTGTTTTCACATCAGTCTATCGTTTCTAGAGCATTGGCAAGGCATAGAAGAGAGCTGAGGTCCACAGGGATCCAAAGTTGCGCGGTCGGGATTCGGACTTTAGGATCAGACTTTCAGATGGAAATACCTACAACTCCCTATTTAGAAACGATCTCCAATTTGAGATGATGCTCACAAGATCCTCCACCAATTTTCACCAATCTTGAAAATCGCTTACAGCCGTTTGCAGACAGGTTTGAAAATCGCCCGCGCACAAAACAAATCACGTGCGGACAAGGCTCCAGCCAAACACACCCGCTAATGCCCTCCGTGGCTGGGCCAAATCCTCATCCCCTCCTTGTCCCCTCCCCTGCTAGCACAAGTCCCTTGCCATAGCTCCAAAATTAGTTCTAATATCGATATATCACAGGATTTAGATACCCCAGGGAGCTGAATTTGCCCCGGCGCTCACCTGGACCCCTTGAATTATGCCCAACGGAAAGGGGAGGAAAGGCTACATTGGTTTACTTTCGAAGCTCCGTGCTTACTTCTTCACCCCCTCCTAAATTTATATAAGCTATTTAGCATCTATGAATGGCACCATATGCTGATTCTGCTGCCAGGGCTCAGACTCCTCAAGAACCACGGGCGCCTAATGGGCCGGCTTCCTTATCGGGTTTGTTTGGCTGGAGCCTTGGCCGGCACGTGACTTGTTTTGCGCGCGGCCGATTTTCAAACCTGTCTGCAAACGGCTGTATTTCAGAGTTAGAAAGCTATTCCGTATTCATATTAGCGTCAGTGGCATCGCGTGGTCGATGGAGATTCGGGGGCGTTAAATTCAAAGGACGATAAATGGTGATGGTGCCTTTCCCAAGAGTGAAATGGTCAAACACGGAATGTCTTCAGCACGCAGGTCTTTCAGAAATAAGGAAAAATATCCAAAGTAGGGAGCTGATGCCCATACATGTATTCAAGCTGGCAAGTAGTGAAGGAGCCATTCCCCTTGTACACGCAAGGAGCCGTCGCGGGTTTCCTCTGCCTTGCAGGATCCCTCGAACCCATCGCGATGGCTCGAAATGCGCCGCTCCCTCCTCGTTAAATCCCAGACATTTCCTGATGTCTCATCTCCTCCTTCTTCTTCCCCGACATACTGCCCGCCTTGTTCTTCTGTAGTCTCTCCAGAGCCTTCTTGGCATTCACAGCCGCCATACTTCCATTTCTGGAGTTCCGCAGAGGCGGCTTTCTGCTCTGGTCCCGTGGTAGATGGTGCCTTCTTTTTCTTCGAGAATATCGATCGTTCTTCGAGGATAGAGTCGATGAGATCTCGAGCGGCGATCAAGTCTTGGATCTCATGGGCTCGGCGGGACAGACGAAGGGAGGAGGAAGAGTCGGAGACGTCGCGAGAAGAAACGACACGGGAGTCGAAGTCGTAAGCGCTCACGACGGCGGTGGATGCGGCAAGGAGGAAAGTGAGGAAAGAAAAACGCATATTGAGATTGATTGCTGTGGAATGGAGCATCATTCATCTGAGGATTTTGAGGAGAACCATAATACTCACTTTGAATAATAGGTGAGGCCAGCCTGAAGGTCAACGATGCGTCCCGAGCCCATTATATATCGGTGGGTATTGGATCCGTGTCGCTTTGGGCGCTTGGTACGCACCACGACCAGTGGGCACGGCCGATGACTTTTGGGGCGTTTGTCATCGACCATCTCTATATGGTTATTGCAGCGCGTGCAGCGCGACCCGACTAGAACGTATTCAAGGACCACGGAGCATAAGTAAGAGGGGATGCATACAAGTCGAATCTATGGAAGCCGCATAGTATGTCATAGAGGAAGGAACGAGCCAAGTAGGTTCAGTATCTTTGCCATGATCTCTTTAGTCAAGGTACTTGACATACGAGAATCATATCGCAGATCCCTGAAACGACTGGGCACCAATTCGAAATAATAATGCAGTGCGACTCTCGCTACCATGCCCATTCGTCATCGGTACAGCTGAGTGCCGCCCTGCTGTGGTGCAGAACCCTGTATACCAAGTTGCTATCCAATATTTAATTCTTAGATGTTTTCACACCCAGTAGACAGTAGCCAATAAGGCGTCATCGTAGCGTAGAGGGGGCCAGAAAGCGAAGGTCCCAATGTTGGTCGACAAGGGCACTGGGCACCACGCGATAAAAGTCATCCTTGACAGGAGGATGATCAGATCGCCACGCTGGCGGCGGCGGCGCATTGCTCTTTGCGGATCTAAGTCGATCTCAGAGCGCCATATGGTCCATTTCTGCCCTCCAAACGCCATCACAACTGGTTCCCAATAATAAAATCGCTCTTCAGAAAGAAATATCTAGTATTCAACGTAGGAAGCAGATAATTACATCCACTTAGGGTAGAAGCCATTCCCATTATACTTGCAGGGATCCGTTGAGGGCTTCCTAACTCCCGCCGGGACCTTTGACCCAGTCGCAACAGCTCTGAAATACGCCGCCCCCCTCTTCGTTGAATGCCAAACATTTCTTCATCTCCCCCTCCTTGCTCCTCTCCTTCGAACCCGGCTTGGACTTCTTCGCCTTGTCCAGGGCGTTCTTGATGTCCAAGACCGCCGCACTCCATTTCTGCAGCTCCGCAGCGGCGGCCTTTTGGTCTGCGCCTTTCGCAGCAGATGGGGATGCAGGGTTTCCCCTCTTCCAGGAAGATGGACCGTTCTTCGAGGATGGAGTCGATGAGGGTCCCGAGCAGCGATCAAGTCCTGGATCTCTTGAGCTCGACGAGAAAGACGGACGGATGGTGAAGAGTCATAGACATCGCGAGAAGAGATTGCCCGAGAGTCGAAGTCGTAAGCGTTCACGACGGCAGTTGACGCGGCGAGGAGGAAAGTGACGATAGAAACACGCATTGTGGTATTGGTTTCTGCAGAAAGTCGGCTCCTTCGTCGGTGTCACATGCATTGAAGACAATCGCAGAACTCACTTTGGGTGATAAGGTGAGACCAGCTGAAGTTCAACGATGCGTCTGGGGCGCTTTACATATTGGATGGTATTGGACCCGGGGCGCTTAAGCCGATTGGTATGCACCACCACCAGATGGGCGAGAGTGGGCATGGCCGCGATGGCTTGGGGACATACACGTCTCACCATATGGCCGTGTGAACGGAACAAAAGGGAGCGCACATTATCTTCAAACAACGTGATACATTGGATAGGAGATAGCCATACAGGACGAGCATAAGAACGCATAAGTTGCATAGAAGGCGGGCGAGGAGACCAGGCTACCACAACCTCTGGGGCACAGTAGTGATCAGATTGCGAATCCCTGAAACAAGGAGTTGTTAGTTACACGCAAACTCGATGTGGTTTATTTCACGTACCCCCATCGACTCGGACGTTCTGGCCGTTGATCCACTGTGCAGCTGGGCTCGATAAGAAAGCCACGAGTGGTGCGACGTCATCAGGCTGCCCTAGTCGCTTGAATGGACTCTGCTTCGCAATAGCATCGATGATATGGTGGGACTTCCCCTCGCGGAACATGGGTGTGTCGATGGGCCCTAGTGATATCGTGTTGACAGTGATGCCGCGGCGCGCCGAGGGTCCTTTTGCTAGTACACGTGATATCTGCTCGATAGCCCCCTTTGTGGCAGCGTAGCAGAGGGCGTTTGGCTGGATGGCTGCGTGAACTGTCAGGACATGCCCAATAGAGGCGAAAACGCGACTCACTTGAGGCAGTCGTCAGCGTCGATGAGAAGAACAGGATACGCCCACCAGCTGAATGCAGTGCGTAAGACAAACATCGTGTAAGTGATAGTAAGACTCACGGGAGGGTAACAGGGGAGCTACACGCTTCACCATGAATAATGGCACTTTGACGTTTGTGTCGAAGTGATATCAAAAGCACTCTCATCAAGTTCGGCAAGGGTCTTGCTTCCCATGATCCCGGCGTTGAGAACGAGGATATCGATCCGACCAAAGGTCTTCATGGCCTCATCGATGAGAAATTGGCCGCCTTCAATAGTAGCGGTGTTAGCCTGAACGGCAATGGCACCTCCCTTCCCATGGGAGCGAATGGCTTGGACGGTTTCTTCCGCAGACCTAGCATCATGAACGTAGTTCACAACCACATTGGCCCCTTGTTCGCCGAGACCCTGTGCAATGGCTGCCCCTGTTGATCGACCAGACCCTGTCACCACTGCAACCTTTCCTGATGGAGCTCAGACTTGAATACCAACTCTGTAGATAGATAAAGGGGCGCTTACCTAGAAGAGATGTAGCAGGTAAGTTGGTCGAAGACCGCTGCAAAACTTCTTCGAGTATGGTGTAGCAGTCGCTGGCACAGCCAGCTTGTGGTTAAGAGGTCGGACAGCGTTCATGAAACTTGATACCAGAGTCGAGGAACTTCGCTTTGGGGGCATAGTTCCGTGGACGAGCGATGAAGTCTGGGACAACCTGCGAATCCCTGTTGTTGCCCATGCATTCAATATAAGCGAACGGCCGGAAACCACGAGGTCTGGTATGTGCCGTCCTACCCTTGGCCTCGTTCCGCCAGCAGGCAAGTGGCAGGTGTCGAGAGCCTCGATCATGCGAGCGTAGCTTCGCATAGTTCATGAAGAAGGGGCTAGAGATGGTGGATTCATCTCCACGCTGTCAGACCCAGGCCTCTCACGGACACGAACCTCAAGGATCGACGGTGGCTCCTGTTAGTGCAAATGAATAGGTGGGTTTCGTCGCCGGCAGTGAGGTCAGCAGGTTATAACGGGGCTGAGACGTAGTTACAGTGGCACATGGCGGTCTTGCTTTACAGGCGCGTTTCTGAGCCCTTGTATTCTCGAGTTGGTGTTTACATTTGTCTGGTACCTTCAAAGGAGAGCCTCCTCCCCGTAGGCGTGTCCCAAGTAGGTGTACACGTTGTGGATAGTGATAGTGTAATGTTCATATACACTACTTTCGAGGCGATTATATGATAGGAGATTCCGAGAGGTCCTCTAACCCATGTCCTTCGTTCAAGACCCAACGAAAATAAGAGCCCATCAAAGCCATCGAAACGGAAGTAGGTTGAGATCGGGGAGCTCTTGTGCCCTAGGGTTATTGGACTGAAGTAAGATACAGTCTGTCTCAAATCCCTGCTGTCACGCGACCTCTACCTTCTCAATAGATACCCTCGCTTAGGAGCCAAATGGCCCGACGACTCCCAGCAGTATGTACTAGTACTTCCATTGCGAAGGCTGTCAGTGTCACAAACGCCACATGCGCTAGACCAAATTCGAGGTCCACTGACAGTGATCGCTTTCAACTCGTAAAACAGGCAATATAGTTCTATACCAAACAGGTATGTATTGGGTATGTACATTGCACACTGCCGCACCATCATCACGGTTAGATCCGCATAGCGGCCTCTTGACACATCCGTGAGACTACTTTATTATCTACCCTCACACAGTCAATCTAGCTCTTGGAGGTCTGGCAATCAAGGATCAGCAACAGCCCATAGCATGGAATTCATGAACGTAGAGGGCTCAGACTTCGGACCGTAACAAGAAAGGAGCTTCCTCATGATCCACTCACTGAGGTGCCTGAGCATTTGTGAGACTCCGCGGGTTGCCAGATCTCAAAAGGCTTCCGCGCTGAGCGCTCAATCGATGATAGCATGTATGCGCTCACCGGGCCAGGCCAATCCAATGTGCCGGTGGTTAAAAAGCGCACCCACACAATACACTCACTGAGGTGCCTGAATTTCTGTGGGAGTTTGTGGGTTCCTGGGTCTCCAAAAGTTTACGCGGTGAGCGGTCGTCGACGATAACCTGTAGGCGCTCGTGAATCTGCGGGCTAATCAAATGTGCTAGTGGTTACCCTAACAACTTCAGTGTAGTTTACACATACAACAGCAGCCGTTTGTTCTTGCTATTGCAAACGCAAAGCCCGCCGGCAAACGCACGTCTCGATAAAGGTGGCTCGGCATAGTCAGCGGCATTTCGAGAACTGCTTTCTAGAACAACGTCGAGGAAGGATCCGGGTTTGGACAACGGTGGCGTGTAGATCAAGCACATGCAGGGAGACATGAGAACGGTGACATACACTCTCTTGATACGCTGTGAACCAACTGCATGAACGGCAGGCCTGTCTCTGATTTTCCCACTGAGTTCAGGTGATGAGATCATGGCAATCATATACATATGCGCATGTAACGAACCAAGATGTTCTATTCTTTCTCTCATGCTTCCTCCTCCCCATACATCCTGAGTGTGCCCGTAAGCCGCAGCAGTCCCACAAGGCGCCTTCTTCTATCGTTATCGCGATCCAGAAACCTCGTCACTCCTTTCTTGATAACAGCTCGTCAACCATGTTTCTCTCTTCTGCTTTTCCCCAAGCAGATCGCAACGCTCAACCAGCCAAAGATCACATGAGCCGTCAAAGGCCCCAGCCCCGCCAGTCCAAAGAAGAAAAATCGGGGGGCGGAAGATGGGGCGACGAAGGAATTCCTGGAAATGCTTGGGGCGCTAACAACAACGAAGGATCGCACAATGGAGGACAGGATTGGCCAGGTTCCAAGGATACAAAGCCTCAACATCAGCACAAAGGATCGTCCGACCAGCAGGATGGAAGCCTTAACAACGGTGGAAACAACGAAGGTACCAGTGGAGAGACCGGCTCAGGAAGGAACGACAGCCCTCCCAGCACCCCCGCGAATAACAGCTCTGATGGTGGCCAGGTCAGTCCTGGAGGTAGCCCGGGGGGAGAAGTTCCCCCTAGTGGCGGAAATGGCGGAAATGGCACACCTCCAGCCTCGCCTCCACCTTCCGCTGTCGTTCCTCCCACTGCACCGGCGCCCACTGCATCTGCGCCCCCCTCCCCTACCGCTCCATCATCTCCAAGACCTACAATTTTGACGTTGGGGGACGCCGATCAAGGTCTGCCCGTTAATGCTGCAGTACCGTTGAACTGAGACCACCCTCGCGCCTGGATCAGATGAAACACGGCGTACCGACCCCATTTCCACAAGCTCATCAGCATCTCCAGCGACTGATACGGCCACCGGGGCTGGTCATGAGGGACATTCCTCCAACAAGGCTGTGGTGATCGCAGTTACCGTCAGCTTGTTGGTCCTCATCCTTGCGGGGTCCTTCCTGTATCGTTACCTTCGTGCCCGACGCACAAACTCGAGGATGCACGGGGGGTTTCCCCGGAGAGCGCCTTCCTTCCACGACGAGTCACGTCCATCGTCGCGAGGAGACAGTCTCCAAGACCAACCCATGGAAGACACCTTCTCTTCCAATCTATCATCTATGAGCTTTGCCAGCCATGGTCCCATGGTCCAATTGCATCCCTCCGTTACTCACCCTCCGTCTGTGCATCGCCACTCGAGCTCGAGCTGGACAGAAACCATTTCAGACAATAGCTCCAAGCTTGGAACTCACCCTCTCCCCCATTCCGACTTCTCTATATTTCCTTCGTCACCTGTTGACCCTCCCCTCGTCAAACAGATCCTTCCCATCTCATCTGCCGGTCATAATACCGGCCTATCTCACTCATCCTTTGCCTCCACGGGACTATCGTATACCGATCCTTTCAGTGATCATGCCTCTCCTTCCACAGCATTTGCCACTTCTCCCGAACCAATATCTTCATTTGCGCCATCATCGGAGTGGTACACCACGACCGAGTCGGTGGCCTCTTTCCCGAATACTTTCTCGTCAACGAGCTCGAATGGTTCGAGCATCCGCGAGCCCAGAATTATCATTGTCGGCAGTTCGCGGTCCGATGATAGCGACTCTGTAGATTATCATAGTACGTTTAGATAATTGTTGTTCAAATGTATATTAGACAACACTCACCTTCCTTTAACTTTCCTATTTTGTTTGCGAAGCCGGATTCAATGCATGATCAAATCCGATTTTACGATATCATCCAAACGTAGAACAAGCAAATAAGCGAAGCACTGGATGGCAAAGATAAGTGTTGCGCCTAGGAGAACGACAGCTACGAGGACATCTTTCAAAGCATGAGAAGAGAGACAATTGTCGCAAGACTACATAGAGACCATACCCATCCACCTTGCCCATGTCTTCTGCTGTTGGAAGAGAGGTATGACTCAGTCACCCCCTCATCAAGCAAACGAGCTTGAAGAGGTTCCTGCTCGTCGGAGCCGATCAGCTGCGTTTATGGCCACAGAAAAGTCGGCGAGGTAGATGTCTTGGTCCTTTGGTGTGGCCCAGTCGGGAGTGCTTCCTAAGCATAGGACTTGGTCAGCTCGGAAGATGACAAGCAGAGCGCACCTTTCTTACCTCCGAAGAAACTTTGAACCTGCAGACCTCGTATTCTTCCTGCTAATCCATCACGAATGATGATGCCGCTGCTTTTGGATACGCTAACCCTGTCAACGAACAGCTCAGCCTCACCATTCGCCTTCCCGACATCGTTCAGCCGTACTCGCTGCGAGACAGTCGTCCAGGCTGCCGTAGGAAATGTGAATCGGCCTCGACCGATCGATATGCCGTATGAGGCATCACAGAAATTGGACTGAACCTCACAGAGCGCCTTGTTGCTCTCGAAGCCAGGCACGTCATAGGGCGGGAAGTAGGCGTAGATCTCGCCGGCGCCATTGGTTCTCCACATCAGGCGCGTAGAGAAGCAAGTCACATCTTTGCGGCCACCGGAGCAGGAATAGGCGAGGTCATTGGAATTGCCCCCAACTAAGTCGACGCTGTCAGCGAAGAAGTGAGCCAGATGTGCAGAGGAAGCTTACAGAACCCAGGAAGCTTCCCTCCTTTGACGAATTCGAAGCCTTCCGGAAAATAGACCGAGTACCCAAAAGTGGCTTCCTTCGCTGCTGTGAGGTCGAAGCCAGTTGGTCCATGAGAGTAGAAGGATATTCCCCCGCGTGGGTCAGAATTGAGGGTGTAGGAGCCTTTAGGATAATGTATCTTGAGAGCTTTCCCCCCTCCTGGTGCCGCTACATAGACAAGCGGGAGATCCTTCGCAACCTTGATGGGGTTCAAGCTTGAGTTTGCAAGGGGAAGAGAGCCTGAGACACCTGGGAACGTTGTCCAGCTGGCGAATCCTCGCGATAACGGAAAAAGGGATTGATAGGTTGCAGGAGAGCGTGCGCTAAGGACAGACGGTGTTGAGACCGCAGTGGCCATGAGGGGCACCTATCGAACAGCAGTCGTGCTCAACAGCATTGACTCCACCCACTATTAAAGCGTTAACCAAGGTGACCCTGGAATAACTTCGGGTCGAAGACTCACCAAGATGGAACTGATCTGTCTTCCCCTGGCCAAGGACGTTGCTATTGCCAATGGTGACAAGACAGGATGAGACACCTTCGCCGAAGCAGCAGGGCATCCTCAAAAGAGGGATGGGGAAACGATCAAAGAATCTATCTATGCAAGCAGCGCCGAGAGATTCTGCTGGGTGAGGTTCTGGTCGCGGGCAGATGAAGGCAGTTTCGTGACTAGGCAGCTCAAGATCACGGCCACGTGGAACAGAGATTGGGATCAAGCTTCGTAGAAACACCTACTAGTCCTGGTTGTAGTCAAAGAGCAGAAATATCGCAGCACGATTCATGCATCGTTGGTTTGCCTTTGTTAGGCTCCGAACCTCCCGGCCATCTGCGCGGACTTCGCTGGGCGCTTATTCACTCTCTGGCACGCCACGCGACTCATAATGATATTGTGTCTTTATCTAACCTATATTCTCTTTTGAGTTTACTACCAGGTTCCTGTAGCATGAGTTTCTGTGTTAATCATCTGCAATCCCGAAGCCGAGGAACGGATACGTACCGCTCTCATGTTTCTGGAGCGAGTCCCCAATCCCTCTTTTGAACCAGCGCCATGACCGTATCCAACTTCTCAAGTGAGCCGTTCAAGGCCACCCCCTTTGACATCAACTCTCGCTCATCAAAGTATGTGCAATAGTCTGGACCCTTGCAGTCCTCCTCAGCCACAGTCCTTGTGCCGAAGCCTTCCCTGCTGATATCGACATTCCCTCTGCGTAATGGCGGGATAGTTGGCGGGATCTCCTTCCAGCTCAGGCTTGCGGGCCCTCTGGATGTGTCGAGGAAGGAGTAGCAGCCAGGTCCCGGTATCTCGCTGAAAGGAGACACACAACCGCTTTCGTTGAACGCTGTGAGAACTCCATAGCTGAATGTTCCATCGTAGAGTCCATCGATTGTGACCGATTTGCCGAAGATCCATGAATTGGCATTCAGGATACACCTGTCTTCAGTTACACCATTATAGGTGACAGACCCGCCGCAACACTGATTCGTGGAATATAGTGTGACAGACGCGGTGCGTTGCCCGAGCGAGAATGAGACAAGCGAGAGAAGAAGAGTGACTACCACAAGCATGATAGAGGTGCACACTTGTTGTTAATGCTCGGTTAGTTGACATGCTGTATATATATACGACTCTTTTACAGGCTTCTTGTGGTCCTTGGGTTCTGCCTGGCCATCCTCTTCTCCGGGCGCCCCGCACGCCCACACCCCGAAGCCAGGAATATCCTCCGGAGTTTTCAGAACCTCCCATAGATTATGGCGGTACATGTGTAGAAGACATCCCTTCCCAATAAAACGCAATCACAGCAGTAATTTCTTCGCGTCAGACGCAGTATCTGACCCCAGCAGATTGGAAGAATCGTTCGCATGACACGGTTTGAGTCCGTCGTCCGCACTCTCGTACGGCTTCAATGCGTCAGCATGCTTTGCCCATCGATGATCATCCCACGTTTTCATCTCTGTCCATTCGGTGCTTTCTTCTCCCCAGACATTTCGAATCCAAGCCAACAAAGCACCGATAACGAAATCGACAAAGACCGGCTTCTCGCCCATCATAAATGGCCCTCCCACATCATCTTCGTTACTCTTCATCCACCGATCGATATCGCTCATCCCTTTCTTAAATTTAGCCCAGTTGATTTCTCGTGTGCTGATATCCCTGGCCATCTCCTCGATCGTCTTCCCAAACTGTGCCTCCCGTTTCTCCTTGAATGCCTCCATACTTGTAGGTCCAAATTTTCCAGCAACGGCTGGAAGGATAACGGGCCAGATGGGACTTGTCTTTGGGACAAAGGCACTGAGAAATGCGGTCTGCAATGCTCTCGTTCCAGGTGGAAAGGCCTTTGGAGACTCCGGATACGCCTTTGTCCAGGTACTTCATGATTGTCGCCGAGTCGGAGACGTACCGGTCATGAGCAGGGTTGAAGATGACTGGCAAAGTGTACTGTGGCGTTCCATCCCTCTCCAGTTTGCTTGGGGGAATACCCCTTAGCTTGGAGAGGCTCTCGATATCGGCAAACTCGACCCAATCTGTGCGGTATGGTATCTTCTTGTAGTTCAGCGCATATCTAGTGTTATCTTAGAGAGAATCTTGTTGAATTCGTTCTATGGACTCACCTGACTTTCCAAGTGTTAGGCGACCATGTCCGACCAGGAAACCTGCAGGCTAGGTCAAAGAAAATCAGCATCGTCGTAGAAACGGGCAGAGTTGGGCAGGATCAAGGTTGACAGTAACCTCGCGCTCAGGTTTTCCGAGCCCATTCCGAAACTGATCAATGTATCAGCGGGTTGGATGTGCCTCACTTACGGCTTGGTATCGACGGGCCCTCAAGGCGGCTACAGTCTACTAGGTATGAGAAACCCGTAACTCAACGCGACACTTTCTGGTCTTGGCCAATGCCATGATCGTCGCTGAGGCTGGCTATCGGGTCGGACCCGAGAGGTTGATAGGTGACGCCCAGAAGCCCCTGTCATGCGTCATGCTTCAAGCGTCGCGGGTGCATGTGTGAACTTTTCGACAACTTCTTTTGTTCAAAAGTTCATAGGTTTACGGCACATTCCCAACTCTTCGTTATCAGGCCTTCTTTGTCCTTCTGCTGTCACCTATCCTACGGATCACGAGAAGAGCTATTATAGAATCTTGAACTCATCCGGTAAGCTAGGAATGGTGTATCAGTTGTAAGTATCAGTTGCAGCGGAAGTTTGATATGCTTCGTCAAGGCATTGGTGCGTGCCCTGGCCTACACTGCGCCTTTATCACCCTCAATGAGTCGCGTTCAAAGCTTCAGGGATCGGAACGCTACCATCCGAAAGCTCGGGTCCAAATCGCATTAGATTCTCATCCTGTTCTCTTCTTACCCATGCCAATTCAGCCGCCCAGACGAATGAGCGCTCAATATGACACAATTGCCCGTTTGCAATCGACTTCTTTCCGTAAACGAGCGCTCGACTCAACGCCGTATGGGTTGCGAGGTCAGACCGTGGCAGTAAGTAGTCTTGGCCGCCGAAATGGGATGGGGGGTTAAAAGCGGCTACAGTCCCAATCTCGTTTCAATATTTCCTTCCGGCTAAGACTATCCACCCTCTTTTACCCCACTCACAGTAATGGACCTCCTCGAGTCGCTACCGCTCAAGGAGAACGGTGCATGGATCGCAGCCGGGTTGCTGTTCGTCTCCGCTGTCGCGGTTAGGGCGTCTTCTCGAGGCAAGCTGCCAACCCCACCTGGACCGCGAGGACTACCCATCGTTGGCAACATTCTGCAAATGCCCAGCGAGGAGCCTTGGAAGGTTTATGCCGACTGGGGGAAGCAGTATGGTATGTCAATCCCTCACTGATTCGAGATCAACTTGTGCTCATATCTCTTAGGCGATGTGATATACCTGGAAGCTCTTGGGCAACGTTTCCTCATCCTGAACTCTCTGTCGTCCATCAACGCCCTCTTGGCAAGTCGTGCAGCTAATTATTCAGATCGAGCGTGGTCACCTATCATCGAGCTGTGAGTCCGCTCATCGTCCAACCTGAACGCGTCTTGACGCGTCCACTTAGGGCGGGCGGAAGGTGGAGCTTTTCTGAGAAGGATTATGGCGAAGAGTGGCGAGACCATCGACGTGCTTTTCACCAACACTTCAATCACACCCAGACTCAGAATTGGAGGCCCATCGTACAGGACGAAGTTCCTTCATTCCTGCGGCAGCTGCTTTCGAGCCCTGAGGATTTCAGAGAGAATATGAGGCTGTAGGTCTCTTATCGGACATACCGATGCCATGCACTCACATCGTCTTCCTCGTCCAGCTTCTTCGGCACGATGATCATGCGCATCGTGTATGGGGCAAACACACCTGTGTACAACCGGGGTCTCGTTCGGGATACCGACGCATTTGTTAGTCGCCTTGTCAAGGTTCTCCAGCCTGGTCGGATGTGGGTAGGCATCTTCCCATGGTTGCAGCATGTTCCTGCATGGCTCCCAGGCGCCGGGTGGAAGAGACATTTGCAGAGCATTGCGAAGCTCAGAGACAACGTTATCTCAAGGCCGTGGAAAGACACATTGTCAATGGTTGTGAGTTGAGCTCTGCTTTTACTGGAAGGCAAATAGTGACCGTTTTTATTAGGCAGGGAACGAGGGGGATGACAATGCGACGACGAGTTTTGCGACAGAGTTGATCGCTTCTCTCCCAAGTCCGACAGATCCTCGGTATGAATACATGTACGGACTTTCAAGGGATGTCGCTGCTGCTTCTTACATTGGTACGTCCCATGCCCCACTCCTTGGCCATCCGTGTCTCATTAACTTGGCCTCAGCTGGCTCTGATACGGTACGCTCCCCTTACCCCTCTCAAGGCGCACTCATGAAACGTTCATCCGCAACAGACGGGAAGCTCTGCGCAGGCGCTATTTCTAGCTTTGACAATGTACCCCAAAATTCAAAGGAAGGCTCAGCAGGAGATCGACGAAGTCATTGGACGCGAGAAGCTGCCGACATTCGAAGACTTAGAGAACCTGCCATATGTCAAAGCCGTCATCAAAGAAGTCACCCGATGGCACACAGCCGTTCCTCTAGGTAGGTAATCTTTGAGATACGACTTCTCTTACCTATCTTAAGGATCCCGCCTTTTGCTAGCGGTCCCCCATCTCTCACGAGAGGAGGAGGAATTCAATAGATGGAGAATCCCGGCAAAGACCGTCGTCCTACCAAACAGCTGGTATGCTGCTACTCATTCCCCTTAATCACTTGCATATATTCATCTAGTCCGATGTCAGGGCAATTATGCATGATGCAGATCTCTTTGACGACCCCATGGGCTTCAATCCCGAACGCTATCTCAAGGACGGCCAAGTCATAGATGACCCCTCAATCTTGGATCCCGAGGCGTCAGCCTTTGGATACGGCCGAAGGTATGTAAATTTGCTTCACTCTACGCACCATCTTGCTAAACGCGCACCATAGAATCTGCCCTGGACGCCATGTGTTCCACGACTCCCTAGGATTGGTCGCCGCGTCTGTGTTGATGTGCTTCAACCTGGAAGCGCCGACAGACGAGTTTGGTAACTTGATACCACTCTCTTTGAAACCTTCCTCAACGTTGGTCTCGTGCGTGCACATTCATTTTATCGCCCACATGACACTTTGCTGAACCCTGCCTATCATAGGGCGCCATCACCTTTTCAATGCAAAATTACGCCGCGTTCAGCGATGCATGCAGCGTTGATAAGATCCCTTTAATCCCAAAAGCATATTGGACTGTACGCGCCGCGCTATGTCTATCAGCGAGCATGTGGAGGTGAATAGGCAGCAAGTGGAGGGCATCAAGACTTTGAAAAGCCATTTTCGTATGGCGTGCGTGCCGACGCCACCAGGTTGGACGTCCAACGAAGCGAGATTTCACCTTCGTTTGATTTCGAAATCGTCTTCTGCGGTTACAATGTTTCGTTATCGTCAATTCAAATTCCTTCCCTTTTCAGTCTTTGAAATACGATCTTTAACAGTAGGGAATCTATCTTTGGATTATGAAGTGCCTCGCGCGGGCGATTCCATACCAGTACCATGCTTGAGGGCATGATACTCTACATATTCGCTAGAATTCGAGCTAAAGCAGCCTAAAGTCCTCTGTAAACTCTCATGTCCTTCCTGACTGTATCATGGAGTTATGGTTATCACTCAGCTGGTCTAGGAGCAATTCAGTCTAGGCTAAACTCTTCAGTCTGCTAGTGCCTAGCCTGAGTCGTCGAGGCCTTCAATTGGTACAAAAGGAGTTCTAAATAGATCCTTTCCCCATAATCACTCCACTATTCTCCAAGCAAATATCACCATGAAACTCTCTGCTCTTGCCATCGTTCTAGTGATTGGCGCCGTTCAGCAAGTGTCTGCCATCACCTGCAGCTCTCTAAGGGGGACTTGCAAGACCGTTTGCAAACAGCCAGTCTACTACTGGCGTGCTGGTACGTCTGCCCACTCTGCGCCTATCAACGGTGCTGGACACTGACGGCGAACTTCAGACGCCACCGGCTGCAATCGTAGTACCCCCTGCTGCGCTCCTAGCGGTTGTGTCCTCTGCAAAGCGGGAGAGACATCTGATGTGGAACGCCGCGCACCTTGTTGTTGATTTGCGACTCGCTGAAGGCTGCTATAAAGGAGCGCTTGCCATGATTGGAGAAATTGTGTACCGAGCTCTGCTTCGAGAAATGTATTGAAATATGCTCTGCTTTGTGCCGCACAGCCTTAGTACTGTGCTCGTAGGATATCGCAGAGACCTGTTATTACACGAGCAACATTTGGAGTTCTGACCTGGCTGCTCTCACCAAATGGACATTTCGTGAAAATTAGCGCCTTAACACCCAGAAACATCAATGTGCGGTGAATGTCGAAATCCCTTAATTTCTTCTGAACCGTCAAGCACCCAAAAGGGTTTCAAAAGATTTCTACCCCCGCAGTGAAACGAGGCTGAAACGTTCGGCTGTTGAAATGACAGGCTGAATGGCCCGTGGGCCGTTGAATATTACACTTATTATAAGCATATGGCCTTGCTCTGTTTGTGTCTATTTGTTTTTCGTGATTTCGCCTTGGGTAGCACCCTCATTTCTGCTCGGTTTCTTCCTATTTTTTGCCCGATTGTTCCATATACTATCCTCGACTCACTTGCGAAATTAGATTGCTGTCGGCTGACTGGTGCCTTGACATTTTGCCTTCTTCGCTCACCTTCCTTGCCTCTGCCCGCATTGCGTCATCCTTCCCATCGCCCGTGATCTCGTCGTTATTGGCCCTTGATGTCACACCACGTTTCATTGGCATTCGTTCGGAATCGTTGCGTCGACGGCGTTCCTTTCCCTCTTCCCTCCTTTACCAGAGTCGACTCTCACTCCGGCCTCCCCTTTCACGCCTCTAAATTTGCTAGCCTGACACCCAGTCGTCGTTCTCTTCCTTCCGCCGCTACCGACATCTATTTGCTTCGTTGCCATGATTGGACCTTTCCACACCAATGCATTTTGCTATGTCTTCGTTCTTAAAGGTCCATGCTCTGCTTTTGTTTTCTGGTGTATTTAATCCTTGCTTTTTCGTCATCTTCCATTGTCAACCTCCTCTTCACTTATTTCTGTTATGTCTTGCGGTTTAATCTCTGGCTTTCTCGCTCTCGCTAATGGGCACCGTGTTCCGGGGGGTTCCAAGCCCTCTGCTTCGCGCGTCCCTCCCTTCCTTCTGTACGACACCGCCATCCAGTGCAAGAACGGTGATATGATCCCCGCCACCTTCCGCCACTATGCACCACCCTCTGAGAACCCCTTCCCCGATAACAGCGTGGTCGAAACTACTGCGAAATTTCATATCGCTCCCAATGAGACCGCCCATCTCGACGCTATCAAGCATGCAGTTGTCCCTGGGGATCCCTCTTTGGATACCTATGAAGATGGCATTCCCGACGTTCCCTTTCCCTCCGTATTCGTTGTCGCAAACGTTTCGGGCCCTGTCAGCAGCTCTCCTGACGGGAAGAGTCGCACTTTTACCGTATCTGTTGGCGAATATGTTCGCGAGAGCCTCCGCTTCACAACTGTTGAGTAAGTTCCTTTACATCTCTCTATTTGCTCGCAATCTCATTGTTGTGAAGGGTCTTGATCGATGGCCGTCCTCGCTGGGTCAACACTCCCTCTCCCTCCCAAGCCTCCTGCATCGGCTTCTTCGCCGTCTGTGATGCTTACTTGCCTTCTGGCATCCTGCGTGTTTCATTGGACCATGTTGCCCTCAATATTCGCCCACACGAGATCATAACGATTAACGACAACACCACTCATTGTTCCCCCCAAACACCCAAGAAGCGTAAATTTGCTGCCATTGCGACTTTATCATCTCCTTCCACCACTGTCTCTTCTACGACTCCTTCCAGTGCCGTCTCTGGCCCCCCTCCCTCCGCTGCTGGTCCATCGACCCCCACACCAAAGTCGAAGGCTAAACGGGTCACGCGAAAGTCAAAGGCCACTCCCGCGTCAGTCACCGCTGATGATGATCTTGCTGTCGACGATGGCGCTGTCGACGACGATGCCATTCTCTTTGAAATTGATGAGGTCACGGATACCCTCATTCCTGCCAACGTCAAAGGCAAGGGCCGTGCTATCTGATCGATCAATGGTCTTGGTTCTTGGGTCCAACCTCCGCTTCTCCACCCTCCATTTTCTCCGTTTCTGTTCTTAATGCCAATTTCCATTTCACTTTCTTTTCATGCTGTATTATACTCATCTCCGACCTTCCGCTTGCCTTTTGTTATTGCCTTTGACCTTTGCTTTATGATATTGCACATTCTGCATATAAAATCCCTTCGCCCTTAGCATTCTGATAGATAAGCATCCTTTCTTTCTACATGTTCAACTTCGTCTCTCGCAGTGAGTCTTGCTTCATTGCCATGTACATTAATTCCTTGGTTAATCAGTTAATCAGTTTTCCGTCTCTTTGTTGGATGGCTTTTGGATTGTTACTCCCCCATCCCAGTTGTCTCCGCCCCGTCGCAACTTAAGGACAGTTCGGATGTCTTTATTGATATCCCTTCTCAGCCATGGCCTGAGTTTCAGCATCGTGGTCTTCCTCACGCACATGTCTTGCCTTTGTTTCAACAGCAAGGCCTGACATGACATGATGTCTTCCAGTATCTTCGTGATTACAATGATCATGTGCGTTATTTCTTTCTTCTTATTGCACAGTGCTGAGTTTGCACAGAATATTTCTGTAGACACCGACTCCGTTTCCATCGGGTCCTCAGCATCGTCTAACGATTCCGTTCCCTCCCTTATTTCCGTTTAATTGTTCCACTGCTCCTGGACCATTGGTCTTCCTTTACCTTACCTTTGTAAATATCTGTTCTGCAATCAACTCACTTCCTTTCGTTGCCCATCCATCATGACACAACCTTCTCCGTGGCGCATTGAAGCCATTTCGTCGCCCACGCTGCAATGGGGGGCAATGTCGAGGCATCATCGACCCCATTCATGCCGTTTTTGCGGAATTTTGTATTTGACCGGGGAAACTCAGGGATGGTGCTGTGGTTCAAATGGCAGCCGTCTTCGTGATGTTCCACCGCTCCCCCCTCTTCCCCAAGAATTCAATGTATTCCTCAATCACCCGGACCTTTCTCAGAATTCACGGAAATTGAACTTACTCTTTTCCTTTGCGTCGCTGGAATCGACTCAAGCCTTCCCCTCCATTGGCGGAGGTCCGTCTATGATTGCGATCCAAGGGAAAATCTACCACCGTGTCAGACCTGCACACCCCCAGTCGGCAATGCATTGGCTACTTCACGATGGCTTTATGCTGTCGACCATGCCTAGGAGGGAAATAGCTGATGATCTTCCCATGGCGTGGCCACTTGCAGTCCGAAATGCGCTGCAGCGTGTTAATCCTTTCGTTCGCGCAGTCAAGACTATCTCCGCCAACTCTCAGCGCTACCCAAATGCATATCTTGAAGTCACCGACACAGGACCTGCTGCTGAGATTGCAGCTCTCATGTCGTTTGAAAACACTTCTGCAGGAGAGGTTTCAACCCGCAACTTGGTGATATCGCGTCATAACAATTCGACGTATCGCATTCCAATCATCAGTCGTCTATGGGAACCCCTGGCGTATCCTCTCTTCTTTCCTCACGGGACTCTAGGATGGGGGGGTAGTGGGGAGAACGGCGGACATTGTCCGGGGTCAAGCTCAAAATCCTGCTGACAGTGCGGCGACTACCACCCAGATGTGGCACTACCGCGCCCGCCTCTTACGAGAACCTCGATTCTCCATCTTTGGCCGTCTGACCTGTGAATACTTGGTGGACATGTATACGCGAGACATCGAAAACCGCCTACAGTACATTCGCCAAAATCAGGAGCGTATACGACAAGAAGAGGACGCCCTTCTCATGGGCCAAGATGATATTCAACCAAACGAGAATGTTTACCTTCCAGCTTCCTTTATCGGATCTCGGAAATGGGCGTCTGAACAGGTGTCAGATTCATTGGCGATAGCCGCTGCGTTGGGGCCACCTACTTTCTTCATCACCATGACATGCAATCCTGATTGGCCAGAGATCACTTCCTGTCTTCGTCCAGGACAGAGGTTCTGTGATGTTCCCATCGTTGTTGTTCGTGTCTTCAAGCAGAAGCTGCGAATTTTGATTGAGGCCCTGAAGAAGATGTTTGCCGACGTTGGCGCTCCCGTCTACCTCATCGAGTCGATTGAATTTCAGAAGAGGGGCCTCCCGCATGCGCACATCTTGGTCAAATATTCGCGCGACTGCATCTCTGCCACCGACATCGACGCCATTATATCTGCAGAAATGCCTGACTCACCCTCCGACCGCCTCTTAGTGCAAAAATGGATGCTGCATACACACCCTTCCGCCGATGATCCACCTTCCAAATATTGTCAGAAGGAAAATGACGATGGAACCAGGACGTGTCGCTTCAGATATCCGCAACAAATCCGTCCAGAAACATCGATTGATGGGGAGGGCCGCGTCACGTATCGCCGAAGGAAGCAAGAAGATTCGATGGTTGTTCCTCACTGTCTGCCCCTCATCCGCATGATGAAATGTCACATCAACTTTGAAATTGCAGGAACATCGCACCTCTTTCAGTATCTATTCAAATATATTCACAAAGGTACGTTTTGCTTTGCGCGTGCAGATAACAAACATGTCTGATGAGGTGATTCCAGGTCCTGATCGTGCAGAGTATCGCGTCTCTCACACGTCCACAGCTGGCGAGCCTGCGTCTGTCGAAGTGATCGACGAGATCGCAGACTATTGGCATGCAAGATACCTATCTGCAGGCGAGGCGGCATGGCGCATCCTCGGATTCCGCATCACATACAAAGATCCTGCGGTGACCTCTATCCCTATCCACCTTGAAGACAACATACACAATGTGCGCTATCATCAGCGCAGTGCGGATGGATCCCTCTCCAAATTGGAACGCTACTTTCTCCGGCCCGATGGCACATTCATGCTCGATGACGTAGAGCACCGCTTCGAGGACATTACTCTGACCGAATTTTACACATACTTCCGGTTAGAACGTTATCGTGCGGAAGACACCGGGAAGCCTCGCTACTTCCAGGACCGCCCTAATGGTACCAATGCAGCTAGGATGCATGTCATCCTTCGTCAGGATCCCCACCACCATCTCGCTCGTCTACAATATGTGTCCCCTGCCCGTGGCGAACTGTTCTATCTACGTCTCATCCTGATCAACCGGCCAGCAAGGGGCTTCGAAGATGCACGCTACCTGAATGGAATACCACATGCAACATTCCAGGAAGCCGCTATTGCAATGGGTCTTTTCACAAACGACAACGAAGCTATCCATGCAATCGCTGAGGCTGTTTCCTCATTGCGAACACCTCGACAGATTCGCGTTCTGTTCATTCATCTCCTCATCCACGATTGCATCCCTGCTCCCCTTGCTGTATGGGAGCAATTTCACGAGAATATGGCTTACGACTTCACTCTTCGAAATAATGGGAGCATTGAGCTTGGAGTGAATGGGGCGCTGGAGGAAATGGCGCATTATCTCTCAGAGAGCGGCAGGTCATTGGAAGACTATGGGCTCCCTCAGCCAACTGGCTACATGGCCGAGCTGACCCACGAGATCCGGCGATGGTCAGGTTTTGAAGAAACGCTGAATGAACAAGCAGATGCCGATCTAGCACGGTTTAATCAAGAACAACGTGCTTTATTTGACACTGTAATGAGTGCTATTCAATCGGGCCGACCTCTATGCCTCTTCACCGATGGTAAAGCAGGAACGGGCAAGACGACGGTCATCAACGCACTCTGTAACAGATTGCGAGCTTGCCATAGAGTTGTGCTCCCTACTGCATCAAGTGCTTCTGCTGCTCAGCTTTATCAGGGTGGGAGGACCGTCCATTCGACATTCAAGGTATGTTTCGCAGCTAATTCACATCATTTCTCTGACCTTTCATGCAGGTTCCTGTCGATGAGCGTCATGAAATGCTGAAGTCCACCATTAAAACCAACAGCCCTCGCGCTGAGCTTATCCGAGAGGCGTCCCTCATTGTCTGGGATGAAGCTCCGATGGCGAACAAGGCCGTTCTTGGCTGTGTGAACGAGATCCTTTGCGACATCATGGACGATCATGACCGTCCCTTTGGTGGAAAGGTTATTGTCTTGCTGGGTGACTGGCGTCAGACGTCTCCTGTGATCCGCAATGGGTCTGAAGCGGAAGTCGTTGCCGCTTCGATCAAATCCTCTCCCCTTTGGCGTCATTTCACGGTCCACCATCTCATATGCCCTATACGGAATGCTGTAGACCCCGAATTCTCTAGCTGGGTCAACTCTATTGGCGATGGCGCTGGGCCTTCGATACCGCTGACTGGCCTAAATGTGGTTTCCGACAAGAATGACATCGTGAACTTTGTGTTCCCGGACCACGTCATGGAGGACACATCGGTTTGTGTGAAACGATCGATCCTTGCGCCAACCAATCGGCAAGTCGATGCCTACAACGCAATCATTCTCACCAAAGTTGAAGGGCACCTCCGTACGTTCTTTGCTGCGGACTCACTCAAGGAAAGTGAAGACGCAAACCTTCCACCTTCCTCGGGCATCCTCGACTACGTCATGCGCCACACTCCGCCAGGCTTGCCTCCGCATTCAGTGTCTATCAAGGTTGGCGCTGTTTGTCGACTACTGCGGAATTTCTCAATCGACCGAGGGTTGGTCAAGAATGTTCGGGTGGTTGTCACTGACGTGGGTACGCGGCTGATCACAGTTCGTGTCATAAAAAGCCATGGCGCTGTGCTTGAGGACGATATCCTTATCCCAAGGATCATCTTCGAAACCCAGCTAAGGTCAGGACACACACTTTCTCGGCGCCAATTTCCCCTTGCACCTGCATATGCTACCACATTCAACAGCTGCCAAGGATTGACCCTTGATCGTGTCGGTGTTGATCTCACACAATCTGTTTTCTCTCATGGACAGCTCTATACGGCCATTTCCCGAATTCGCAGCCGTGACCATGCGATTGTTCTCCTGCCCGAAGGAGAGACCGAGACGCAGAATGTTACTTACTTTGACCTTCTTGCATGATATCATCGTTGTGAACAATGTGAATAACCCTGACCCTTATCCGCCGTAGCGTAGCGAGGCGTGTCTTGTAAGCCATGATGCTCGTGGGATAGGCTTCCCAACTTGCGCAGACGATGCCCTTTCCTTCCCTGCGATGGGAGCAATGCACGTGGGCGGCTGCTGGTCTTGCTCTGGTTTCTGGTGCTCTCGTCGTGAAGGTACTCAGGAGCAGGCTACGGCCACCTCTTCCTCCTGGACCCAAGGGACTTCCACTTATAGGAAACGTTCTACAACTTCCAACTCAAGAGCCATGGAAGGTATACAACGAATGGGCGAAGGAATATGGTGCGCCTTCCGTCTGGGTGCGGCTCTTTTTCAGCTGATGCTGTCCTAGGTGATCTGGTTTATCTCGAAGCGCTTGGCCAACCAATCCTCGTCATCAACTCGCTGCCAACAATCAATGCTCTCCTCTCCAGCAGGGCACATAACTACTCGCACCGCGTGTATTCTCCCATCATTGACCTGTAAGTCTATCGCGCTCATTCCTTAGGCCAATCTTAGTTCTGAACTTCCGACAGGATGGGTCATTCGTGGAGTATTACCGCGATGAACTATGGTCAAAAGTGGAGGGATATCCGCCGGATTTTCCATCGATTTTTCAACCAGACTAAGGTCCAGCAGTTTCGACCTGTGATTGGAGAAGAAATTCCGGTGCTCTTGAAGCATCTCACGGACGACCCAGCGCGATTCCGTCATTGGGTGCACATGTGAGTCTTCCAAATCCGGTACGACTCTAGGTCATATTGAACCTTGTCTTCAAGGTACTTTGGTACGGTCATCATGCGTGTGGCGTATGGCTCCGAAGATCCTGCCTACAACGAAGGTCTTGTCGAGGATGCCAATGCCGCGGTCCAGGGTATGATTGAGAGCCTCCAACCGGGGAAGATGTTGGTGGGACTGTTTCACCCCCTTCAATACGTCCCATCGTGGTTTCCTGGGGCAAGCTGGAAGCGAAAGCTGGGGGAACTGGCTGCTATGAACGAAGACCTTCGCTCGAGACCTTTCCAGGATACCAAAGATCGAATCGTCAGTTTCTCGCCTGCTTGAGGTCGCATCTCCACTTACAGGTTCGACTAATCTTCAGACACAGGGAACTGTATTCAACGGAACAGTCAATGTCGCCGCTGAGCTTATACATGACCTGCCTGACGCATCTAGACCAGAGTACGCTTACGAAGAGGAAATATCGCAGAATGCAACCGGTATAGCATACCTCGGTAAGCTGACCTCCATGTCTTCGAGCATCGCTCTTACTGATGGAACGCCATACCAGCTGGAGCAGACACTGTACGTTCGCTTTTACCGTTTTGTCTCGTATACTTACTGACATCAGAATGCAGACGATCAGCTCTGCCCTGGCAGTCTTTCTCGCCCTTGCGATGAACCCCAACGCGCAACGCAAGGCGCAATCCCAGATCGACGAAGTAGTTGGCAGAGATAGGTTGCCCACCTTCCATGACCTCGAACGTCTACCATACGTTCAGGCGTTTGTGAAAGAAATAGGCCGATGGCATTCAGTCGCACCGTTGGGTGCGTCAAGTCTTTTATTGCGAGTGATCGCTCCGAACTGACACCCTATCTAGCTCTTCCCCATGTATCAGAGAAGGAAGACATTTTCAATGGATATCGCATACCAGCAAACACCATGATCTTCCCAAATACTTGGTAGATGCTCACCCTCGTCATTGCTTCAACACACTTGCCGAATTTGATTCCAGGGCAGTCATGCATGACCCAAATGTATTCGAAAGTCCTACGGAATTCAAACCTGAGAGGTTCCTCGACAAGAGCGGTCAGATCGATCCTTCTGTCCTTGATCCCGAGGCAGCCGTGTTCGGTTACGGCAGGAGGTACGTTTCGTACATGTCACTCTTAGATGAGTAGCTGACCTTTCCCAACAATAGAATCTGCCCTGGGCGGCATTTAAGTACCGAGACCTTATCTTTGATGGCACTGAATGTCCTAGCTTCGTTCGACATACAGCCTGCGATCGACGAGGCCGGGAAGCCTCTCCCTCTTTCTCTGAGCGTGACGCCGACTTTCATTTCGTTCGTCCTTTTTCCGCTCATCCACTGAGCCGCAGTTGACCAAAAGATTACAGAACACCACACCCATTCCAGTGCCAAATCAAACCTCGCTCCCAACAGCACCTGTCATTGATAAGGGCGTCTCAGGACCATTAGCATTGCAAGGAATTGTAGACTACAAAGTCCGAAATAGAGTGGCGCGTGCTTTGTGCGGGTTGGGAGTGCCGGCAGGTGAACCTTATCGAACTCGAGGGAAAATGAATCGCCCCGCCACGTATATCTTATTTGACGCTAGAGGCAAGCAAATCGGAGGCGCCGCGGCTTGAACGATAGGCTCAATGGTGGGGCTCTACATATAAGGACAGACACCAGGACGATGAAGTGAGGCTTCTCCACCATGTCACTTCCTTCTCCGCCATGGGGGCGATCAGTCTGGGTAACTGTGGGTTTTGCTCTGGCATCTGGTGCTCTGGCCATGAAAGCACTCAGGAGTAGGCGACAATTGCCGCTTCCTCCTGGACCGAAAGGCCTTCCCCTGATAGGAAATGTTCTGCAGCTTCCCAGCGAAGAGCCGTGGAAGGTGTACCTTGACTGGGCGGAGCAATATGGTACGGGCCAAGTGTGGGGTAGGGTTACCTTTCTGACGATCCTGCCCCAGGCGATCTCGTCTACCTCGAAGCACTTGGCCAACCCATTCTCGTCATCAACTCCCTGCCAACAATCAATGCCCTCCTCTCTAGAAGAGCGCAAAACTATTCTCATCGAGTCTACTCTCCAATCATCGAACTGTGCGTATATTTGACTCTTCTAATGTCACCGTGGCGTCTCATCTACCAGAAGAATGGGCCATTCATGGGCTGTCACCCTGACGAATTACGGACAAAGGTGGAGGGACCAACGCCGAATCTTCCATCGATTCTTCAACCCGACCAAGGTGCACCAATTCCGTCCGGTGATTGAGGGAGAGATCCCCGTCTTCTTGAAGCGTTTAGCAGACGACCCGACAAGGTTTCGTCATTGGGTGCATATGTGAGTCTACTTCGTCAGATCCCGTCCTACGAATCCGCGTTGACTGTGGTATTCAAGGTACTTTGGGACGGTCATCATGCGTGTCGCATACGGATCGGAAGACCGTGCATATAACGAAGGACTTATCAACGATGCCGATACGGCGATCCTGGGCATGATGGAGAGCCTTCTCCCCGGAAACATGCTGGTGGGATTGTTTAGCCCCCTTCGATACGTCCCATCGTGGTTCCCTGGGGCGGGCTGGAAACGAAAGCTGGAACGATTGGCAGAGATGAACCAGGACCTTCGCACGAGACCCTTCCAGGACGCAAAGGACCGAATCGTCAGTACCATGTTTGGTACGATGTTGCATCTCTGACTTGGAGTCACTTTCAGGCACAGGGAACCGCGTCCAACGCAGCAGTCAGTTTTGCTACTGAACTAGTGCGCGATTTGCCTGACTCGGGTACGCCTGAGCACGCCCATGACGAGGAACTAGCGCAAAGCGCAACAGCTATATCATACCTCGGTGAGATGCCTCCGTGACTCCGGATCCGACCTTTGCACTCACTGGAGTTGTATCAGTTGGAGCAGACACTGTACAGCCAATAGTGCATTTTCAAATGGCGGACTTACTGACATTCGAGAGTAGACGGGCAGCTCCGCTCTGGCGGTCTTTCTCGCACTCGCAATGTACCCCGACATTCAGCGAAAGGCGCAGGCACAGATCGACGAGGTGGTCGGGGCTGACAGGTTGCCTACGTTCGATGACCTCGAGCGTCTACCATATATTCAAGCGTTCGTCAAAGAGATAGGACGATGGCACTCGGTTACGCCGTTGGGTGCGCTAGGTACCTGCCCAATTTTTTCTCTTTCGAGACTAATATGATGTGTAGCCTTGCCACATGTATCTGATAAGGAAGACATTTTCAATGGCTATCGGATCCCAGCAAGCACCATGATCCTTCCAAATACCTGGTAAATATTCGCGACTGTTCTTCCCTCGTATCACTCACCAAAGTTGACTCACAGGGCAGTAATGCACGATCCAAACATATTCGACAGTCCGATGGAGTTCAGACCAGAGAGGTACCTCGACAAGAGCGGCAAACTCGATCCTTCTGTCCTTGATCCTGAAGCAGCCGCTTTTGGGTATGGTAGGAGGTATGTGCACTTTGTCGAGGACAATCTGAGATGGCAGGGTATCTCTGACTCCACGACAGAATCTGCCCTGGGCGGCATTTCAGTACCGAGTCATTGGCTTTGATGGCACTGAATGTTCTAGCTTCTTTCGACGTCCAGCCTGCAACGGACGAGGCCGGACAGCCTATCCCTCTTTCTCTAAGCGTGACACCGACTGTGACCTCGTTCGTCCTATTGTCAATCATCCAAACCGGATTGCAGTTGACCAAAAGATTACAGGACGCCAAAGCCATTCCAATGCCAGATCAAACCCCGCTCCCAGCAGCACTCCTCATTAATCAGAGCGCTTCACGATAGCTAAACGGTGGAATGGCGATGTACGATGTTGATGTCAATTCCAATATAGTGTGCAGGCGAATCAATGTAATCGCGGCCAGCGGGGCGAGTCGGGTAATGCTCAACAACGTGAAAGCAAATCCCTCTGGGTTGCTAACTGATCTTGTCAATGTTTCCACTCACCCCGCGTCTACGCATGATCATGATTGTCTCCTCGGTCGAGTTTGAAAATTAGCGCCCTAGACACCCACAAACATCAACTGCCCAGCTCTGCCGCGGCGTCTGATCTCCGAGGTTTCTTCGCGGCCGCCAAAGCACTGAATATCATGATAACCTAGATTCCACAGAGGGACAACGCCAACAAGCCGTTCGGTAAGCGACGGGAAGGAGGGTGGGTGTCCACGTATTTAAAAGATCACGAGCTGAAGCTTTACCACCAGGACAATCAATGCCCTTTCCTTCTCTGCCATGGGAGCGCTCTACGACTACGTGGGCTCTCGGTGTTGCTTTGGTTTCTGGCGCCCTGGCTGTGAAAGTACTCAGGAGTAGGCGACAGCTACCGCTGCCTCCTGGACCAAAAGGCCTCCCCTTGATTGGAAATGTACTACAACTTCCGAGCGAAGAGCCATGGAAGGTATATCACGCATGGGCGAGGGAATATGGTATGATATATGTCCCTGTATGATTCTTTCCTAGCTGATATTTTCTTCCTAGGCGATCTGGTCTACTTCGAAGCGCTTGGCCAGCCGATGCTCGTCGTCGACTCGTTGCCAACGATCAACGCCCTTCTCTCCAGCAGGGCACACAATTACTCGCATCGAGTGAATTCCCCAATCATCGAGCTGTGAGTTCGTCCCCTCTTCCCTCTATCAATTCAATTCCTCATTCTTCGAAAGGATGGGCCATTCATGGAGTATCACTGTTATGAACTCCGGGCAAAGATGGAGGGACATACGGCGTATATTCCATCGATTTTTCAATCAGAACAAAGTGCACCAATTCCGTCCTGTGATTGAAGAAGAGATCCCGGTACTCTTGAATCATTTGGTGGACGACCCATCGCGATTTCGCCATTGGGTACACATGTGAGTGTTGTGCGTCTGATGCCTTTCGGGTTGGTATTGAACATGGTATTCAAGGTACTTTGGGACGGTCATCATGCGCGTGTCTTACGGATCGGAGGACCCTCATCAGGGCTGTGGAATGCTGAAGATAAGGCCTTATATGGCATTATAAAATATACAATGTATGCAAGATCTACAACTCTTGTAAATGGGTTTATAAGACCTTATAACTCTATGACATCTTTATTTGTTTTCAATCCCGTTCGGATCAGCAAGTTGTGACGAGATGGGAAGACGGCGCCAGGGAACGAACATCTGCCAATGGAGTCACGCATCTCATACACTCAGTTAAATATAGCATCTGTGTGACTCTTTTCGTGTACATGTTAGATTTTATTAATTGACGCCGAGCCCGTACATCGTTATCAACGTCTTGCTGTCTCTGAAAGAGTTGGCCTTCTCAAACACATTTGTCAAGGGATATTGGACGCCGAACAAAGGCTACGGTGCGTCACCCTTCAGACTTGCGCGTTTCATCGTCCCCTCCCGTGTCTATTTTAAAGTTACGATCAATTTGAATGTAGACCTATATTGCTTGAGGTTCGATCGACTTCGTTGCGCCGGCCAGCAACGAAGTCGATCTAACCTGTCAATCCTGCCCCTTGAGGGACCCGCTCGAAGTTCCAGTCAGACACATCCAGTGGAGCTGCACGACATCACGCAAAATCTCTTGATGAGGTACTGTCTGAGAAGCTCATCAGAGTGTGATGGTTTCTGGAGCGCGACAAGAGCATGGCGTCGCCAGTGACCGAGTCCGCGAAATTTGCCCGGTACAAGGGTGCTGACCAACAGCAGGTGCGGAGACCACTCGCCTGCAACGGCTATCGTTGTTCTTAGAATGCAATGTTTACCAGATGGTGGTTATTAATTCCTGACTGCGTAATCGATCCTTCCAGACACTGCCAGGGGAGTGCTGTGTAACCAATGACAGCTAGAAAGTATGTGAAACATGCACGGGGTAATAAAGGCCAGGAGCGCCAAAGAAAGAAGTGTACTGGCTTTGCTGTGATGAATGGCCTCGCCGCGATACGCTCTGGATTTTCTCCTTAAAATCAGAGTCTGATGGCTCACGTTCTCATGAATCGATGCCTATCTGCTTCTCAACTGTTCTGAGAAGTGAACGGATAGATGAAAGTCTCCCTTGCTCTCGGACGCTGCGTTGTCACGAACTCCAAACATGAAGCTGCGTCAAAGGGACGGGAGTGATTGACCATCACATTGTGTATAAGAGTTGCAGTGTTTTATAATGTATTATAAGATCTCATAAGGATTACGGTCTTGCGGGTTTCTAAAGGTGTCGATAGCCTGATGACGGCAACAGAAGCCCTTTCCACATGACTTGAAGCTGACCCAGTAACCCGCTATACTTGCATTTACTCACTTCTCGATATCACTTACCTGAGATGATTCCAAGTCCCTTTTCCCAAGATTTCCAGTGTATATGCCAACGAGTTGAGTCCTGAAATCTGACTGCTGATATGGAGTTGATTGTTGTAGCCCTCATTGACAGATTATTTATGCGTCAAGGGGCTGTATCGTACGTTTAGCTAACTACCGTAGCTACTTAACTTCGTGAGCAGGGGATTTCGTGGTATTTTTGACGGAGCGTACCGGTAAGAGAGGGGAAGCAGCCGAAGTCTGCCTCAAAGGAGGCCAAGCCACGCACGAGCCCATAGTCAATCACGCATTGAAAAGATACCCTATGGTGCATGGAAAACTCTGCATTGACAACATGCTAAGAGCAAGCGATCAGAGCTGACGCGACGTCTTTTGGGTAAACGCTAGCAAATCCCCTGACTACAAAGTTAAGCGCCCGCCCATTTTGAATACTAGCAGCTTACCCGTGCTACGCACCAGTAGTAGCAATATACATTGAGCTTCTCCTGCTTAAAAAAATGAGATTTGGCCGCTCTCAAGCGCATCCCTTCCAAATCTACGCCAGTCGTCGCCGACACAGGGTCGGCTCCTCCTGGCTCCCCGTGAAGTTAGACTCTCGAAGTGATGCATTACTGAATCAAAGCTAGAGTATATTTCATCGTTATGACCGCCGCTTGGCGCTCTTCTCGGAAGGCAGCGATCCAAAGGTAAGTAGCAGTCATTAGGGGCTGACTTTCCCTAGAAGGAAGCTGGCGAAAAGGCACCCTCGAGAATTAAAAAATTCTGTATCTTTTGTAGCACAAATGCATCTAGGTAAGCAAGGGAGTCTCGCGAAGTAAATTGACACTCACACCAAGTCGGCATGAGGGTAAGGAGGCAAAGAACTGCAGAGCATTACCCAAAAAGGCGATTTTTGCATGACCATATAAGGAGAAACTTGGCGTGGAAAAATCCCTTGTTTTTTAATATAGAGATGACATATTGGAACGCGCGGCGGTCCAGACTCCAGTTGTTTCGCTTACACTACACCGTCACCCCAAGTTTCTTTTACCCCCGATTGCGAATTATTTCCTAGCATTGTCTGCACTATTCATCTGAACGGTTTGCCCAGTACCACAACCCTTTGTGCATGTAACGATGGAGATTGACTCGATGTTGGATATTGAATCTATGTTTTATCATTGGAGAACCTGCGCCTGTGGCGGCGCATACAGCTCAACACTATTTACTTGTACGCGAAATAGTGTAGATACCCTCAGCCGTGCTGCACAGCTACTAAATAGGCTCCAGAGGAGGCATCTAGGAGTATGTTAATCAAGGGACAGAGAGCTCAAAAATCCAGGCTCGTACTCACCTCGTCGTCTGTCTCCACATCGTCCCAATCAATGATCTCGGTGTCGCCAGAGAGCGACTCGACGTCGTTGCATTCAGACCGCCAGGTGTCCTCATCCATAGGCCATGCGTGACCCTCTCTCTCTATCCGACAACCTATTGGCCCATGACTTGATGCAAAAATATCCTTTGGCATAATCACACGGCACAGTGCACATTGAACAAACATTTGCCAGAATATTTCTTCGTCAACGCCACGGGCCCATAGAGTGGTGAACTGGGAGCAAGCACTAGCCCCCGTTTCGGGCTTCTCAACCTTGAGCACTTTAAGGACGTCGTCAGGCCTTCTGTGAATGGTTCAATATCAACTATATGCTTACGATTTCTCGAGCCTCTGCTCCATATTCCACTAAATGGAAGGGCGTGAGATAGCCCGCTGGCTTCGAACGTGGAGTGGAGATCGTGGATATAGTTGAGTTCTTGCGAAATTAAGGGAAAAACTGGAATGGGGTCAGCTCAGAAGTGATACTTGTCCAATTGAATCGCGTACCTCGTTTGGGGTAGGCCTTGACTTGAAGTACCTTCCGGGCATAAAAACGTTCTAAAGGAACTTAAACACCAAGTGTTAGTGTTTTAACGAGCACTAACCAGGGCCATCTTACTAAAGTATCCGCATTTATTGAGCGCACACTGCGCTACGTATTCTCCATTGACGTCGGTTCTGGTTTCCCCCGGGGCAACCAGAACTAGTCCAATCTTCGACTCCGTGTACCCTTCGTGCATGGAGATAGCACAAAGGCAACAAGGTGCGGTGAAGTGATGCGTTCTACGATGATCTTCCAGCTCACTAGGTGCGATCCTTTCCCCAGTTTCATTGTGAGAAGGCCTTCAGTGGTAACTGATCAGAGAATTTCACGACGGATTGTGATTAAAATATGTCACTTACCAGCTCCATGCGTGAAGATTGCTTCGCCCTCCGTCCCAGTGAAGGATTTCTGGTGGAGAGTAAGCAGTCTGAATCTGGGCGGCTTGAATGCGACGAATGTAGTGTTCATGCTCAGGCTTTAATAAAGCAGAGCTCCTAATCTGTGTTCTAGGCATGCTGGGAATGGCGGGGGATGCAAGTCGGTAGAGAGGCATGGAAAGTGTCTGGTAGTGATGGGAATACAAGTGAAGGAATGGTGAGGATGGACAATTTACGCTGCGTTATATATACACTCACAGATATTTCACACACCGGCCTTGCAGTAGAGGTAGATCACCGTCGGTGAGGCCACGAAACTAGTGTTTCGCGTCGTGTGTGTGTCGTTTGTGCGATGAAGCCGGAACCAAGTGGCCGTAGGTTTCAGTCGTCACTTCAAAGAGGGGCAAGCAACACGACAGTGATTTAGATGCATTTTGGGTCACAATCGGGCACCGTGAACGTGTAGCTCAACAGGCTGATTGAACTGCTGAGGGAGGTTCATGAGGGATGCTCATAAGGGCGACACGGGCCTAGGGGGTTGGGGATGGCCAGTTTCCTTGAATATGCGCCAGTCGTCGTGGAAGCAAGGAGGTCGATGGTTGCGATGGCGGTCTCCGACGGAGAAGATGAAACCCGGTCATCTGGCAAGGTTCAACAAGATATCGTCCTAGAAAGAATGGATTTCGCTTCAGGAGAATCGCTGACCTCGTCACGGTTTTCCTGAATTCTGGTGAGTGGCAAAAGGGCAATCAAACTGAAAGCACGAAACGAGCCGACCGAGTCTGATCTGCGCGTCATCGATTTCGAAAAAGTGGCAGGAAGAGACTTTTACCAGCGTGGTCAGCCCGACGCTTCCATCCTCACAGAATAAGGACCGAGAGGAGACAAAACAACCTCGGCTAAAGCAAGGGGAGTAGCGGTCAAGAAAAATGATTGAGGGCTCAAAGTGAGGCAAAAGGCGAGGTAACAGCGAAAGAGGGGAGGTATAAGGAAGATCAGCCTGCTCACTTGAAGCGAAATAGACCCAAAGTGCTCCCGATGAAGTGACAGATAAACGCACCAGTAGCCTCTGAAGAAGCCAGAACAATCATACTTCGCGCTTTGATTGACTTCATGTCTGGCATCCTCCTTAAGGGAGGAATGAGTGGAGCGACACCTCGAAGATTTAGAAGGTGACACTAAGAATTTGGATCCTAAATGACAAGACCTATTGGCTACTCATGAGAAGTAGCACATGGCAGCGGATAGAAAGAAAAGCTACGGGTACAACAGTTCATCGCCATCACATTTAGATCCAAAGGGCTCACCATTCGTGCTTCAGACCACCCGTTCCCGAAGCTATTAAACAGGATCCATGCGCCTTAATATCTGCGACATGACCTCGTGTTGAGCTGAGCGAGTGAGCCTGTGGAGCAAGGCTATGGGCTCATGGAGGGACCACCCTCAAACGCGAGAAGAGTAGGATGGACTAACGGGCCATAATTAACTTCGTTTATACTTCAGGCGCTGGCGTACACTAGGAAAGACGCATTATCCGGGCAGGAATCGGGTGAGGATAAAGATGGAGGGAAATAGAGTTAGGCGGATACGGATTGCGGTTCTGCATCGTGCTACTGCGTTTTTTTTTAGTGTAGGCGAATCCGGTGGGGCGTAAGTGAGTGAGGATAGGCCTTCGAGTATTGTGTGGGCGATCGAGATAGAAGAACTGGCAGGAGATCTTAGAACGAAGACATAGAGCACGCAGGAATCCAGAAGTTGAGGGGGGAGGACATTTCCATCGGCGTCAGCGGAAGATTCGGCGTATATGAATCAGAGGTGGAACCAGGCATCGAATAGATACTTCGATCGGGTACCAATGAATATCACTTGAGATGTAAGCTGATGAGAAGGGCACTGAGGCTGGGTTCAAGTTCGAGCCTCGAAGCACAAGATGCTCACCAAACAAGGGCATACAAATCAACAAGAGCCGAAGAGGACGGATCCGCCCCCTTTCGGTGACTGCCTTCCCATCGATCCTGGTCTAAGTCATGAATGCAATGCCAGATAGACCCTACACTCCCGCTAATTGGGACGCAACCTTCTGAGCTACCTAACAGGTGATATTGCCTCTCCTGTGATATACTGAAGAGCTCCGGAACATGGCACCAAGGGATGGATAAACCGGGGTGTCGGAGCAGATTCTCGTATATGTTTCGCTAAAAAAACCACTGCCTGCTAAGTAAATCTCAACACCGTGACACTGGTTCCCTCGCAGCTAACTTACACATGCCATTAGAAGCTCAAAGTACTCACAGAGGCTGAGATCAAGGGTTAGGCAAGACATTTCTGAGTCGATTGAGGTGCGGTATTTCGGAGGGATCGAATGGGAGGGTTTCTCCCGATCCAGCCTTATATGATGATTGGAGCACTTTCGACCGCCTGGGAGGGAGGGGAGGTCTAATGTACTATGAATCCCTCAGATAGGATATTTTCGAGGAAAACTCGACAGGGTATGACCTATATGGGGGTTAGAGGGCCGTTGGAGAGTCCTTCTCAGTGGAAATTGAGGGGGGAACAAATGAGCGAAGATAGGTGTCGTATGCCCGCTACTGAGCTTCAATGGTGAGGGAAATCGGATATCTTAAGCTCTTGTAAGAGCTGTATCACTCAAAAGCAAATATATGGAGATGAGAGAGGTATAGAGAGATAGATAAGCGATAGAAAAGGGGGTGGGGGTGGGGGGAACCCGAAGTGAGATCCTCCTGTAATTGGTAGGACCTCTATATCTAAAGTAGAAATGAAATGAAACTCAATCCCTGACCATGGATGGCCACGGGCTCGAGATCCGCGCTACACTGGGTAGGAATGTAGTGGAAGGTCGTAAAATGTGGGCAAGCGAGTGAGCGCCTGATCTAAATGCGGAAAGTGGCGTCGCCGAGTCTGCGACTCCCTGAGCGCCGCCTGGACTTGTTGGCTCCAGACCGCCGCCCATGGTGATGATGCATCGAGGAGGATTTCAACGCCTGAGCTTTCCCCTGAAATTTCTAGAGAAGTGGGCTTGAAGGAAGAATCAATGACTGCAAGGAATGGTCTCTGGTTCACGACGCAGTCCGACAATCTCTATTGTGATCAATGAATCTCAAGGGATACTGATTACACTCAAACACATGCTCTCCAATTATCGGCAGCCCGAGGCCATTTCTGACGATCCAATGAGCTAGATGAGCCTTTGTTGAGTGTGTATTCTATTGTACATCGCATGTGTATCCCTATAGAACACTGGTTGACTGATGCAGGCTCTTTATCGCGCGTGGCGAATCAAAGCCCAAGTCCTAACATCTGTCGACCACCCCGGACGGATCTTGACTGACTCCAGGAAGCACTGAAACTGAGGCCGAGGCTGCTTCTCGATCTCTCCGACATTTTTCTTTGATTTTTGCATGTACGGTTTCCTCTGACGCCGGCACAGAGCGCCCTGGGACTGCTTGAGGAAATATCTGACTAAAGCTAGTTTGATCATCACACCCCAGCTGCAAGAGAGAGGACTCACCTATTCCACCATTTGAGAAGCCTATATACCTCTTCGCGTTCTTCAGGATCCTCTAGAAAGGTAATCAAGGAGTTGTAGAATGTTTCGGAGTCGGTGATCTTGTCGGTGCGCGAGAAAACAGCAGTTGATGACAGGGCAAAGCGAACCTGAAAGGGTCATAAGTAAGTAACACCTACTCTGACGTTAAACTTGGGCTTACCTGAGTCGCTATATAGGCCAGGGATGGGATTGTGACACAAGTCATTCCGTGAAGTTTCGAGTTGCTACACCTTGTCGCGCGATGGTCTGTTCGCTCGACCGAACTTGGGGATGTGAATACGAATTTGTAGGCCTGCAAAGAGATATAATCAAGCTACTAGGCTAAAGAAGACGAATATTAAAAACTCACGTTCACGACTATGGGCCCCCGAAGTAATCCTCGCCAAGGATCTTCCGGATGGTATTCATGATTCAGAAATAGAAATACGGGCCAATGATCGCCAGTGGGATCAATTCTCCTGAGCGAAGCTTCTCCCTGATGCTAGCAGCTAAAATCAGTCATATTGTCAGATAATAGGAAGGTTTAGAGAAGTATTACCCAGGATCATCCCAGTTCATGGTAGCCGGGCAGAGAAGTTCACCAGTCCTCTGATGGTGATAGCCTCGATCAGTCTTAATGTTACGCTGAAGTGGTGGGACTAAAACCCTTCCGCACGGCGTTATCCAATCAACCACTGCAGACTTCAAGGCTCTGGTATCGTCTGACCGCGCGTTCGAAGATCCTTTGCTAATCTGCCATGAGAAATGAGGTAAGTCAAGAATAACAAAAACGACTGCAGGGGAGGCACTTCCCATATCTCCGACGTAATATATCTCCTCTTCTGATCCGGTGAACAGGCGTTCCTCTAGCTTCGGTGAAAGAGCAATCAGCTGTTTATATATCCCATATTCCTTGAGTTCTCTTTCGATCATTAGAATGTAGTAGCTGAAGTACACTGTGATGGCGCTTACTCCTCAGGCAGGGACTCCTCCTCCATCTCTTCCAAGTCAAGCTGGACAGCAATCGAGAGACCTAACTTAATCAGAGACTGGATGCGGCAGAATGCTCGCACAGTGCGACCAAAATGTCTCCGTAATGAACCAGCGGGTCCGTACGAGCACTGGCAAATCTGAGAATCAGCAACCATTCCCAGTTCCATCGCCGAATTCTGAAGGAGGCTCACAGGCGTTTTTTGGGACCTAACGAATAGAAATCGTTGGCAGACGGCTCTGCTGCCTTTCTTTTCTTCAGTGGTCCCAATGTGCTGGCACAGAGCGTTTGGTTCTCCTTATTTCCACTCGACCCGAAGGAGCTCATGAGTGGAGAAAGGACTTGACGCGTGAAAAGGATCCAACTCGAAGGCGATGTGCTTCAAACCCTACTGTCACGACTTAAATGAAGCAGGGCCAATCGCTAACCGGGCTCCCTCGCCGACATGAATCGCGTACATTCTTGTGGGCTCTACAACACCGTTCATACGAGGTGAAACGCAGCAGGAATCAGTGTCCACAGGTCTCCTTTGACCGAGAAGCGAACATATTACCTCCTGTTTTAGAGGATGGCTTCTAATCCCCGAAGGTAAGCAACCATCATCTATCAGAAATTGGCTCAAAAGCTATACAAAATGAACGCGGAAAGGCATTGGAGATCATACTGCTTTCCCTTTCCCAGAAGTCCAAGCTACATCATCCTCAAGACGTCTGACAAACCCTTCAGGACCTACCTTCTCCCATACCATGGACACTCTATCAACAGAGTCCACCCCTCGTCGAGTTCGCAGCCGAAGCTTTGAACGCCTCTCAAAGAGAAGCTGAAGCTGAAGCAGCTGATCGTGCTGAAGCTGAAGCAATTGATCGAGCCAAGCAAGCTGAAGCAGCCGATCGAGCTGCTTTGAACGCTCTTGGACCTACAAAGAGAACGGAAGCACGTCCGGTTTCTCAAAGCCAATCAAGTACGGGAGTTTGAGGTCCAGTCCGAATCAGACTCAGAATCGCCCCCAGAGCCGCCCTCCACCCAAACCCCACCCCAAAAAGTGGATGATCATCGAACATCACCAACATCGCACAAGGCGAAACACAGCGATGTGGCGCCACGCTCTCAGCTTACAAGCTCCCCTTCCTATATCAACCAGGCCACAGCCACCTCCGAGGTAGCACTCAAGAGAGGAGCTCCGACCGGTGGTTTCGTCTCGTTTGAGATTAGGTTTACAGGCAGTTATATCGGTTTGGAGGTAGCCTTCGTGATCTTTGCGACTGGGTTTTTGGCTGGGGCCTTTACGATCATTGCATGCATTCTTTTGCTTAGCCATACTCCTACCTCCTATAAGATGTCTGAAGAAGCTAGCGATGGCCTTCCTATGCTATACGTAGCTTAGGAATAATGTACATAGACGAAGGTTACATGCTTGGATTTTACTACTCACAGAACAATTGTACAAATCGTCCAGCTGGAATGCGTTGAAGACAAACATAAACGACGAACGTTCTCGGGATACGATGAGCGTGGACTACCATGGCTCGTGACAGAGCTAGTTGTAAGGCCACCCGTAATAAAGGATCACCTGGAGGAGGTGGAGGATACTGTTCTTCTCCAACCTGAATACGATGACGATCTTCACACGCCATGCAGATGAGAGGTCTAGCAAAAACACGTGAAAATCTTTGTAATGAGATATTGTTGAAACAACTTACATCTCGTCGCTGTCCAGACGGGTATAAACGTGGACAACCGTTCTTCATTACAGGGCAGATGGTTGGGAAATCAGAGGGCGGGGCTTGATCCTGATGGCTCCGTTCGGATGCGAAATTATGGAGAGAAACCTGAGATGTGGAAGCTCTGCCGACCTTCCGTATTGCACGGATGGTGGGATGGGTGAGCCACGCGGCTCGCTTGGGAGGTCAATAAGGCTGGCTCCCTATTTATTAGATGACAGAAGTTCGTACTGGAGCAGTGTCTGGATTGGTGCTTGACGCCCCAGCAGTGGGTTGACGGCTACTAGCACTGCCCGGTCTCATGAGCTTAACGCATCGTGCTCGAAGCGCGACTTTGTATGCCTTGAAAAAACAAACTTTGACCTTTTCTGCGAAGCAGCAGGTTGCCACAGAGGTTTGGGCTGATAAGACTGCCGTTGGCAGGTTAGACGGGTGGATGAAGGAGATAGGCGTACACATACGAAGTCGATGACTGATTGGCGCTGAAACGTTCGAGCGAGTAAGCGACTGCTACCATTGATTATGAAAACGCATACGCACACTGGCTGAGATACCCCCCAGGTGGTGGGTTGAAGTCTGTCCCCCCCGATTTGGGTAGTAAACAGGCTGTGGCTCTAATTGACCGTCTCCTCGATCGCCAAACCACCCACCGTCTGTGTAGAGTGAAGGCAGGCTAAGATTTGAATGAACCAGTGCTCATGAAAGCTAGAGAGCGTCAACGTACTGTTTCCCCCCCATGCTTGGAGTGCGGCGTACTTGACTAGACTGCGCGGTCGATCGGTTTGCGATCAAATCCACGTATGCTGTCACTGGCCCTGGGAGAAATTTGAATTGAATGAGGAGGAACACGACCGAAATTCAGCAAGGAGCTTACGGAATGGAGCGACCTTGATGCTGCTGATGCACACGCAATGCTGCATCATCGAGAGAAGACTGTCTGATAGCAACACGGAGAATCAGAGACCCTATTCAGACGTTCCAGAGAACAAGTGTACTGTCTCAAGTGCCCGTCTTCAGAGGGGCCCTGAATCTGGACTGATGGGAAGGATAAGCTGCGAACTGACGTGGTGGAATGAGAAAATCGAGAGGAGAGAGAGTCGGACGCCACAGCCTGAGGCACTGCTTGCTGTGGTGGTGCTCGCCCTCTGAGCCTGGCTCCCCTCGGGTCAACCAAATCCGCAGTCACTTCGCGAAGGTATTCAAGGGTAAAGACTCGGTCTGAAAGAGAACGGAGTGAGCAAGATAGGAAGGCAGAAGGCTACGAGGACTTTACCGTCATTGGTGCTGGCCATTGATTCTACCGGCCTTCAGTGGGAAGGCAAGGCCCTCTTATACTTGCCCAATTTAAACAGGCAGACTGAGGAATAAGATAAGTTATAATAGTGCATACACCCCTGTGACCCCTCGCTGCAATATGCCGTATTCTGGCGGTCGTGTGGTCTCATCTCAGCCATCCCGATCTGGGGGTTTAGGCCCGACCAGGGGGTATAGACTGGAGCGGCGCACTGGATTCATCTCCTGACACCTGATGCAAAGCCTGGCGTAATTGCTTCTGTGCGATAACGAAAAAGAGAAGTCGCTCTTTGGAGCTTCCTCCACTTTTCCAAACCGTCTGTCAGAAAAGAGATAATAAAAACCATCCCCCTTCCATTTAAGGGGATCTTCATGAGTAGTACCACGACGCAAAGTAAGGGCCACAGCTCTCAGAGTAGTGTTCGCTTACAGCCCAAACTTGTGAGAGGGGGAGGGACTGGGATATGAATTTATGACTAATCTCCACCCTCACCCCGATCACGACTCACGGCCTTCTAATATTAATCTCCGCGACGAGTGTCAATCCGATAGTTAAAATAACCACACAAGGTATATGGCTGATGCAGAAACATCAGCAGGCGGAATTGCGACAGTTCCAGCAGTCAATTTCACGGGCTTTGTGTTCTTGCGTCGATCAGAATAATGGAACCACTCGATGGAAGGAGGAACAGACCGTGACAGGATATAGGAACCAGAAGTCGTGCTTGGAAGCAAAAGCAGCTTCGGCAGGCTCAGACCAGTCTGTCTAAGCCGTCCAAATGAGTCGAAGATTGAATTCTATGTCACTAACGCGCCATTAGAGGGTATCTTGCCTTGCCAGAAGACGCGGAAACCGGCGCTGGATTCTGAGTCGTAACACCGAATGCTTTGATATACCCACCTGGTCGGAACATGAAAAAATACCAGAGACTCCGTAGCAGCAGACTGCTCCTCATAGCACATATCACTCGACTTAGTACTAGCTTCAGGTCGCTCCTGATGTTTGTTTTGTTTTAGGACGAGCAAGGCCAAGCCAAATACTCGATGTTATTTTTAGATGCAGTCACTGTGGATGGAGCTTCTCTCATTCGCGATTTTTGACCTGACTTTAGTAGCTTCAAAGACGTGTGCTGTATGTGGCATACATATCCCACCACCCCAGACTACGTCGCAAGCTGTAATTTGAAGCCAGGATCATTCGTCCAGTCTTCATTCGTCCAGTCTTCCTGCAAGACGAGAAGAGTTGAGTAGGTTTGGAGGTCTTCTTGAAAATTGGACATGAGATGCGGATACCGTCCGTCTCTGCCGTTACTCAGAGCTCGAGCACAAGATGAATATTAGAAGGGAAGCAACTCGAAACTGGGTCAACCGCGAAAGATCCCAACCTGATATCATCCGGTGTTTCTCTTGGATACATATGCCTTTGCCACACAATCCCCAAGGGGTGTACCACCATACAGTCATGCATATAGCGGTGAGAGACAACTCCCATACATAGTGCTCGCGACGATCTTTTATGGCAGCTTGAGATGTGTAGATGGTCATGGGACGAGTTACTAAGGCGGGGTTGGTTTCGAGTTGATTCCAACATAAATAGTGGCTCATTGGAAAGCTCTTTCGTCATGAGTACCGCCCGCATTTTCTGGGCAAGTGGCAAAGCCACGATCTCTGCGCGATAGTGCCAAGCGCTCGCTGCACAGACGCCCATCCGACTCGGTTCTGGCGACGGTCGCAGCCACCCTGTGTTACTCCTTGTTAGAGATCCAGCATAGAATTCCAGAGTTGTGGCCTAATTGAGCGATATTAAGACGCTGATTGTTCAAATCGTGTCAGAAGCAACTGATATCGTATGCAACCCCCATGGGTTCGGCCTGATTTCAGCGTGGAACAGGAGGTCGTGATCGAGCCCCTTGTGTCGTCTCAGAAAAGGAACAGCACTAGAGGAGAGATGGGCATTCGGGCATTCGGGAGGTTTAACCCAACGGGAGAGAAGCATATAGTATAGTGTATGGAAGCTGTCGCAGAAAGACAGGCCAGAATGCTGATTTGTTTGCCCAATTGATTGATGGCAAACATCGTAAATGGTTTTCCGGGTCAATGGGGCCACTCGGTTTCCACTCTTAACCGCTCCCCAGCCGTACGTCCATTAGCTTTGGCCTTTTGACCTCCCTCTTCTTGCAAGAACCTGGAGTCTCACATCTCAACACTCATGGCTAATGTTCCTGCCCTCAAACATTTCGCAAACCTCAGCGGAAAGACTCAGGTATGTTAACCACTTTCCACCGTCGGGGTTTGGTGCTAAGCAATACACATTGTGTTTCGCTCTTCCACATAGTCAAATAAACCGGCCATGCTAGTTCAGCACGCCAACACCTGCCCTGCAAGGAATACGAGCACATCCTACGAAAAGGTACTTCGTACGGTCTCATAGTTTCCGTCATCTGATCCGTCATCTATCAAGTGCTGCAAAGAGGGCTGTAAAGCTGTCATTCTCAACGGCTCAACTCCTCAACTTCCCTTTTCTCCTCCCTTGCTGTCTCAACCGACCCGCCCAGGCTCATTCACCTGGACAACCTACGATGGGCGCCATTCTTTGTCTGGGTCAATCGGGTCGGACTATTCCTCGTCCACACTCCGCAGCCTCTCCGTTCGGGCATGTGTGGTGTTCGAGCACCTTTCCACCTCTACAGTACCAAAGGTTCTCTGTCCTAAATGCGGTCTGAGGTTTTGTGAGGATCTTGATCCAGTCATAAGCACTGACGACCAGTCTATTCGTGAAATCCGGTCCTTGATTGACGAGAAGCAGCCCGACGTAACTTCAGTGGTTGCTGAACTCGCCGGACGCTACCAATATAGCAAACTCGTATTCAATCTCGCCCATCTCCAGCTTCGCTACGCTTTGGGTGTCTACTTGGAACGCTCGAATCACCTCGACATGGAGGAGGCAATCCTACACTTGACTATCCATCAAAGCGAAGGCAGGTTGAAGTCGATGTCCAAGAATCTGAACAAGACCATGAAGGAATTGGTATATCAAGGTTTGCCTACCCATTCTCAGTTATTGTCTTTCACTAACTGTTGTCTGTTTTAGATGTTCCGGGCATTCTCGCTGAGTTGCCCAAGGATGATTTCGCTTTATTGTCCGCATACCAGGTGGATTTTACTCGAATTAGGTCGGACAGCGTTTTCGAAGATCTGGCGGACGAGGCGAACGATCGTTTCGACGAGGTCACACGGAGCGAGCTGTTCATCGCAGGTCGAGCCCACTCTGCTCACTAATACTTCTCATGCTGCTGGTTTCACCTTCTACATTCCGACGTCAATGTTTTCTAGAACTTTTCTGTATGATATCTTGTATATGTTTGTTCCTATGTAGTATGAATCCGATATGTGTATTCATTAATCTGTGAGTGAAGGTCCCGTGGGTCTGGGGCAGAACACACGACGTTTACCCGTCATCCCTTGTTGATGTCACTGCTTGCAACGAATCAGTCTGGGTGGCTTTTCCGCGAGCTTTACTATCCCTCACCACATGTTCGGACGCTCCACCGAATCGGACGGTAAGTCTCGGCAAGCCATTCTCCCATCACGTCAGTCAAATTTCGATGAAACTGTGATGGTACACCTTCTCAGCATACGGCGAGTGGTTAAGACTGGTTAGATTGCAGACCGTATGTAAAGGCTAGGGTAGACGACGATACCAGGTTAATAAGAGGGTGTCATTTCACCACTGGAATCACCACTGAACTGACCCGCCGACATCCCAGTCAGCGGTTCCAGTCAGCAAGGGGCAGCGGAGAATAAGCACCGGTGGAGCTTGAACATGTGCCAGGCCGGCACGCTTCGGTAAACTTGATTGTCGATCAACGAGATCCGATTCAGTGGTGTGTCCGGACATGTGGTGAGGGATAGTACCTTGAATAAGGCCAACCACCCACCAACGTGTTCGTCCCAAATGAAACCACAAGGAAAGTTCACGTCTTCCTGATCTCCATTCGGTGGTATCAATATGAGTTCTAGGTTTTGTATAAATCTTAATCGGGCAAAGTTGGAACAGGCGTGCGATGTACATATCAAGTGGCTATATAACTGGTCAGGGCTCCCCTACTAGAGCCTGCTAAAACCTGCCCAGATAATGTGTTGCGAGCTTCGCACGAGATCCCAGTCTTGATTCGCATTGGGAACCTTGCTCAAGATAATCTTGGTGAACTGCACCTCGTTTATCCACCAGTTACGATACTGCTCCCCCGTGTTGGCGTGCTCAAGCCGTTCCATCAACTCGGCGATCTCTCCTGGGCTTCCTCGAGCTCTTGTTTCGCAACCACCAGGTCCTCCCTGGCAACTCGCAGCTTGGCTTTCCTGTTTTCTAGGGCTCGTTTGACTCGCACCAGCTCTTGTTGCACTTGCCTCATCCCTTCTTCCAGTACCACGGTCTCATGCTGGCCGACATGTAGCGCTTCCTCTGCTGCTCGCCCAATAGTCGAAGGCCCACCGCTTTCATTGCAATGGCATGGTGCCATGATTCCTTCAGTCTGAGATATCATCCCTGCTTCTGCCACAATGTTTCAGCACCGTTTCTACTCTCCGGCTTGGAATGGTCAACACACCTGGATCCCCACGCCCTCGGACAGCGCGTCAGGCATTGGGAGAGGAGGGGCTCTGGGAAGATTCCTGGCAGGGGCATTGGCAGAGCGGAGGAGACGGCTAGACACAAGGGTTTGACTCGAAGAGGATGAAGATTCGGAGCGTTTGGTAGAAGCTGGTTGCATGACGAGCGATTTAGTGGTGTTGGATGATTCTGAAGTCTTAGGTCCAGACATCCTCGTCCTTTAAGGTAATCGCAAACCTCCTCGATGATGTATAAACCAGTCTAACCTTTCCAGCTTGTAGTGACAGTTGCTCTATCGCTACTGTGATCGGGTTCGCCTCCCCGCCGGAAATCCTCTAACAGGGGCTCCAGTTGGCCTTTGGACTCGATAAGAGCCTGTAAAACAAACAGCATTTACGGAGATGCCTCACCAACAGAAACACGGAGACCCAGGTTTCAGCAAGGATTTCGGCAATGCATGTCCTTGCATCCGAAACGTTGGGATTGAACCTCTCGTTTGCCTCTTGACCTCTCGATTGGTACAGTACATTCTCTCCTTATATATCTTTGGCGGTAAGACTGGTCAATTTGCAGCATCATCTCTGGACATAGCCGCTCCTCGTGCTACTCCTGCAGGGAATGTGGTGCCGCCTATTCCATGGCTAGATCTCTTGACACCCACGAGAAGACGCGGTGCGTTCTCAGTAAACGAGGCCTGACAGACCTCCTCGGACAGACGAAAACTCTTTGGGAGGCACGAAAGCGGCGAAGGATAGGCGATTCGATCACTCACTTGGAAGAACAGACTTTGACAGTCCACTCCTCAGTGTCACCTGACCCAGCGTATGAGAGTGACTCGGATAGAAGCGCTGTGAGTACCGATATTTTGTTTCTTGTCTGATCACCACTCATTTACTTGAGTAGACCTCTCTCAACTCGGCAGGAGGTGGAAGCATCCAAGGCAATGTAGCTGACAGCCCCCAGAGCAAATCGTCGTGGAAGATGCACCTCTTGCTCTTCGTAGGCCTCGGCGTGAAAGGAAACTGCCAGCACGTTACGCCGAGAATGCAATGGTCCTTGACTCTGACGACGAGGGGGATCATCGCCCAGAACCTTTGATACCATTGGATGTAAACTCTGGGACTGTGAATCGGCAGCCGGCTTCAGAGTGCTCAAGCACTCTATCCACTGCAGGTGAGTTTATACGACTTATTCTATTCTCGCATGGCAGCTCATACAAGCAATCCAGACAACAGCCACTTGCATCTGGAACTGGGAAGGTGGTGGACTTCAGAGGCAAACAGATTCTCGTTATGGCGTTGCTACTACGGCCTACAACTTCCCTCGCATGACGCCGAGAGAAAATCGGAGTCGGAAGATCCGGACGAACCCCCAGAATTTGAGGCAGCTTCGACTGTGGTCCCCCGAATACCAGCACTCGGTCCTTTCCAAAACCTCAGCGTTTTGGTTTGCGGACTGGTGGTGGAATGGAGGCAACGAGAAGTCAACGCACGAGTTACAAAAATTTCTTACCCTTGTCACCACGGAGGGGTTCTCATTCGAGGATGCGTTTACAACCGACTGGAAAGCCACAATCAAAGCATTTGATGCCGATGAGAAGGAAGACAGCACCAAACTTGAAGACGAGGAATCATGGTTTGACGACGCCAATTGGATTCATACCCCCATCACGATTCCTGTACCTTTTCACCGGTTCATGAAGAACTCCGGTACGAAGGCTGAGACTGTGGGACAACTGAAGCATAGGAGGATTATATCTGTGATTGAGGAAAAGATCCGCAACGTCGAGCATGGGCGTTTCCATTACCAGCCGTACGAACTAAGGTGGAGCCCCCCAAGTGACTTGGGAGTAGAAGGAGAACTCGACCTTCGTGTACAAGGAGAGCTCTACAACTCTCCAGCCTTTGTGGAAGCACATCAGAAACTCCAGAATTCTCCTCCAATTCCAGGCTGTAGCCGCGAACGAGTTGTTGTCGCCCTTATGTTTTGGTCCGACGAAACACATCTCTCTTCGTTTGGATCTGCCAAACTTTGGCTGTGTATCTCTTCTTTGGGAACGAGTCCAAATACAGAAGATCAAAAACATCGCTCAGGCTCTGCGAACATATCGCTTATCTTGAAAGTGTTCGTCCTCTCCACTAATTCATCGTTGTACTTGTTACAGACTAACGAGTTGTTGCATAGCTTTCCGACGACTTCAAGGACAAGCTTCGTAGCAGGAACGGCGGGAAGGCTGTACCGCCGGACCTAATCCGACAATGTGCTCGAGAGATATTTCATGCGCAGTGGGATATCATTCTCGGAGATCAAGAACTCATACAAGCGATGGAGCATGGTACTGTTCTCTTGTGCCGCGACGGAGTCGAACGACGCTTCTTCCCAACATGCTTCACTTATTCTGCAGATTATCCTGAAAAGTAATCTCATCTCCTTCTCTGGGTTTAGATGTTACTGAATTCAATCTCAGGGCAAGGGTTGCCGCGATCAAGCAGAACGGAAGATTTCCATGTCCAAACTGCTTGACACCGAAGTCAGAGCTTCAAAATATGGGTACTTCCGAAGACATTGATTTCAGAACCAGTAACCTGCGCCTTGACAACGAAGAAAACCGAGCGATGATTACACGAGCACTGAAAGAAGTGAAGGATGGGTACGCCATAACGGGTAAATCGGTTGACAAGCATCTTGAATCCCGTTCTCTCCTTCCGGTCAAGGTACGTTTTCCGTTCGCTCATCGTGGTTCAATATATTGATTCAACGCCAATAGAACACCTTCTCTTCTAACCTGGCGCCATTTGGCTACGATATATTTCAGTCTCTTGTTGTCGATCCCCTACACGAATTTGAGATTGGAGTCTGGAAGGGACTGTATATTCACCTCCTGCGCCTACTTCGGGCGTTCGGAAAGAGCGATCGTATATCAGAGCTTGATGAAAGGTGCGAATTTCTCCTC